>VDFB02281492.1:275547312-275772694 GCA_007258455.2 Sequoia sempervirens | reverse complement strand
TATATGAATATATAATATATATTAATATATAATAAATATTAATATATATTTAATATATATATCATATATCATAAGAAATAATAATTCTCAAATTTCAAATAATGGATATCCATTATAAAATAATATGTTTTTTGCATATTAGTAGGTTATGCACTTGGACGAGTAGCAATATACATTATATATTAATATTAATATAGTATTAATATATAACATATATTAAAATATAATATATTATATATTATATATTAATATATATATATTATATAACATATGACATTGTGGTTTATAAGACTGGAGGTAACGGATATCCGTTTTTTATTTTAATAGGTTATACACTTGGATGAGCAACAATATATATTATATATTAATATATAATATATATTATTTAACATATGACACTGTAATAACACTAGAGGTAACGAATATCCATTTAGAATGGATATCCATTTTGAAATGGATATTTGTTTTGAAAGTTGCATATGAAACAAAAAAGGGGCCATTTTGAGTATTCCAATGGTCCCTACATTCTTTCTATCGTGAAATTCTCATGCTTTCTATCTACATAAGATGAAATTCAACTTTTCAAAGATTCTCTAACACTTTTTTTAGAATTCAAATCATTTGTGTGTTTTTTTTGTTTGTGCAATGGGAAGCAGTAGTTAGTATAAGAGAAAAGGTAAAAGGAAACTTACAACAGATCAAATTGAAGCATATACAGCAAAAGATACATAAAGTCATAGGAAAAGAAGAAAAGGTATACAAAATATTCAAATTGAAGCTTCTTTCGAACCATTAAATGTTAATTCAAGTGAAGATGAAATAGAAATTGAAAATATTGATCATATTCAAATTGAAAATGAAAATGTGAACAACATTGAGAATGAAAATGTTGTTGAAAATGTTATTGAAAATGAAATTGTTATTGAAAATGTTGAAAATGAAAATGTGGTTGAAAATGAAATTGTTTTTGACAATGAAAATGTTGTTCAAACTAAAATTGTTATTTAAAATGTTGAAAATGAAAATGTGGTTGAAAATGAAATTATTTTTGACAATGAAAATGTTGTTCAAAATGAAATTGTTATTGAAAATGTTGAAAATTAAAATGTTAATAACATTGTACTTGAAAATGAAAATGTTGATAACATTGAAAATGTTGGAAATGAACCTTATGTAACACCTAATTACAAAAGAACCCCTAAATGGTTGGTTGAAATAGATGAGAACATAATTGATAATCTTGAAGGAAAAAAGTCAGAATGAACGGTTCATTTTTGGGCTATGAAAATGTTCAATGAATTCTTTTCCAATGTGACATTAACCGAAAAATGATAATTTTTTGTGTAATTACTTAAGATCTACAAAATGAGACCATTATTAAAAAAATTGAAGATTCATCTCACAAAAAAATCAGAAAAAAATAGTCTTATTGTAAAAAATCTTTTTAATGCTCTAACCTCTATTGGAAAGACTAGTAAGGAAAAGGGATAAAAGGGTTGCTTGAAGAGTGATCATAACCTCACTAGTAAGCCATCATTTGAAAAATGTTCGTTTAATGAGAAAAAAATGTATTGATTTTAATTTAAATAATAAAACATTGAATAGAGCACTCTCAAGAAGAGGAAGACTCGATAGTTCTATTCAAAATGATACGTGGGCTTTAGTGGGAGGCTTCCACATGTTGATAAAAAGCTAACCAATAATATAAAGATGCAAATTGAAAAATATTGGAATTCTCACTCTAGAGTACATCGAATGTAAATGATTTTTTAAAGTTAGAAATTGGTAATTGAGATCATACACTACATCCTAAACATTTTTTGGAATGTGTCCAAATAATTTTGTACAATTTTTTTTTCAAGAACATCCACATTTGCAAATCTCACAAAAGTCTTTTGAGTCTTGCAAGCTATTTTATTGTGTTCCTATTAAGGTTCATAATACATGTTGTAAATACCATGTTGATTTTTCAATGTATCATGAATTATTATGCCACATTCATTCTACTATGCACATTGATGAAATGTTTCAGGAGTGTCATGCCGTGCAACTTCCCAAGTCATCTAGGGAGTTGCTAGATTCACTTTTATGCATTAGAGGTGATGGTTTATTATTTTATAGAAATGATTGTTTAAATGAAATGTGTTTGCAATGTGGTGGTTTATTGAAGCTTGTAACATGCTTTCATGAGGGTAGTGATTATGATTTTGGTAAAAAAATTGTTGAGAAAAACAAGTATGAGACAATCAAATACACATTGAAGAGGGGAGGTGAGGGTTCTAGATGCAAGTTGGTTGCAAGAGAGGTAAGTATTTCTGATTTTATTTCATATTTTAAGAAAAATATTTTTCTATAAGTATGTAAGGCATAGCCATAGGTCACAGTGGTTGGATCAGAAATTCAGGATATGTAAGGACTCTTTCCCCAATTGAACTATTGTATCTATAGTTGACTTTTCTGAAAATTACACATTACCACCACAAAATTAAGTTCAATCACAATATTATAATTCTATTCAAATTGTTATTTTTATCCACATAACATATAGGCATGCCCCTGATAGTAGAAAAGAGGACAAAAAGATAATTAGTGAGTACCATTTTTACATGAGTGATGATATATCTCATTCATCTAAGTTTGTACAACATTGTTTTGAAATTTTTTTTGAGTTCTTGCAAGAAAAAGGAATTGCAATGGGTCAACATCTAATTTAGTCAGATAACTACACAGGGCAATTCAAGAATGCTCACATGTTTTATTGGTTGAGTAGTATATATATAGAGAGGGTTGTACCACATATTTGAAGTTTTTTCAAAGTTGTTAATGGAAAAGGTGAGCATGATGGCGCAGGTGCATGTGTAAAGAGAGCTTTGGTTAAGGAACAAATGAAGATCAGAGGTGGTGCAACATATAATGATGCCCATTCTATTATGGATTGGTGTACTTATGCACTGCCATCAAGAGGGGCACTTGATTCAAAAGTGTGTAGGTTATTTTGGTTGGTTGAGGAGGGCACAATGGGAGATAGAATGGAATGCCAAAAAATTAGAGATTCTTCAAACATGGATTTTGTTCAAAGCTCAAATGTGAGTGCATGGACCATATGGACATGAGAGATGGTTTGTTTTTGTCAAAATTATATTAAGTGTTATTGGGATCAATGAGAATCAAGTGAGTGGGTAGATACATGGATTCCACAGTACCTAACCCCTTTATCTATAGCACAATCCTCATTACAAGATGTAATGGAAATTTCACTTGACTACAATCATCTTTCAGATTTTGTAGGTCTATTGCATAGGACATTTCTATGCAATTGTAGCACTGTATGGGAATGAAGAGGGATCATACTATTGGTTGGCATGATGTGTAGAGGGAAAGAAAAAGCTAACACAATTGATGACAAATGATTATGGGTTCATGTCTCCTATAGGTTCAGTTGTTGTTTCTCAAACTTGGTTGCATTACCATTTCATCATCATTTTGGTTGTTTACAATAATACAAATTTTTTATTCTAAGTATATTTATATGTTGATAAAAAATTTATGATCACATAGGTTCAATTGTTGTTTTTGGAACTTGGTTGTGAACATATATGATTAGAAAGAATGGCGTACCTTCATTTGAAGACTATGAGAAATGCAAAAGTATTCTCATGTATTTGTATCTTTTTATAGCAACAAATGTTAAGTTATTGAGACACCATGCTAGACCAAAAAAAAAAATACTATGGACAATTAGTAGTGTTGATCATGAAACACTACTGGAAACTCTGAAGGTAAGAGATGACCCTACAGGAACACTTGAGTAGCAGATCATTTTTTGCATGGGATAGGTATGATATTTTTCATCACATTTTGATATGCTTATCTACTAAGGTTCATTATTTAGGTTTTTTATAATAATATAGATTTTTTATTCTAATCATATTTTATACTTTGCATTACCAATTCATCATCATTCAGGTTGTTTAGAATAATATAGATTTGTTAGTCTAAGCATCTTTTTCTATTTTTACCATATAGATTTCTCATTTGAAGTATATTGCGATGTTCTTGGCATGATTGATCATGGAACTACTACAAAATAATTTGATCCTTTGGTAAAGGTATGCGACATATTAGAATAATATAGATTTGTTAGTCTAAGCATCTTTTCTATTGTGACAATATAGATTTCTCATGTGAAGTATATTGTCATGTTCTTAGCACAATTGATCATGGACCTACTACAACAATAGCCAACTCTAATCCTTTCGGAGAGGTATGTGATAGATTACAATAATACAAATTTGTTATTGTAAGAATCTTTTATACTTTGCATTACCATTTCATTATCAATTAGGTCATTTATAATAACACATGTGGATTTGTTATTCTAAGCATCTTTTCTATTGTATGTAGTTTAATTGCTACCTTGATGGTTTGTATAGGTGTTTGTCACTCCAAAACATCAACATGCTACTCTTATGGAAGAATGTGCCAACCACGAAGGCAATGCATGTTCTATTTCCATCCCCTACTGGGAAATGACTATGTATTAGGGTCGTTTGTTGTATGCCTACATGGTATTATGTAAATCCTATATTTGATAACAATTATTGAATTCTAATATGATGCATATTGTGTACACTTTACATGTATTCAGGCGTTTACTTTACAAATTATGTGTATACTTTGTATTCATGTGTGTAGTTCATGACTTAAGTGTATTTGAGTATTTTAATGTATACTTTATGACCTGCATGTTTTAATGCATATACTTTGTATTCCTGTGTGTAGTTGACAACTTAAGTGTATTTGAGTAAATGAATCATTTTTTCACTTACTTAGAAGGAAAAAAATGAACCCCAAACCCCTTTGTACCTTTACATAGCATCCATCTAATCTTTTTTCCATCAACTAAAAACTCAACACCATAGGGAAATGCCTAAGAGATATAGAAAACCAAGAGAGGTTATTGTAAAGAGTCCCAACATGATCCCATAGCCTCAGATGGAGAGTCTGTAAGTGTCATGGTTTCTGAGAAATATCCCTTAAAAGATTGCTTCCTTTAGCACTTTGGACTCTTAAGGGAAATCATCGGTTCAATGTAGCTTAGAGTGGTTTAGTATATTTTGGTGCAAAAGAGGACCATCCATAGCATAAACATACCAATTTGGATGTGTTGGCACAGTCCATTTGGTTGTACAAGTTGCAAAATGAAAGTTGCACCACTGTGCAATTTTACACTACTTACATCTAATAACTTTTTCATCAACTAAAAAATCGTCATCATGAGAAAATGACTCCAAGATAGCAAAAAATGAGAGATTTTATTATAAAGGGTCCCAACATGATCCCATAGCCTTAGACGAAGAGTCTGTAAGCATCATGGTTTCTGAGAAATAGCTCTTCAAAGATTATTTCCTTTTAGCAGTTTGGACTCTTAAGGGAAATTGCTAGTCCAATGTAACTCATAATGATTTAGCATATTTTGGTGCAAAATATGACCATCCCTAGCATAAACGTACCCATCTAAACATGTTGGAACAATTCATTTGGTCATACAATTTGTAGAACAAAAGTTGGACCACTTTGCAACTTTACACTACTTGCATTTGACAACTTTTTCCTCAACTAAAAACTTGTCACCATGGGAAAACATCTCCAAGATAGCAAAAACTGAGAGGTTATTGTATAGGGTCCTAACACAATCCCGTAGCTTTAGACAAAGAGTTTGTAAGTGTCACAGTTTATAAGAAATAGCCCTTCAAAGATTGCTACCTTTTAGCACTTTGGACTCTTAAGGGAAATCATTGGTCCAATGTAGCTCGAAGTGATTCAATGTATTTTAGTGAAAAAGAGGACCATCCCTAGTGTTAAAGTACCCATTTGGATGTGTTGGAATAGTCTGTTTGGTCGTACGAGTTGTAGAATGAAAGTTGCACAACTTTGCAACTTTATACTACTTGCATCTGACAACTTTTTCCTCAACTAAAAACTCATCACCATGGGAAAACACCTCTGAGATAGCAAAAATCGAGAGAGATTATTGTAGAGGGTCCCAACATGATCATAGAGTATTGGATAAAGAGTCTGTAAGAATCACGGTTTTTGAGAAATAGCCCTTTAAAGATTGTTTCCTTTTAGTGCTTTGGACTCTTAAGGGAAATCACCAGTCTAATGTAGCTCAAAGTGATTCAATGTAAATTTGGTACAAAAGAGGACCATCCCTAGCATAAATTTACCCATCAAGACATGTTAGAATAGTATATTTAGTCATATGAATTGTAGAATGAAAGTTACACCACTTTGCAACTTTACACTACTTGCATCTGACAACTTTTTCCTCAATTGAAAACTTGTCACCACAAGAAAATTCCTATGAGATAGAAAAAACTAAGAGATGAGATAGAAAAAAATAAGAGATGTTATTGAAGAAGGTCCCAACACAATTTTATAGCCTCTAACACAAAATCTATAAGCATCATAGTGTTAGAGTAATATCATGTCAAATATTGTCGCATTTTTGCACTTTGGACTCTTAAGGGAAATCACTGGTCCAATGTAGCTCAAAGTGATTCAACATGTTTGGATGCAAAAGAGGACCATTCCTAATGTAAACGTACCCATATAGTATGCATATTTTGCTTAATGATGTATTATGGCTAGCAACATTCATTTTTGTACATTGCGATAATACAAATTACATGTCGAAGGTCAAATAACATGCATGTCATGGAGTTGTATTTGGTTTGTTTAATGGTTGCATCATAGTTGAGTGATGTCTTAATTGTTAATTGTGATTATTGTGTATATATTTCAAATGAAAAATCTAATGAACATGTATCTTGTTTAGTTGTAAGGATTTTGTTTGAAGGTTGCATCAAACCCCTATGGTTGAAAGATATTGATTATTACTCAAGATGATTGTATACCTTTTACATGTTATTAAGCTTGAATAAACATTAAGTGACATTGATTTTTTTCAAGATGATTATATTACTTTTGAATGAACACTATAACATGAAATGAATTTCATTAAGTTATATCCACTTTTCATTAATTTTAACTTCTTTTGAAATAAAAATCAGTTGCACACTTCATTACTTGAGTTCAAAAAACAAAATAATGTTAGTCGTAAATTCATTCAACAGATCCTGAAAGCATGGGTATTCTCAAATTGAGTGTTTGATAAAAATGTATTGGTAGACATGTATGAAAAATGTGGTACAATAGAAAAGGCAATGAATTGTTTGAAAAAACTCCTCAAAGAAATTGATGGATTACCAATTGTAATTCATAAGTGGACTATTAAAATGTAATTTGGTTAATTTATAACATACATTATCAATCATAACTTTAAACGATTCTAAGGTAATTATACATTCCATTTTGAAAATTAAAAGTAGAAAAACATGCACATGAGGAACAAATTAGATCAAATATCAATTCTTATATATCAAACTATAGAATAATTGTGTTGTGCATATACAAATTTGGCATATGCCTACTTATAACAAGTTTTACAAATTTTACAAAATGTGGCATGTATGCCATCTCAAGATCTATCAAGCCCTAAGTACATATCAATCTATATCATATCCTAATCCCATGCTAGACCATCAAAATAAATCTTCCTCAAAGAAGTTAGTTGCTTTGAAGTTTCCTTCACATTAAATTTCAAACCACAAATTAGATTAATTATGTGAATGGTTGACAAGAAAGACTAGTAAATAGAAACTTATATATCATCATTTATAAATTATAAATTTAACATCAAAATTAGTATATATGTACTATATTATATCAATAATGCAATTCTTGTTTACCTCAAGTCTTGCTCTCTTTTTTGCAAGACATTTTGCATATGATTGTCCCTTAGGATGTCTGGGAGTCCTCATATAAAGTAATGTTCTCACACTCGTCATAGTGTTGAGTCGAGCAGAGGACTATAGTAGATAAAATTAAAATGATACAAATTAGCATATAATTGTTGACAAATAATCATATATACTAATCACATATCTACTCCTATCTAAACATAAGTGATCTTAAATATAAAATAAACACATACCTGTTGTGATGTTATGATACTAGATGGGCTCATAATGGATGAATCAACTAAGATGGTTTCCTATATAAAAATGACAAGAATGTAAATGCACATGCACACATAATTATAATTTCAAGAATAATAAAAATATATACCTATTGTGAAACTTCATCCAATGGGTTAGACCCAGTCAACAAGGCTATATAAGAACCAGGTTGTTGCATAAAAAGACAAGATTACATTAGACTATCAATATATGTAGTACATGTATTTAAACATAATAGATTTCAAAATTAACATCTAAAATAAAAATTTAAATAATTTACCATGTACTGATTCTCTAGCACAAATGAAATTGCACTATGTGTAGTCTCCTACACTTTCAACATCTTCTCCTCTATCAACAACTGCTAAAAATTCTAGCACATAAACATATATTAGTACAAATATCTCTCATAAAATATGAAAGAATTTATGTAAAACACAAAAAAAATTTACTTTAAGTCTTACTGGTCCTCCCATATTGTCCCTAGTAGTTCATGACTCTCCTGCAAATGGTGCACTCTGTACTCTATCAACTCCTACATCTAACATATCATGAATCTCATAGTTGGATGTGTATATGGAGGCCTTAGTTGACTATTAGAGAGGTACCAAACATAAATTGTTGCACATCATGCAACAATGACGCACACAAGTATTCCCCAAAGAAGATGGTGTACCAATGAGAGTTGATGACTGTGTACTAGTGGGAGTTGATGCAATAGCTGCACCACCAGCATGTTGGGATGCACTATCAAATTGCTATGCAACATGATGGCTCTACATGACAAAATGATCACTCAATGAATGTAATACATAAATGCTCAAAGTCCCTACGTCTACAACAATCTCAAAGTAAGGTAGTGGAGTCAAGGTAGCAATAGGTGGAAGAGGATGAATTGGGGTGACTTAGCATGCTCTAGGTCTATCTTGTGGCATCCCTCTACCAACACCCTAGAAATATTGCATGTCAAAGTAATTGACATGTCTCCCTAGCACAAAATCTACATATAATTTTCAGAGAAAATACTAAGGGACATCAAGATTTTTTTTGGGTGGTTTATCAAAAACCATCCACCAATGTCTCCAAAAATTACCTAATATACCTCTATGGGTGCACCATTTAATTGAAAATTTTGGTTGTTGCACATTAATAGCCTGTCCTATTCTATAATCGATGAATAACTAGGCTAATTGGGCTTTCTCAATGTCAAGTTCCTTCACCTCATCATATAATAACCCATCAACATAAAATTGTATTTATTCTTGTCAACACTATGCAAATCTATTATGCTGAGTTTCCAAAGTTTCAACATTTGAAATGATTGTTTCCAAAGTGTTTTTCATGTATGAGAGCTCATCGAGTGTCTCATAGATTCAACATACCTTTCTTAATTGATCTATATATGTATGAATAGACTCATGTATTGTTGGCACATTTTGATTTGGAAACAATTGTAGTGAAGGGGGATTTGGAGGGTTTTTATTTTGTGTGGGGTTAGGGTTTTCATCTTGTGCAGGGTTAGGATTTTCATATTGATACATTTTAAACCTGTTAATTGATCAAAAAAATTCAAAATTAACAATGGTTTGAATGCAATAAAAAATCTATCAATTTTTTTAAAACAACCAATGCAAAATGAATATAAATTCAATAAAATTTGAAAATCCAAACATACCTTAAAAATTTGAAAGATTTTGAGCTAATTAACCTTTGGTGAATGGATATCTAAGTTACTTAGTAGAAAAAACCCACACACAAGTAGATAAAATGAGAACTCGACTTTTTCTTTTTTGATTTATAGTGCACAAAACCAATATTTTTTTTAAAACGGATATTTGGTTCTAATTTATATCTTTTTAAAAATATGCTTAGGTTCGGGACCCGACCATATTGAATTGGCGGTGGTTTTTCTGAAATGTATAATATATATAATATAATATATGTTATATTATAATATATATAGAATATATATATTACATTATAATACATATATTATATCATAATATAATATTATAATATTATATAATATGAGCTCTCGGGTTTTTTTTAAATTATAACACAGAAAATGCATATTTTTTTTATGTTTTATATTTTTTAATATTTGGTCAGCAATTTTTTTTCAAATGCATAATACGAAAATATAATGTATAATATATATTGTATTATATATATAGGTGAAAGGCATTATGCCTAAATATTATATTAATTTAAATAGCTTATTACAAAAATTGCCAAGCATGGCATTGTGACCTTGAGGAATGCAAACCCCAAGCCCCAACCAACTTTGCTACAAGTGGTGGCTAATATATATATACATATATATAATATATATATAATATAATATTGTATAATAATATTATATTATATTATATTATATAATCATTAAATATAATAAATATAATATTATATTTAATATATAATATTTAGTATTATTTAAATATTATAATAAAATATTATGTTATAATATATTAAATATATTATGATATAATATTAAATTAACAAACATTAGTATAATGTTTTTTAATTTAATATGTATATGATAAATATATTAAAAAATTAATATAATATATAAAATAAAACAATTGGTCAAGGTCAGACTTGACGAAATTATAAACTCTAACTTAAACTAAATGAGTATCCATTTAGAAACTGATATCCATTTCTAATCAATATCCATTTTGGTTTGGTATTACCAAACCAAAATGGATATTGTACTTGGGCCTACAAAAAGTCAAAGGAATGAATTTCACATTTTGGGCGTGTTAAAAATACCTTTTTTCACATCACCACTTTTTGGACCCCCATGATCTTGCATAGACCTAAGTAGTCTTCCAGATGTAAGGAACTTCATGCCAAGTCATCCTAAGAAAAGGATTCTTGCCTTAGGCAGTTATAGTGGTTGTCATGAAACAAAAGCAGTGAAACATAGAGAGGTAGGGATGCTTATTTGTTTTGAGAATAGCCCTGTATTGCATTCATGGGAGCAGTTTTATGTATGAAGGCTTATCAAGATTCTTCATGTGTAATGACAACGTTAAGGTTTCGGAACCTCTTTATGAGGTCAAAGATAATGCACAATTATAGTCACAATGAAAGGGTAGATCACAGTGACTGTCTCATTTTCTTTTGCATAGGTGTTAGTGTTTGTGAAATCAGTCCATAGTTAACATTGTATTAGTGCACAAGTTAACAGAATAGGTTTGATAAGTATAAGAACCAAGCCTTCAAATACTCTATCATGGAGAGGTGGACTTTGCTAGATTTGGGATGATCATGGGTCTCCTATGTTGATTAATAGACTATAAGTGTATTGTAAGTGTTGCAAGCTTCCAATCAATATTGTCTACTTTATCTATTTTCTCTTAGTTATGTTTTAAGAAAAACTAATGTTTAGTTTGTATGAAGAGGCATGAATTTTTTTAAAAATTTCATATTTTGTAACGATCTAAAGCTTGTTTCTTCTCTTATAAAAGAGAAACCAAGACCAAATTTTGATATCATCATCATAGGAATTTATAGAAACATATACAAGGAGACTTCTATTATATTGTAATATCTATTGAAGCAATCAATGGAGAAGAAGATTTAATCTAGTGCTTGAATTATGGTCTCAATTATTTGTTGATAATACTATGTATAATTGTATGGTTTTCTCCAGTTTAATATTTCCTTGTTATTCAAATTAATTATGTCAAGTATATGTTTAATTTGTTAATACACACTTGTTTTCATTGTGTGATTTTTTTTAATTGGTTCCTTCAAGTAAAGATAAAATCCATAAAATAAATCATAGTAATTTGGAATTCTTATTTGGATCAATAAGAAGAACCACATAATTGCATCATCACACATCTATGCAAGACATAGACTCTCACTGTGCCAAATAATTAGAGTTGTAGTAGGAAGTAAGACATGTATATATCACCCACATCTTGACTTCATTTCTCAATAGGAATATGCACTAATCAATTTCAAATATTATTTCACAACACCTCATTCACATATTTCCAGTTTTCAATTTCATTCAAACCTAAGAGATTGTTTCTTTGTTTGTAATGAGGAGGTTTAAGTCACCTAATGTTAAGATATCTAGAGGTATTATTAAATCACATATGTTCATTATTGATATTCAAATTTCTTATTACATTGCATTTCACTTATTTCAAACTCAAAGCAATACTTCACATTGCATAAATAATAAATAGATGTTGATAGATGACAAAATATAAAAATTATAGAATACAAGAACTATTTTTGTATCAAACAGTTCATTGCCTTATTTATAGGAGTAAATTTGCACCCCTTGTGTAAATTCCCCTTTTGCATAACCTCACCTTAGAAAATCAAACCCAAAGGTGAAATTCCAAATCACCCATCTAAAATGCATCCACTTGGCACATGTTTTATGTGTTGGTGGGGGACTGTTTGTTAGGGATGTCAGCATGATGCACAAACATCTATGTGGCACGTTGTTGTCCCTGATATATTCCTACCTATGGTGTTTGTAGGGACATTATGTTCTCCATTAGGCAGGAAGTGTAATGCATCTGTTTCAACCAACTGACCTAAAAATGGCTCCTTCTCTCCCATTTTGATCTTGAAATGGCTATCTTGTTCATTCATTTAGTCTTCCAAGATCTTCTAGCAATCTATCACATTCTCCCAAGCATTATTTCACAACCCCATTGAGCATTATAGCAAGTAATCTTGTTACTCTATCGATTTCATCCTCGTATGTGTGATGCTACCATAGAAGCTACAAGTTTGAAGTCTTGTGAGTCCTCCCTTCATCACTACTGCAACCGTGTCAACTTTTCCAAGCTCATTTCCTTGCATTCTCCCTTCATTAGCCTTGAGTGCCTTTGGGTTGAGGTGGTATTGCATCACTCTCATTTTCCTTTTATGGTTTGATAGAGTAGCATTGCATTTTTTTATTGTTTGATAGTTTCCTTTCTATTTCCTTCATCACACTTTCTAGTATCTTTTCCATTTATACAATTATTTCTCTTATTTCATCATTCTATTTATTTCATTAAATTTAATCAACTAGATAGTTAGTAAGAGTTTCTACTTTCCACACTATAATTTACATTTTTTGGCCATATAGATGTTAGTGCACTATAGAGACACTAGCGCACTGCACTATCATCCTAAACCCATGCCACCATCCTTGAATAGAGAGTTCTCCAAGCTAGAGTTTGGACTCCTAAAACTGGGTCGTCTAGCCCTATTTTGACTCTTAGATTTGTAGAGTGATAGAAGCACTTGAGAGAAGTCTTAATTCTCAATTCTTATTCTAAACATCCATTAGCTCGAGGTAAGTTAGGTCATCCCTCTGCTCTCAACTCTCCATGACCTGGAGCCTTGGGGTGGTTGGTCCCCCTCTCTTACATTTTTGGTGAACCCGTCGTGAATGTCTATCCATTAGACTTTTCCCTCACATGTGGTGACTAGTGTAGAACTAAGTGTTGTGAAGGTTTATGATCATCACAACCAAGTCCATGAATTCTGAGTACATTGTTAGGAGAAGTGTGTGACACCTATCGATGGAGAAGACAAAGGTCACTTCTAGTTTCACCTCCAATTTTTCCACTGGTCTAGCTACCAACTTTACCACTAGTTTTAATATAGGCTTTACTAGCGAGATGGGTTTTATAGATGACCACTCATGCTCCTACCCCTCTAGCATCCCCTATGGCTTTGTCCATGGACAAGTTTGAGGTTGTGCATATCCTTACAAAAAACCTTTTGGAATTGGATAATAGATTGTCATACCTTGTGGAGAATTTGGAGAAAGCACTATGCATGGTGAGAGATGCTAGGCTTACTAGCAAGGTGAGATATCTATTAAGAAATGATCAAATAGGTATAAATTTCTTATGTGTCCTTACTAATCTAACCAAATATTATATCCCCTCGTATAAGTATAGATTGGCTACTACTTGAGGGGAAGTGCTTGATGATTATGAAAGATAAATAGGCATATTAATGCCTACCATATCTATATTCATGGCTAAAATAGGCCCCTTAATTAGTGTTTCCTCTACTTATTAAAGACCTAACACTATCAAGGTGAGTAAAATACCCCTTGGTTTCAATTTCACCCATCCTACTACCTTCGGCGGTGGGGGATTTGGTGGAATCAGTGGTGGTGGATTTGGTAGCAGAGGTGGCATTGGTGGAGGTGGCTTTGGTGGAGGCCATGGTGGTTTTTTTGATAGTGGAGGTGGCTCCAGTGGAGGTGTTTCTAGTGGTGGTGGCTCTGGTAGACGTCACAATAGCAGTTCCAAAGGTGGCTCCAAAGGTGGTTCTAGTGGTAGTGGTTCTAGAGGTTCCATTCGACCTTTGTCATCCTCTAGCCTTGTCTTGAATGCCCTCCTTCAAAACATGGTTCAAATGCAAGACCAATTGGTGAGCCTTTCTTAGGCCTTCGCCCAACCTATTTTTCAACCTTTCTTCTAACATAGCCCATTGTTGGTGGCAATTTTAAGTACTCCTTTCCCTCAGAGAATGGAGGTTCCTAAGTTTGAAAAGTATGGTGGTAAAGGGGATCCACAAACACATGTTATCCTTCAATGCCATGTATATGAATTTCTTTCATCATGATGCTTTGATGGAAAAACTCTTTCCCCGATCTCTTAAGGATACAACACTCAAATGGTATTGTTCCTTACCTGATAATTCTATATTCTCATTTGATCAACTTATTAACCAATTTCTTCATTAGTTCTAGGCTAACATTGGTCCAAAGATGACCTTCTCAAATCTCATATGATGTAATCAAGGAGATAACAAGAAGATAATTGATTTCATAGTGTGATAGCAAGTGCTCTTTTTATAGATCTCTTACCTTCTACCTAAATTTAATGTGCAAAAGGTATTCATAGGAAACCTATAGTGAGCTTAGCAGGAGAAGTTTACCTTGATTAAATATACTTTATGTATTTTTGTGCCATGTTTCAAGAGTATCAGCATATGGTAGTTTAGTTCAAGAGACCTTCCTCATGCTCTCATTTAGAAGGAAAGTCTATTTTTTCTATTTCAAGAAAAATTAAAGTTGTTGTGAATGTAGTCATTGTGACTAGTGATCATGGCCTTAGACACAATAGGAAGTTTATGAAGTTAACAAAATATTTATCTTCCATCTTTCAAAAATTGATGAAGGATAACATCGTAACTTTGGAAAACCCTCGACCTCTTAAGGAACCTTATCCTAATTGGTATGATGTGAAAGATTTTTTACAATACCATCAGGTTAATGGGCATGATACCGAGTGTTGTATTTTCCTGCATCATGAGATACAGGATCACATTGATGATGTTACCATTCATCTCAATGGGATGAAACAAAACATGAATAAATTGGTAGCAAAGGCCAATAGAAAGTTACATAATTACACAGACCTATTTCTATCTCATTCTACGAACTTGATTATTAACCCCTCTGATGCTTCTTCTCAACCCTAGGCATATGTAAACATGCTCTCAGTCACTCCTCCCCTATAACCTATGCTTGGCTCGCCAGATGTGACATTCACTTTGTAGGAATTTCCCTTGAATAACAAGCCCTCTCCCTATACATTCTTGCTTTCCCTAATGGGAACATTGTGATAGGAGTTCTAGTTGACCCCGTGAATTGAGTGAATGTTATTACAAAGAAGAAATTATGGTTGAATTCATTGCAGAGGAAGGAATATGAAGAAATAAATTCTACCATATGTATGCACGATGACCTCTCTCTTAATCCATATGGCTCTATAATCCTTTTCATTTTAGTTGGGCCTAGGGTTGTGGATACAACCTTTGATTTTATTCTAGAATCAAATCTATTTAGGATGAATTTGGGCATCTTGTGGCTATCTTCTATGAATGGAATCACTTTCATTATTCACAAATGTTTAAAGTTCTCCCATGAAGTTGTTGTGCATGTTGTGCATGACACTAGATATCATCCATTGTTATCCCATGAGGATTATTCATTGGATCATTTTTGGCCTGCCCTGGTTAGTTTGTTTCCCCCTAGAATGGACTTTCTTTATCGAAACTATGTAAAGTACAAAATTGGGGGTAAGGAACAGTTGGAAGTGGCCCCTTCAGTAGTGCAATAGCAAGCTACCTCCTCCTCTAGAAAGGGAAAGAAAAGGCATTTCTGCTCTCAAGGTGTCGCTCCTATCCCCCTTTCTACAGAGGAGTTTTGGATGACTACTCCTAGATTTCACATAAGAAGTCTAGTGGTTCCTCCTTGGTGTAAAGCCAAGATTTAGATACCAAACCTTTCTATTGTTCCTCTTGTAACCTATCCCTGCCTATATGGTAAAAGGAAGGTTCCCCATAGGGAATCCTCTATGTCTCAACCTCCATGGCCTCCTATCACTCCTACTCTTAAGGCAATGGATGGGATAAGGCGTTAGAGCCAATTCCCCCTGTTGTTGCTCTAACCTCTTCTCAATCTCTCCCTCCTACTCCTATCCAAGATTCTCTCCCTCCACTAAATACAACCATGATTGACACCTTGATGGCTGAGTAGGAGCATTTTTTTCATCTCAACTTCCAATCTCTAGCTCCCAAAGTCATAGAAATTACATTACATGTGAGTGCAAGTGTCGAAGAAATGCTTTGGTGACTAAGAAAACCACTTTGCAAATGAAGGGGAGTTGACCACCATTGGTTTAGGGCCTCTTGTTGCATCCTCCTCTTCCATCCCTTTTTCTTTAGTTCAATCCAATTTAGTTCTTCTTTCAGCTCCTACTACAAGCATGAATTCCCCTAACCCTAAAAAGGTGTTGGTGTTTATTGCTCCTTCGGTTGAGGCCATCTCTTGATGTCCCTCTCAGACATCCCATCATTCTCTAATCCTATGTACATGTTGAACACTTCAGTGGTGTCCACCATGGTTTTCTCCACATCTATGTCTTCTACCTTGTCCATGGGTGTCTCACACCCTCTAATGTAGTGGAGGGTACAGGGTGGCCCTGCTAGCAATGTGGGTCAAAAGAGGATTCCACCCTCTTCAAAGGGTGGTTGTGCATTAGCTTGCGTCATCCTTGTGATGGAAGATTCTTCTACATCCCATGAGTTTGTCACTACTCTCGAGTCACTTAATGAGCATAGTAACAAATCTCAGGCACCTCCTCCCTTTCCCATTGAGGTAACACATTGCACTCCTATGTAGTGCATGTTTAACTCTTTGGACAAGGTCCTAGCCTTATTGGAAATCTTCATGAAATGAATAACCTTTGCTCCATAGGAACTGAGTGGAGGAGACACCGAAGAATCTCCTTCCTTGGCTCTTGTTTTAGGGGGTTTGAAGGGTTCCCATCTTAACATTCCACCACTGCATGCTCATCTACCTTCCTTGTATAATGATCTAGATTGGGAAGAAGATGACCTATTAGTCGATGAGTGTTAGGGGGCACCTCTTCTTTACCTTTAGATTAGGTGTGTGTTTTTTGTGATTTGTTCCCCCATGCTTGTGTTATGTGTTCTTGAATGACCTTTGTCACCCTTGTAGGTGCTTGGATATAGGAGTGATTATGTGTCATAAAACTTCCTCTATTTGTGGCATCATTCTTCCTCTATTATGTGTATTGATTTTCAAAAAATTGGGGATGATGCAAAGTGTAGGAGGCATTTAGGCTTCCCTTCCATGTTGACCCATTTTTTTATTTTTACTTTTTTTTCTCATGCATTCTTCATATGGTTTGATATAGTAGGGGGTTGATGACATTTCATTAATATACTATTATCATACTTATATATATTTATGAGCAACTCTAACCCTAAAATATCACCACTCTTGTGCCCTTTGTTTATGATATTATTCTCTTTTTATAGTTTTGGTTATCTTTCTCTCTTCTTTGCTTGAGTTTTGATGTTTTGGTATTCATGTGTTGTCCCTTGTGTGTGAAAATCATCATAGTGACATCTTTCTATGTCCCCTAGGCCACACATCACTTTTTCATTCTTTCTTTTCTCTCCTTAAGATGCCACATGCCTTTGCATTTAGCATGCACCATCCTACGGGGGACTACCATGTCAAATTTGATTTTAGAAAATGTATTTATAGCCAAAAAATATTTTCTCAAAAATCTTTTCAAACTTTTTCAAAAAATTGCATTCTCATCTTGGACCCCTAGTGGATTGTGTTTCCTTCCTCATGGGTTCACAAAAAAAGAACTTGAAAACTTTCCTCCGAGGAGGGAGCAAATTTTCTTGTGGGAAAATCCTTGACCTTCCCCTTCGCAAGGGGTAATTTTTTCCTTTTGAATTCCTTGATGGTGAATTTATTTGTGAAAAACCATTCTTGTACTTTCAAACAATGTATCCCTTGAGTGGACCCCTCTTCTTTTGAAGGGTTCCTAAGGGACCCACTTGAAAGCTTTTTAAATTCTTAACTGTTTGCTTGTTTTATTGCATGGCTACTTTTTGTTTTCTAACATGTTTTATCTATGGATTAACATGTTTCTTTACAGGTCTTCCTGTGAAGCTACTTTATAGTCTAACTCTACAGAGTTCCCTTACATTGGGCTTCTTTCATGAGAGAGTACTTGGGGGAATGCCTTATTTGTAGGTCTGAGGGCCTATGGAGTGCTTGCATCCTATAGGATCTTTCAATCATTGGTCTATAGGCCTTTGGTGTACTTTTCTCAACTTTTTAGTTTGGTGGAGCTATAAAGTTCTTTTGTTTGAACCTCCTTAGGAGAGAGTATCTATGGAGTACTCTACTTTCCCTATTCTTTTGAGTTTTCTAGATTGTGGTCTACTTCCTTAATGGTTCAGGTACACATTTCTAACTCTACAATCTACTTTACTAAACACTCATTGATCTCATGCTCAGTAAAGTTAGGGAAAAATGTATAGGAGTGAATTTGCACCCCTTGTGTAAATTCCCCTTTTGCATACCCTCACCTTAGAAAATCAAACCTGAAGGTGAAATTCCACATCACCCATTTGAAATACATCCACTTCGAATTTGATTTTTGTGTCGATGGAGGAATATTTGTTAGAGATGTGAGTACAACATATGGACATCTATGTAGTGTGCTACCACCCCTAATAAATTCTTATCTCTTGTGTTTATAGGGAGGTTACATTCTCCATTGGGCATAAAGTGTAACTCCTTTGTGTCAACCAACCGACCCAAAAAATACCTCCTCTCCCATTTTGATCTTGAAATGGCTATCTTTTTCATTCATTTAGTCTTCTAATATCTTCTAGCAATCTATCACATTATCCCAAGCATTCTTTCACAACCCCATTAGGCATTGTAACAAGCAATCTTGTCACTCCATCAATTCCATACTTGTATGTGTGGTGCTACCATAGAAGCTTTGAGTTTGGTGTCTTACGAGACCTCCCTTCATCACTTTTGCGGCCATATCAAATTTACCAAACTTGTTTCCTTGTATTATCCCTTCATTGGCCTTGATTTCCTTTGGGTGGAGGTGGTATTACATCACTTTCCTTTTCCTTTTGTGGTTTTATAGAGTAGCATTGCATCTTTTGCAGTGTTTGATAGGTTTCTTTTTGTTTCCTTTATCACACTTTCTACTTCATGGCTTTTTTGGCTATCCATGGAGGTGGAAACACCAAAGTGGGGGTTTGATTAAGCCAAAACCCTATATATCCCAACATTTTCCCCTCTCTTGTATGTGTGTAGGTGAATGTGTGCATGGAGATCACTAGTGATTTGGAGCTTTAGTGAGTTGATATTCATCCCCCTCACTCTCATCTATGTTCTTTTCCATTTATACAATTGTTTCCTTTATTGCATCATTCTATTTATTTCATTAAAGTTAATCAGCTAGATATTTAGTAATCTTTTCTTCTTTCAGCACCGTGCTTTACATTTCTAGTTGTACAAATGCTATTGTGCTAGGTATTTCATGTTGTCATCCTAGACCTACACTACCATCCTCAGATAGAGAGCTATCCAAGGTGTAGTTTAGACTCCATAAATTGGCTCATCTAGCCCTATTTGGACTTTTAGATTTGTAGAGTGACAAAAACACTTGAGAGTGCTCTTCATTCTTTATTCTTATCCTAAATATTTGTTAGCTTCAAGCAAGTTAGGGTAGCCCTCTAGTCTCGACTCTCAGTGACTTAGAGACTTGGTGTGGTTTTCCCCCCTCTCTTACACCTTGTTGCTATGGCTAAAATCCTAAAACAAGTGCTTTCAAACAAGCTGTGGATGCTTGGAAAATTTTTATCAAAGCATAATACTAAGCAATAGCATAGACAAGGTAGTGAACTAGTTGAAAAAAAGCCTCAAAGAAATATGGTCTCATGGTGATGGAATTCCATGACAATCCATAACAATTCACTTGTCATGGAATTTTTCATGGAATTCCATCACCATGAGACCACCTTTCTTTGAGGCATTTTTTCCAAAGTTCACTGCCATGTCTATGCTACCACATTTTTCATACATGTCTACCAAAGCATTTTATTAAACAATTCAATGCCTTGTTGCTATGGCTAAAAGCCTAAAATAGGTGATTTCAAACAAGATAAGGATGCTTGTAAAAAAGTTATCAAAGAATAATAGTAAGCAACAAGGTATGGTCTCATGGTTATTTTTGGCACAAAAATCAACATGATTTTATTTACATTTTTTTGCAAGTTTAAAGCACATTCTTTTGACAATTTTGCTGTTTGAAATGGGGAAAAATATTTGTAGTAAATTTGTACATTTTTTAATTGTAGGATTCTCACAATTAGTGAAAAATCTAGTGTTCATGAAGGAATGGAAAAGATGTGTAGAGCCTTTGAGTTATACCCATACTATGCAATAGCATTGAATCATTTAGCAAATCATTTTTTCTTCATAGGGAAACATTTTCTTGTGGAATAATTGATTGAGACAACTCTTCTTTCAACTGACCTTAGAGATTTATGTAGAGGAAAAATATAATTTCCTAATGCCTCCATAAAAGTTTGTTGAGCCAACTCTAGCTCATCACACTTAAAATGCATTCACCAAAGGCATTCTCCTTTGAATCTTTACCTGTTTCTATCATTATCCAACTAAAAGAAATTCTACTATGCTAGAATATTGTTCTTATTCAAATGCACCTTTCAATTTAGCTATTGAGAACCCTTACCTCCCTTCTAAAATTTGTGTCTTTTAAAAATGGAGGAAAACAACAGAAAGGTTTTGTAGAGAGCTTTTAGAAACCAAGAAAGGGTATGTGTAGGATCATCATGGAAAAAATAGGCCCTTAAGTGGCGAAAAAATTAGAAAAATCATAGTTAGGCAACTTGACGTAAAAATTTGAATAAGTTATCTATATTATTTCAAAAATATGTAAGAATAGAATTTGTAGAAAATTGAATATATTTTCTAAACTACTAGCTTTATTTATTAAAAAAAAAAAAACTATTTGGTGAAAATTTGAAATTTCAATGTAGTAGTACTTAAATTTCAGCAAAAAAAAAAGTGGGTGTATGTCTGACCACCCTAACCACAATAAAATGATAATATTTTTTTATAAGGTTTTAGATATAAGTAAAGGAATCATATTTGGATATGATGCATATTTTTTTGTAATTTTTTCCAAGTAAATAATTAATTATGAAGTTTTTATTACAACTTTTAAAAAATATAAAAACTCATGTCTAACCACCTTAACCTTTTCAAAACTTCATGAAATTCAATATATATTTTTTAATCCTATAGTGTGTGAATCATAGAATGTGACACATGTTTCAGATTCAAAAAATGTGATACCATTTGAAAGCTATAGATGTTTTTCAATCAACCTATTAATCAAGACTTTAGTCATAATTTAAATAGAAAATGAATAATAATTATTTATTAAATTCAAAGTAAAGAATAATTTATATTGGTGAAAATTTGAGAATCTCCTTTAAAAACCCTTTTCATTTCATCAATTTTGGGTAAAAAAAACTTGTCAGCCACATACCCTATACATACCCATCATATCACCACTTTTTGACCCATCATGACCTTGCACACCTAAAATAGAAGGAATACCCCTGCCCACAACTAAAGATACTAAGTGACCTCACTTATTGGGTCTAGTTTTGTTGGAGAGTTATATTAAAGGTAGTGGAAAATCAATTAAGATATGTAGTATGCACAAATGAACTAAGTGGCACCATTGATTGCTACTACATGGCATAGTCAACGAAAGCTAGAGGCCATAGGATTTTGTGGACAAGTTCAATTGAAGTTGGGAGATCTTAAGATTTATCTCTCAAATTTTGAAAAGGTTCTAGAGGTTCACCTTGAGAATTGTGAGAGCTTAAAGTTGTAGACCATATATATGCTTGGCAAGGGCATTCTGAGAAGGCTTTTGAAATTTAAAAAAAGGAAACTCACATAGATCCACATGATTCCCATGCATTTATCAAGATGGGTGAGTTATTAATATCATATGACCCTAGTACAACCTTAGATTCTCTTAAGACAGCAAAGTCTCTTGTGAAGAAGAGCATAGAAGTACCCATTCAATTGTTAAACAACATTGGGGTTCTTCATTTTGAGCATGATGAACTAGATTTGGCTTAGCAAACTTTTATTGAGGCATTAGGAAATGGCATTTGGGTTGAATTCATAAATAAAAGCCCCAGTGTCAATTTTGTAGTTTTTCCTGTGCTCTTCAAGGATATGGAATTTTTCCATCGACTAGAAGAAGGTAGTGTTTCACTTGGGTTACCATGGGATAAATTCACAATAGTATTTAATCTTGCTAGGTTGTTTGGATAGCTAAATGATATTGAAAAAGAAAATATTTTATACAAGCTAATATTGTTCAAGTTTCCTAATTATGTGGATGCATATCTATGTCTTACAACCATGGATTAGGATTGAAATAAGATCCAACTAAGCCTAGAATTGATTGGGGATGCACTTAAGATGGAAAAAAACTCATCAAATGTTTTATCAATGCTTGAAAAAATGAAACTGAAAATAGATGACTGGTTTAAGGAAAAAGAAACAATTAAAGTTGCACAAAGTGAATCAGATGCAAAGAATTCTTATGTTGACATTTCACTTCGAAATTGGAATTATTTTGCATATTTTTTCAATGAGAGGAGGGATCCAAGTGTGGAGGCACAACATATTGAGAAGCATAGAGAACTGTATTATAAAGTGTTGACATAAAGACTAGGAAATTTTTATGTTGCAAATGGGGCAACCATTTTGCTAGCTAAAAGTTGTCAATTTGATATTGCAAAGGAAATTTTTGCATAGGTACAAAAAGTTGTAGTAGGAAACATCTTTGTTTAGATGCCTAATGTGTGGGTAAATCTAGCACACATTTTATTGGCACAAGGATATTTGGTGCTTGTAGTGAAAATGTATCGAAATTGTTTAAGGAAATTCTAGTTTGGTACTAACACCCAAATTTTATTATATTTAGCTTGAACACATTATGAAGTAGAAAGGTGGTGATATTGTAAAAGAAAATTATTAAGAGTAGTAGATTGTATCTACTATAAGTTACCAATTAGAAAGCTATATATTTTGTGTTTAATGTAATGAGGGTTTCAAATTACCTCTAAATTTACTATAGAGGGTGTCCCTAAATTTAACTTCATTATAGAGGGGCTCACCAACTTCAAATACTTTGGAGCAAACACTGAAGTCCTTGCCCGCCTTTCTAGAATTATTTGGGTCCTCTCCAAATAATCTTTATCGCCCATGCAAGTACCTACTATAACTCAAAATGCCTCAAAATGAATAGTGAATCACACGCCCATCCAAGTAGCCTTAGTGTAATTGTCAAGTACTGCTAAGCTAAATGTGAATAATGAATCAAACACAATACACTCCTGCCAATCATTTCTCCAAATATTTTAAATTTTTTTGTCTAATTTGTATTTGGTTGACTAGCTATTTAGTCATTTTTATTTGTGACTAAATAATTTTTTACTTGAAGACCAAATCATCATTTATTTACTCATTTATAGATATGTTGCAAAAAATTAGTAGAATTTAGTCATTTTTAGTTGTTGTGACTAAAATTTTTAGTCACCTAGTCATTTATTTGCCAACTTCTACTAGTGAAAGAGACAATTAGATAGATAAATAGATGATTGACAATATAGAATGGCTATAGAAAGAAAGAATTCATGCAAAATATCAATATGATAATTAATAAGAATGATAATGCAATAAAAGTAAAGTTTTACCCTTCCTCCAATGAGCTTGAGAAGCTGAGAGGAAGTGCTATGCTTTGAGATAACTTGAGACAAATATGTAGAGCCACAAGCATACAAAAATTTTGATGTAGAAGAGCAAGATTGCAAGAGTGAAAGGTGTAGAATGAAAGAGTGAAGCTGTAAGAATGAAATTTGGAGAGATTGTGACATAGATTATGAGAATGAATGAATGAGAGGGAAGAAGGAAAGTTTGAATGAATAATTACATGTAAGATGTTCATTTTTAGGTGCAACTATGATTGTAGAGGTGTTACACTTCGTGAATAGGAAACAGTGTAACATCCCTATGGCCTAGGAGATAGGAATCTTGTTAAGAAATTCATATGGTGCATAGACATCTATGTGTTGGGAAAGTGTCCCTGACAAAAATTCCCTCAATGATCGACAATGATGGGGTCAAGGATGGAAATGAAGGCATCAAAAAAGGAAATTCACATTATTGTCTTCATTAAGCTAAAGTAAGGGTTATGCAATGTGAAATTGCATTAGGGGTGCAATTTTATGACATTACATTTTGCCCCACTTTATAGAACATATGTATCTAAACATGTGCAAGCTAAAGTAGAAAGAGGTTGAAGAGAATATACCTAAGATGAAGAGGAAAAAAATACTCAATCCAGTATATATGATGTAGAAGAAGTTGAGCTAGGACATGAGGAGAACATAGGTTTTCCATCTTGTAAAGCTGATTGCAATCACACCACAAACATGTTAGCTTTAGATGAACACATTAGGAAAGAAAAAATTTCATAGACATGACATGAGATGATCTTATCTAATAAAAGATGACACTGATAGGCATGGATAGCATGGCTAGATACCATATGATAAGCATAGAGGTATGTGGCTACTATAAACTATGTTGCAAGATAGCCACATAAAAGACAAGATAAGTCTAGTAAGGTCTCCCCCAAGCTAGATGATGAGACATAAGACACAAGACACATTTTCAAGTATTTTTGAAACATTTTGGAAATTGAGCAGATATTATAGTCCCCGATTAGAATGGTGTGTGTTATGTAGAGGAGCACATCATTCTAAGGAGAAGAGAAAGACAAAGAGATTTTGTGGAAAAAGTTATAGAGCAAGATGTATTTTTCTAATGCTATCACATAGAAGGGAGAACACATAGAATCCACAACATTAAGAAAGAGAAAAGTAAAGATGAAGAAATCAAGATAAAAAAGGGATCTGATTATTTGGAGTCAGAATTGTTCATAGAGATAGATATATAAATATAGTATAATGTGTATGAACTATCATCACCCCCCAAATAGACTAGAATGGAAAGAAGATCACATGAAGAAAAAATATATATAAACATGGAAGAGGCCTAAATGCACCAATGCTTTGCATTGTTCTCTTCATGAAAATCAAAGATTACAACATATAGAAGAATAATGATACAAAATAGAAATGTATGACATATTTTATCTCATGTATCCAAGCACCAACAAGGGTATCAAGGGTCCTCTAGGTGAGAAAAAACATAAATATTTAAGAACGGGGGAAAAAAAAACAAATATACAGCTTAGCTAAGATAAAATGAAGAAGAGGGTGTCACTCTAGTCTAACACCTCTAGCAGGTCATCCTACTCCCAATCTAGATCATCATAAGGGGAGGGAAAATGAACCTATAGGAGACGGGTAGCTAGTGAGGTGATATCTAACTCACCTATAGTGAGAGCAAAGGAGGAGGCCAACTCAATGTCCTCATCAATAAGGTCCTAAAAAGCAAGTGTCATAGATTTAGAAAAAAAATGAAGAGTAAGAATATCCTCCACCGATTCAAAGATACACTTTTCAGAGTGAATTTTTGTGACTAAACAGGAGGATGATGAATCAAAAAAATAATTTAGTACCTTTTAAAGATGGGAAGTGAAAAACTATAAGGAATTAGGTGATGTCTCTATCACAAGGACAACACAAGCCAAGGTGGAATAAGACTAAAAAAATCAATAATTTTTCTGACTATCACTTGAAGCAAGGTTTCTCTCCAACTTACATTTCAATGAAGGATGTGGAATCATCATGGCATAAGTAGAAGAGGGATAAGGAAACAAGGCCATCAAGGATACCACCTTTGTAAAAGGCATGTCAATGGACTATGGAAAAGGAGAGAGATTAGAAAGAGAGGTGATAAAAGGTAGCTCCATAGAAGGAGTGATGAACACTTGCACCCTTTTGGGGTGAGGCTCATTAGGATCCATTGTTAGATCCAAGAGTATCATAGAGGTGATGGGAGTCAAAGGAGAGGAAGAAGCAGAGATAGGAGAGATAGAATTAGTAAAAGAAAAAATAGAAGGGTCCTCTTTGGTCTCCTCAAAATATTCATGCTCCTTATCCAAGGCCTTTCAATCCTCCTTATGCTTTCATGCAAGCCAATTATGGTAGCTATGGGGACTAGAAAGGGAATATTGAGAATAGGCTAGGGGATCCTTTTCTATAAGAGGAGTAGCCTCTATAATCATTGTTGGTAGAAGTGTAGACTCTTGAGGAGGAATAGGAGGATGAGTTACAAAGATATGAAGAAAGAGGGGAATCCCATTAGAAATCCCCTTTCATTTGTTTTCCTTGGGGGTAGGTCAAGGAATAGGGGAGGTCTCAAAGGCCAATATGTAGGAAAAAATCCATGGAAATTCTTCCCCTTAACATAAAGGGTGGGTCAAGGGACACTGGGAAAAATCAAGAGATAGGAAAACTAAAGCTCTAACTTCCATAATGTGGATTCCTTTACTTTTCTTGTTCTAGGCATAGTAGAAGGAGATGGAAGAAACCACAAGACATTGAGAAGTAGAAGGCATAAATGCAATATCTTTCTTTTCCTTACCCTTTGGAGGGGTAGAGGATAAAGCACACTATTGTGCATGCAAGGAGGACTTCAAAGAATTAGCTTGAGTAAAAGGAGGAAAACCACCTTTAGGCATCAAGCCCCTAGCCTTATATCTAAAATAAGCCTTGTATAATAGGTCTCCTCTAGTTGGTAGAGGTCCAACTAAGGTAGGCCAAAAGTGATCCAAGGAGAAGCCCCCACATGATAGGTTAGTGTTCTATGTCCAGAATCCTATATAGTGTACACAATACCCTCATGGGGAAACTTCAAGCATTTGTGGATAAACAAGGCAACCACATTCATATAGACTAGCAATGGGATGCCTAGCCTAACTCTAATGAGGTTGGACTTTGGTATCACAATAAATGGGACTTCCAAAGTTTTAGGTCCAACCATGACAGACAAAGAAATGGAGCCAATGGGTACAATAGAAATTCTATCATGCATGGGAAGCATGGTATGTGATTCCTTGTATTTATCCTTAAATCTAAATTGCTTATGAAAAGAGTCTCTTCCATGATAATATTGACCTAACTTGTGGGGTCAACTAATGTCAATAATGATGTTATCATTGACATGAGCAAATGATATACAAGGGAGATGTCTCTTTGTTTAGAGGAAATTCATGTGAAGTGAATGTAATATTGGGTGTTGTGTTCATAAGATCTAGAGGAGGAACAAAATTAGATGAAACCATGTTCACATACTTAGATGGATTTAGATAAGAAGAAGCAGGACTGAAAAGTTTGGCAGAATGGGATGAAAATGGATTTGTCCAAATCTGTAGTTGGTTATTAGGCTTCACTAAATATTTCTTGATTTTTTTCTTTTTTTTAGAAAGTTGGATGGTACCATTGTCAGTGTGGTCTTGTATGACATGAAAAAGACACACACACCACTCTGTATAATGGCTAGAGACTTGATGATATTTGTAGAACTTTTGTGCATCATAACATTGGAATAAGGCTCAAAAAGTGGTCTAATCTCTAGGAGAGATATTACACCATATTTTTATAATTTTTATATGAAATTTCAATAAGATTCAAATAATTTTGTAAATATTATATTCCAACCTATAGAAATTTTATCAATGGGAACAAACACCATATTCACCACAACTTTATCTTTCCTTAACTCACTAGAGATATACGCACATGACAAGCCATCTTGACAGGAGGATAAGGAAGAATCACTATACTGAGAAACCATTTTATAGTACTCACATAGAGTAGCACACAAATGGTTGGAGGATGGATTTTTCATCAACAAAAATTTATCTCAATTGTTAATTATAATTTCCTGATGAAGACTTGTTGTACATCAACTTTTTGTATGTCAAAATTAGGTAGGGCATAAGAGATCTAAGAAAAAATGTCCTAATAACACGCTATGAAATTAGTCACCTTCTTGTGCACACCTTTCTTATATTGAACAAGATTGGTAAATGTGACCTTCAGTTCAATATTAACTTGGAATTGTTGGATAAACTAATTCACAAGCTGATTAAAGGAAAATATAGATTTTTTGGTGTACCATAGTAAAAAGTATTTCTTGCTTGACATGGGAATAATTCATGATAAATTGGACTTAATAAGACCCTGAGTTGGTGTTGTGAGGTGTTTTACACATCCACACTAGGTCTTGGACCCTTCTAATGCATTTAACGATGTATTGTAAAGGTGTTGTAAAGGACTTTCACACTTTTCTAGACTTAATGATCTCATTTCTCCTTAATTCAACATTATAAATTTTTTTTAATAACATATTCACATCAATTTAGAAGGATTGTAAGATAAACTTAATGTTAAACTAGTGTTGTAATGTGTCTTGCACATTCACATTGGTTCTTGTGTGTTCTTAGGTTATGTGGACCTCATTTTAGTGTTGTAAAGTGTATTTAATCACACTTTCACATTGAATTTTGTGTCCCAATATGTAATTGAATTTTAAATCATCACTAATAGGCCCCTATTAACCCATATTGTACATCCCCAAGTAATATTTGATAAAATACCCAAAAAAGTTGCAATTTAAACCTTATTTCCTTATCTCCTAGCATCCTAGCTATCAAAATGGCCCCTATGGGACCCATTTTCCATCCATGGTGAATTAGTCCCATCTAGGTGGGACCCCTTCACCATGGGTGATGAATATGTCCCATTTGGCTCATTTTTTACCTTCGAGCAGGAAATTTTGGAGTTAAAGATCAATTTTACTTCATGTCGACCTTAGGGATCTAATTTATAGGACAAGGTTAATTTCCTATAAAATCACATCTCCAAACCCTAAATCATATGAAATTCTTCATTATTCATCCAACATTCTTCCATCTCAAGTCAAGTAACTTAGCATTTTATCATTGCAAGTCACCAAGATAGCAATTTTTAGACATTCAAGGGCAGATTATTCCTATTTTGTTTCTAACTTTCAATATAAATCATCATGGAAATGTAATCAACTCCATTATTGCATGTTTCATTCCATTCTTTCACCATTTTGGTTTAATTACCTAAAAGGGGTTTGACCAAGGAAAACCCCCATTCCCTAACATCCAACATTTCTCCTTCTTGTCTTGTGTGTTTACAGATTTAGGTCTCTTGGAAGTTTGGAAATCATTGAAGATCAACTTGCAAGGTTGTTCAAGTCTTCTCTTCATTGATCACATCAAAATATCAACAAAAACTCACTTTCAAGTTTGGAAATTAGAGTTTCAAAAGCGGACACCTGGAGAAGTCTAAAGTGCAGACCGAAAGCTTCAGATTCCACCTTTGAATATTCATAATTCTAAAAGTGGACTCCTTCATCATGGGTGGTGAATGAGTCCCACTTCAAGGTTAGTTTTTTGTTTTTTGCATTTTTAGATACCCTTTTGCTAGAAACAAGTTTCGGCACAGTTTTGTAGAATTGGGACTGATTCGCTAAAAATGGTGAATGAGTCCCACTAGGCCTGAAAAATTAGCATTAGCAACATTCTAGAAGCCATTTCTAGTCTCCATCCATTTTCCAAGTGTACACTTTTAGTTTTGTCAAGTTTTTTTTCAATTTGCATTCATTTCTAAGTGTTCTTGCATTACACAATATGTTTTCAAACAAGTTGCATTTCAATAGTTTTGCATATTTAATCAATCAATTAATTCATTTAGTTGAATTTTGATCATTCCATTTAGTATTAATCACATCAGAAATTTCCTAATTTGAGTGAACCATAGATTTTGTTGGGATTTATCTCTCTCCTTATAGGTGAAAGATCCTAAGAGTACAAGAGTAGTCTATAAACCTCATGCCCAAAAATATGTGGTTATTTTAGATAAAGAGCAATACCACTCCAAGATAACATCCTTGAGAGAATATAGGAATAATTTTGACAACAAAGCATCATGATGGAAGAAATCAATATATTGCATTGAAATATGAGACATGTTTGTGGGTCTCCTCTTCCATTGTAATTTTGAAACTTAGGAATATCCATCCCTTGAGGGATGGGGGTGTTCAAGATAGAAAAAGACAAGGGACTATGCTGAACATAAGGTTGGAACATAGTTTGAGGAGAAGAACTAGCCAAATTTGCTAGATGAGATTGTATTTTCCCCATTTTCTACAAGAGAGCATTGAAGATGGGATCTATGGACAAAATATGACTAGTTGAGGCACCAACACTAGCTCTAGAGGTGGAAGGACTAGAAGTGGTAGTAATTTTAGCTCTTGATGTAGAGGCTTTGAATTCAAAAGGAATACGGTTCAATCTTAGTAGAGAAATTTCCTTAGATGTAGTGGTGGCATTATTAGTAGTAGTATCAATAGGACCTATTTCAACCATGTGGATAGACACTCCAAGCATCAAAACATGTATTTGATGACCAACAATCTCTAACTAAACATATTGGGGGTTACCCAAGATGGAAGTGTATGATAGAACATTGGTCTCCACAATATTTTTAATTTCTTGAAGTAGCTCCAAACCTTTTTTTATCATCGATAATAAAATACCCCAAACTAGTGAGTAGAGGAGCTTCTTGAGAATAAACATCTTTTTTCTAGAAATTGTTTGAACTCTTCAAGCCTTACCTCCAAATAATGAATTTGATCAAAAATGACTTGAAGAGAATCTTCTAAGGAAGAGGAAGAGTTCGAAGGAGAGGCGGGGGGGGTACGGGTTATAATTTCAACATGAGGTGGAAAGAATCTAATAGTGAGTCTTAAAGAGTACTCAAAATCTAGATCCTAGCAGGGAGGATTGAACTTTCTAGACCCCATATCAATATTTTTATAGCTCCTTCTTAATACATTCTTGAGGTATTAGATTGGGTCACTAAGCTCATAAAATCATCACAACACACTACCCACTACATGTCCTAACAAGAGAGAGAAGAAAAATTTCAATACAATGATAAGAGGAAAGAAAGGCTCACGTTAGGTTCACCAAAATGTAGAGGATGAGATTAGCTACTCCTAAGTCTCTAGGATGAAGAAGAATCTACAAGGAGTGAATTATCTTCAACTACCTCAAGTAAATAAGCTCAATTGACCAAGATAGATGAAAGATAGTTTTCTTATATGTTTTATGTTTTTATGACTGTTTATGGGAAAATATCTTTAGAAGCTAAATGAGTGGGCCTCAAAGGTATTGGGAGAAAGATAGACTAGCTTTCATCTAGAAGATGAAAGTGCAACCCAAGGATGATGACACAATGTGTTGGAATCTCAATGGAGAACTAACATCTCGTATGGACTATAAATAAATTTAGTCACCAGAAACTTAGAGGGCCTACTAACTACCCAAAAATTGAAGCTTGATAGTTTGAATAAACTAAAAAAAAAAATTAAAAATAAGGAACAACACAACAACAAGAATACTAAATGAAAAATTAATTAAACTATTGAATGAAATGAAAAGAGGTGAAAGAAAGGAATGAATTCATGAGTGGTCTATCTATGAAGCCACTTGAAAAGCTCCACATGATAAAACTACACACATAAAAATAGTGAAAATTGTTGGGGCTATTTTGGGGCTTACCTTAGTCAAACCCCCATTTTGGTGTTTCTACCTCCACTGACAACTAAAGAGACAATAGGATAGAGAAATAAATGGTTTAAAATATTGAATGACAAGAGAAGGAAATAAGACATGCAAAATATCAATATGGTACTTAATAAGAATGATAATATGAAATAAAATTAAAGTGTTACCCTCCCTCTAATGAGCTTGAGAATATGAGACAAAGTGTTATGATTTGAGATAGCTTGATACAAAGACATAAAGTCAAAAACATGCAAGAAGTTTTATCTAGAACATCAAGAGTGCAAGAGTGAAAGGTGAATAATGATAGAGTGAATTTGCAAGAATGAGAGATTGAAAGAATGTGAGAGATTGTGAGGATGAATAAATGAGAGGTAAGAAGGAAAGTTTGAATGAAGAATTGCATGAAAGAGGGCATTTTTAAGGCATGCATGCGACTACAGAGGTGTTACACTTCATAGGAAGGTATAATCATAATGTCCCAATGACCTAAGAGATAGGAATATTGTTAGGAATTTCATGAAACACATAGATGTATGTGCATAGTGAAAGCATCCCCAATGAAAATTCCATCAATGACCAACAATGATGGGGTGAAGTAGAGAAATGAAGGTGTGGAAAAAGGGAATTTAAATTATTGTCTTTATTAGGATAAAGTAAGATTTATGTAGTGTGAAATTGCATTAGACATGCAATTTTATTACATTATACAAGTTAGTTAGGGTATACTAAATATGGATAGAATAGGGTACAAAGTAGGTGAAAAAAGAGGTGTGGTTTCATGAAACTACACTTGTGCACATGATAGTTATGCTTTTATTGTATGAAACTATGATTGTGCTTAGAACTGTGCTTGCAAAGAAAATAGTGCTTTCACACCACTGATCAACACTTTTGAGAAAAATAATCTCGCACTAGGTATAGTAGTTGAGTGTGGGGAATTGGTGCTTGTGCTAGCTAAAGTTATGTCTTCTCTAAAGTGATGCTTGCATTTACTAACTACACACCTCTAAGGGTCAAGTATGCACTTCCACCAAATGGTGATTTTGTAGGTTAAGTACGTACTTGTGCTAAAGTGGTGCTTGCATGAGTTAGGGATATTCTTGTGCTATAAATGATCTACTTTTGTCGAATATGATGGTTGCATTGAAAATGATTATTTCCTCTAGATACAAGTGTGCTTTTGCTAAAAGGAAAGTGCAAAAGGGATTTTTAAAGTTAGGTGTATGGATTCCTTTTTTTGGGTAATTCTAACATTCGGTAATGGGATGATACATGAGCCTCTCATGGCATTGAAGTCCCTTTAGTGGTGTCCTTAGGTGATGTCTTAGTTGTGGTATAAGTTGATAGATATGGATTAGGAGTGGCTTAGCTTGATGGGATTGTTTTTTGTGTTGAGGATGCCCTAGTTGAGGGAACATCAAGCCATGATGATTGCGTTGGTGGAGAAATAGAACAATGATGACAATAGTTTTCATTTATCGACTTGGGAGGCCACTGTTACTTTGGAGAATGTGTGATAGATACTACAACTCTCGATATGAGGGGAGATCATTGAGTATGACCCTATGCTTGCTAAGAGCACATTGGCATGGGTGTTTATGATATATTATCTTCTAGTTATGGGGTTCAAGTTAGGACTAGAGGCTAGGATGGGTGAGCTCCCAAAGCTCATTATTTATCACAAAATTGATGGTAGGTGTATTAGTTCCTAATAAGAGATCAAGGGGACTCACTATTGACTAGGTAGGGGTTTTAGATAGGATGTTGTCAAATGGCACCATTTTTTCTGGGGTGCATGTGTGTTGGTTAAGTTCTATAAGGAGATGTACTTAGTAGTGTATAGAGATGGATAAAGCCTTGACTATGGTGTGACCTTGTTACACATCTGGATATATGAGTATATCATTATTTTACAACCATTGGTAGATAGAGGGAGGGGGTAGGGCATGCCTTATGTATTTTCTTATGCATCATTTTTGACACCAAAAACTTGGAGATTTTCCATGCTAGAGAGGGGTGATAGATGAGATGGGAAGTATCACTTACAAACCTTACCAAGAGTTTAATATACAGGATGATGATTTGCTATAGATTCCATATGTATAGTTCTCACATTATTTGATAGGTCACACAATGAACATTATTGAGTGATACCTTTTAGTACAAGTGATAAGAAAATTTGGATTGCAATAGATGGTACCTATGCATGAGGTAGTTTTCCTCATGTAGTGTGGGAGAGAGGTATATGGGGAGGGTATATAGATCCTTATTTAGATAAAAATATTGTAAGGATACCCTAGTAGTGCCATGTGATCCATTGTGTATAGTGATAGATGCAAGGACAAAAGTTGAGTATGATGCTTGGTGGGTTGGATGGAAGGCTAGTGTGGTTGAAGATACTATAGGATCAGTTGGAATGGGTTGAGGATGATGATGATGGATGTGATGGTATTCAATAAGTTAGATAGAGAATAGATCCAAAAGAGGCAAGAAGAGGAGAGGAGAATGTGGTAAACAAGGATGTAGTGGTTGAGGATGAGGATGTGGAAATTTTTGAGATGATAATTTTGATGATGTGGGTGAAATCTAGGTATGACTTGGGTTAGATATAGTATAGAAAAATTAGCTTAGAGATGAGTGAGATCAACTTTTAGGAGATCTATATATGGCATAAGAAGAGGTGGTCATATTATAGGGGTTTTTGGATAGGGATCATTGGGAGATGAGGGAATGCATTTGGAGGTAGTCAGAACCAAGAGACATGTGGCATAGGTCATTGTAGGCCAAACTAAAGGGGAAGTTTCTAGATTGAGGTAGGAGAGGGACATCATGAGATAGGAAATGATGGGCTAAGGTATGCATGATAGTGTGGCCTATTTGATCTGTATGACTTGAGAGATGTAGTACCATCACACATTATATGAGTGGGTAGTACCAATGGAGTAAAGAGATATAAGATTTATAGAAAGTGCCCAATCATATAAATCTAAGTCAGTGAGGTTATGGCCATCAGTGGGTATGGGGTCACTACCTCCTCGTGGACCACCACCACCACCACCACCATTAGTAGAGGGCCAACTCATTTAGAGGGGGTTAGTTTAGGATAGATGATCATAGGATAATTATTATACCTTTGAGGGGTATCAATTTTTTTGGATGTACATATGGTAGAGATCAATTATATATTTGTATCACAATTTCTTTTTATTATATATATGAGATCATGATTTTTCAATTCTTACACTATGTTTTCATTAGTGTTTTCATTGACGCCAACCTATGCCAACATCTAGTTTGAATATGATGATATGGTTCTTGTGGTGTTGAGAGATCATTATGGATACAATAAGGTCACTTAGTTTACAAGTGCTTATTAAAAAAATGTATAGAGAGTTTACAAGGTGATAGGGGTGTGTTCTATATTGTGTTTTTCATTTCTTCATGCTTGAATATGTGATTATGTGGTTTTTTTGTGATGTTCAAGATTTTTTATAGGTTTTATATCTAGAGTTTTATGTTTTGGATTGTACAATAGTAGAAAATGTGTTTGACAGTGTTTGGCCTATGTAGAGTGTTGTTTAGGAGAAATGGAATTGCTCCAAATTTCTCCACGTTGAAGTTTCTTATCTTATGGATTTGGAAACATGTTAATATTTCCTTTATCTATCTTCCCTTGGATTGTTTGGTATTTAGCTTTTCCACAAGCTTGGTTCATGAGTCATATCTTAATGATAGTTTGACTGGTTGCATAAGATGATAATATTTTTAGTTGCATATGTTATTGCTAGTGATTTTGAGTATTATGTTGATGTTGGAATATTTAAAGATGTTGTGTAATGTTGCTAAGTGGTCCACAATTTGTTCTTCAACCTAGTGAAGTGTGAATGTGGTTGTTTTTTAGCATTAATGTTGACTAGGTCAACCTAAAATGTTAACATTGTTGTGGATGTACTTCATTGTTTGTGTAAGTGTGGTGTAGCATGTAGGTGTAGATTTGGGTCTTGGTTAAGCCTTGGTGTGGTTTTTCTTTACTTCTTTCTATAATGGAGATGTTTGATTCTAATCTATTTGGTAGTTGTGCATTTGAGGTGTATACGTTTCATTGAAGCCGACTTGGAGAAGGTAATTTCTAGTTGTGAAAGGTATATATGCAAGGTCAATTGATAGAGAAGGTAGTGATATGAAGAGTGATGTGAAATTATTTGTATATGAAAAAGTGTTGTGATCTGAGTGTGTGCATGAACACCTAAGACTACTTGTAGAAGTGGGAAGAAGGTTTCTACATTTAAATGTGCCTAATGTTGTTGGAGGTAGTGAGCTAAGGGTTGTAGATGGTGAAGAGTTGTGGTGGATTCTCCTATGGCTTTAAGGTAGTGAAACTCCTTTTGATAGTCTCTTTCTATTCTATTATATTCTAGAAGAAGTGGTCTTATTAGGGAGTGAGCCCTTGGCATTGATCCCTTTCAATAGTGATCATTTTGTTTTCAGTGTTGATATTCACATAAATGTGAGTTAATCCTCACTATGGTTTTTTTTTTTATTAGGTTTTTCCACATAAAATATAGTGTTCTATTGTGTATGGTTGTTGATGTGTTGATATTTCATTTGTTTACATTCATGATGTTAGTGTGAAAGGGGTAGATTATATAACTAGTTAATTTCCTAGCTAGTTCTCCACTTAGGTCCTCTTTGCAGTAGCTTAACTTTACATAAGGATAAGGTTGTTGAACTATAATGACCTAAGTTATCACAACTTATAGGATGACAACACTTGTCATAATCAAGTTACATCCTACCTCTCCCCTTGGCCTATATAACCAAGGCATTTCCTTTGTTATCTCAATTGTCAAACTCATAGAAGCTTTGCATTCTCTTGAGAGGAATACATTCCATTCTTTCTCATACCTTATTTTTGTATTTTATTTTCTCTAGTCATTTGTATCATGAGTAGGCTATTTAGTAAATCTTACATGGTATCAAAGAAAGCATGAGTTTTGGGTTAGCAATATTTTAAGAAATCTAATAGTGTAGAGCTATTTTTTTCAAAGCACTAAGTATGCTCTTCTCTTGCATCTTTGGATGATCTAGAGTATAAAAAAGAGTGTGGAGAAAATATCAATTTATATGGGGGTTCAACCATTGACTTTCTAGTTGCAACTCTTTTGAACCTTCCTAGAGAAATTCTAAGCTTTCCATTGAGTCAAAAGCAATTGAGAAAGTCATATCTACTCTTTATTTCATCTGAATCAGATAGCAGAGGCTAGTTATGCAATAATTTGAAGTGGGGGGTTAGCTACAAGATCCAACAAAGAACTACCATTTTGGAGCATTCTAGGTCAAATCTGACCCTGCCATCATGTTTAGAAGGTTCAAAAACACTAAAATTGAGTATTATTTTTTTAATTTTGGTTGAGTTTAAAAAAAAAAATCAAAATTTAAACATTCATTAGTGGTTGTTTCACAAAAAATAAAAAAACAAATTAGTGGTTGTGTAGGCCTTGCATATGCCCTATGCAGGCCATAATTGTGGGGACCCATAAACCCCACACCTTTATTTGGCCACATAAAGCTTTCAAAAAGATGTTTCATTTCTACTAAACAAACTTTATTGTTGCAGCCTTTAATAAAGGCTTTTAATGCATCATGTGGGGATGTGGGGAGGCTACAACGCCACCCCAACCTCCCCCTGCCCCCCTTAAAATGAAATATATTTTTAAAATATTTTTTATTAAAGTTAATTTAAATAAAGTTTTTTAATTAAATCTTTAATTAGATAAAACTTTAATAAAGTTTTATAATTATTTTTTTGGTTTTTAAATATTAAAAAATTTAAAATTTAAAATCCATTAATAATTTTAGCAAGCCACCAAATTTGGTGGTAATTTTAGAGGTTCGCTAAATTAGACACTTGCTAATTTTATCTAGAGGTCTACTAATTTCAATAGAGGTGTAAACTAGTTGGAGGCCATATAAATTTGGTAGATAGATAAATTTATTGGAAGCTTCGATAAATTTGGTGGATGGAAATAAAAATAATCATACTCTCTTTGTTGATAGGACTTTGAAAGCTCGTAACTCAAGTCCTAGACCTCCAAATTCAATGCAATTTTTTTTATTTGAGCTAATTTTTCATGCTCTACAAATTGGTGAAGACAACTTCAGATTTTGATACATGAATTTCTCAAAGAAGACAACTCACCATTCTCGTTTTGAGACCTTCAAAGTTGCATAAATTTTACATATGACCTCAGATTGAGCTAATTATTTTTTTGAAAGTGCATTATTTTTTGTGTACTTCACATTGATGCTATTGATTTCATATGAAATTGTACCAAAAATGTACTTTCAACATATGCTCATTTCTTGAGAATTTGTAAAAGTATTGAAATCCAAAAATCTATAACTATACTAAATATAAAGCATGAAATCATTTTCTCTGGGGGTTCTTTGATTGAATGAAAATGGGCATCTCTTATTCTCTTTATGCTTTTACATCTCTTCTATTTTGGGCTCTATTTTTCCTTCAAAATGGATACATTTAAGTTTTCATTGGTAGTACCATACAATTACAATACATGGCATCAAATTGCATGGAATGCCTTAATGCAACTAGGATATACACCTTATGTTGAGAAGAAGGTAACTAAACCTAAAAATGATAAGGAAAAACTACTTTGGAGGTTTGAACATGTTGGTGTTTTTCCTAGCAGAACCTTGAAATCCTCTGAAGGGTAGCCAACCCTTGTGCTCAAGAATCTTAAAAATTAGTAAATAAACAAGTAAGATTTTGAGGCCCTTACTTCTACTCTTTGGGCTTTGTGAGACCCAGGAGGGTATTCCTTCTTATGTTCATGTGCTATTTCGCTATTTGACAATACTTCTACCTATAGATCAACTCCTATAAAGTGTAGATAGATATCCTTCATTAAATATTTGGTTGACATTTAAAAAATTACTCTCTACTACAAGGAATAAAATGGAACTTCAGATTTATACATTGTAATTGAAATTTTCTTAATCATATTTTATTCGTGTTCCAAATCCCTAGTCAGATGCATTACTAGCTCACTTATCTTCAAAAAATACCAAATGAAGAGACCAATGCTTCATCTATTGGGATAATGGAGTCAAATTTGTAACTACCAGTAATACATTAGCCATTTAACTTAGCAATTGGTGGACTATTGTCATACTACTTTGTAGTATTCAACTCACTATATCTAAAACATAACTTCTTACCAAATCCTATGCTCTTTCCTCCCAAACATGTGACCTTATTTTAGCATTTAATCAATTCTTTGAATTGAAGTAGAAATGAACCCACACATTCAATTAAAATAACTAAAGATAAACAAAAAGATCATTAACCATTTCATTCTCAATTTGAAAGGGAATTACATAGGAGAGTAAAGATTTTAGAACTAAGATTTTCTTCCATATATACGGCTTTTATAAAACTATTTTAAGATCATCACATAAATGTCTCATACCATAGACTACTTACTATTCTATTCATCAGTATTTTACAATATGTTTCTTCCTAAGATTATCTTTTCACCTAGACCATTATGAGACTCAAAACTCAAATCCTCTATAATGAGCCTTGAAATCCCTTTTATAGAACAAAGGAGCAACAAGCAACCAACTTGATTATAGTTACATTTCATTTGAAAACTAATTTCATCTAAATTTGAGATATTCCCTTAATTGTTATCTACAATCATTTACAAAATAGGGGAAAAGAAAATTTCACACCATTTGTCGAAGAACCAGTCAGTACTGCCAAAATCAATGTTAGTCATTGCCCCAGCTTCCAAATTCCAACATCCATATTGAACAAAATATTCTTCATGATACTATCCAAAAGGTGCCCAAGTCAGCACAAAGGACACAAAATTCCACCAAGGCAATGTTAACACCAAAAACCAAAACTAGAAGCAAGACGCAATCCTACTCAATCAGAACTAGAGTATGCACACCCACTTTGTGTGCTCATAGAAGTTAGAGAAGCCACCACTTCCTCTTCATCAAATTCTATTAGGTTAGCCATGGTGAGTAGGTAATGGTGGTAACCTGAGTCAATTTCATCCTCACTATCTGAGGGACCATTCAAGATTTTAGTAGGAGAACTATGTTGTCCCATGTAATCTCGGTTATACTTATTCATCCACCTTGCCTCCCTTATAGACCTCATAGGATCCTTTTTCTTAGACTTGGCTTCTTCTCCAATGACAACCTAACTTCTTAAATGACAATTACTCTTCATACCAACCTGTATTGACTTCTTACTACAAACACCCTTCCTACCCTTCTCCTTTGGAGTTAAAATAATTTCATGTGTGTTTTGTTCATTCTAAGGAACATCATCATTTGACTCTTGCAAACTAGGTCTTCTAGACCTTTGTATTGGGGAAGTGGATACAATGGACTTACTCATTTTCACTGAAAATAAGTTGAGAGCAATAATAATTCACAATTGCAAATTAACCCTTCATTGGTTTCTCAAAAGGCTTTTGTAAAAACAAGACACAAAAATACTCATAATTCCTATGAACCAAAAGAGGCTACAGAATATAACACTCTCACTACCCTTCTCACATACTTAGATTTGTTAATTTTTTATCACAATTATGGAAAAACAAAGGCTATCAACTCTCATTTATCAATCAACTTGAGCATGTGAATTATCAATTCCCAAATAAGGCTAACATGAGTGAGTAGATGATCAACAACTAGATTTTGAATCACAACTATTAATCTCTCAGGTTCATCAAAATCTATGTATAATCTTCAATCATGGTAGAACAACAATCATTCACATGAATCAAGATCGGGTTTGAGTAATCTTGCATATGTTTTATGCCATTAATGCTTTGCCATGTAAAAGAAAATGGCTATCATGTCCACATTTTGGTTTTGAATAATAGCCATAGATCTTCTTGTGAGATGGTCTTTTGAATGACTCGTATTGAGCCACAAGTTTTGAATTTCCACTATCACTCACCAATCCCTCAGCTAATGACACTTGGCCAACTAGATGTTAACGCATCCATCTATGGGCTCCACCACTCTTCTCCAAGTGGAGGAAGAGATCCATGTTGCACAAGTTTTCTAACACCATAGCTTTTAATAAAGCATTATTTATATCTCATGGGATTAGTGGGGAATGACTAAGATTAACTCAACATTTCATCAAGGATGTTGATTTAAACCTTTCATTGTTGGGATCAATAGTGGAGACGAGGCCTCACATCCATAGTGGTACACATGGCAATAGCCAACTAACCTTGTGGCTTTTGAGAAACTATTATTTTATTTGTGTGGGTCTGGTGGGGAATGATCAAGATTGCATCTTTTGATCTGATGATGGGAAATCTATACATGCAAAAAGTGTTAGTTTTAACAAAGGGCCCAACCAGGTCAACAAGACTTGGACCCTTGGGGATAAAGACCAAAAACTAAAGTCTCTCAACATGAAATATTTCCACTCGACTATAATAAAATTACAATGATGGGATTATGTTCGGTGACCGATAGGCCTAAACAAAAGGGTTGATAAAATGATAATTTCAATAGCTCAAGTTACAACTTAAGTGACTAGTAACTAGGTGTGGTTGTTCAATAAAAGATTAGAACATACAGGGGTTATGACTAAAATTTGAAACAATGGCCTCTAAAGCAAAACCCTAAACCCTATTCTTGGACACATAGGCTTAAAATCATGACAAAGCAAGAACCACTTCAATTTTTTTAGAAATTTTAGAAGCTCTACCAGTGGCTCATGGTTGGGGAAACATACCCTTGGTGGGTATAGTGAGATTTTAGATATCATGGTGAAGCAAACCAACACAGAGAGACAAAAACCCAGGAGATTTCCAGGACACGGTAAGAAGATGCAACTAGAAGCAAACACACCAAACCTATATAAACTATTTACATAACCATACATTGTGCCTTCCCTTTAACAAAAAAAATCCAGAAGCCTCTGTTGATGTATAGACGATTAAGCCTACGTCATGCAACTCCATAAGCTTCATTCTTCAAATTGGTGGCCCAAGGTCCCTAAGAACTTGGACCCAACTCTTACCTATATCAAATACTTTATTGTCAATTTTCTGTAATAGATTAACATTTCTACCAATTATTTCCAAACAATCAGCTCCATTGTCATTAACACAATCAACCATACATGCCATGTTTCCAAAATTGCCATCAGCATCATAAAATGTAGCTAACTAAAGAATTAAATCAAATAACATTTAGAACTCATACATTCTATAATGTATATAACCAATCTTCTCATTAGCTTGCTTCGATTCTATCTTCTCTGGTTGAATTGAGAAAGTGAAATATTCATAATCCATTTGATCATTAACATCATGAACTTTTCCATCATATTTGGTTTGCACATCAAAATAAAATTTTCATAAGAACTTTTTTGTGCACTATGCAAACAATCCCCAGATGTATCAAAAAGAAAGGATGTGTATTTAGGATCATCCTTGAATTGGGCATCATAAGATGGGCACATATCTAGGGATTCATGATCTAAATGTTGTTTATTGATAATTGAACAAGTGTCATTGTTCTCCTCCACATAAATGCTCTCCTCATTAAATGAAAATATGTCCATGTTCACACTAGGAAGATAAGATACATCAGAAAAGAAGCACCCATATTCAATTTCATATTGACTAGCACCACACCCACTATTATTTGCATAATTTGGTTGCTCTACACCTAGATCAAAAAATCTTGTAGTGTCATCATAATCTGAAGATTCATCAAATTTTTTCTCATTATCAATGGGAAATAATGTTGATGTAGCATCCATGTGTTTATCATAATGCATAATCGAGTGATTCAATAATGAGCCCCTTCTTTCATCAATGTGTATACCATCATCATTTTCATGTATAGTTGGCATTTTCATCTCTACTTCATACAAACAATCATGAGAAAATATGATATAAGCATGAACTCATCAACATCTTCATCACTTCTAGCATTGTGTTCAAGATCCACACACTAAATACTCACATTTTTATCTTCAAATTGCTCATTACTTATACAAGTAACACACCCTATTGATGGTAAACCCAAATAGGTGTTCATCATATGCAATTTTTTCATTCACTTGTGGAAAATCAACTTCATGAATATTTGTATCATTGCATCCTTCATGCAAATGAAATACTTCTAGATCATCCTCATAAGAGTAGTCGCAATCCTCAAAGAAAACAATCAAAAACTTCAATCACATCATGATACTTAATCTTACCTACAACATCAGTATCAAATATAAAATTTTCATAGGAAATGCTCTCAAGGAGCTCATCAATGTGTTGCTTTGTTTGCTCATGGCCACAGTCTAACCCTATGTCAAATGCATCATCAAAGTTCTCAACAAAAAGTGGGTTATCACTACACCAATAAGTATCATCATTTATCATCCCAAGTAAAGTTGGAGGCTCATCAAATAAGGAATTTTGTCATACATTCATTTTTTTCATAAAAACTTCTACCTCCTTAGCATGAAGGTCGAACTAGTTCAAATAATCATTGTACTCAAAGTCATTGTTATTCATTGCACCAGTTCCCAAATTCCATGTCCATATTGAACAAAATATTCTTCATGATACTATAAAAAGGGTTCCCAAGTCAACAAAAAGGACACAAAATGCCACTAAGGAAATGTTAACACCAAAAACCAAAACTAGGACCAAGACATAATCCTGCTCAATTAGAACCAAAGTACACATGCCCACTTTGTGTCCTCACAAAATTTGGAGAAGCCACTGATTCCTCTTCATTAGAGTCCATCAAGTTAGCCATGGTGAGTAGGTAATGGTAGTAACCTAAGTTAGTTTCATCCTGATTGTCTGAGGGACCATCCAAGATTTAAATGGGAGAACTATGCCATCCCATATAAGCCTGGTTATACTTATTTTTCCTCCTTTCCTCCCTTACAAAACTCATAGGCTCCTTTTCTTTAGACTTGGCCGCTTCTCCCATGACAACCTGGCTCCTCAAATGATAATTTCTCCACACCAACCTACATCAACTTCTTACAATAGGCACCCTTCCTACCCTTCTCATTTGGAGTTAAAATAACTCCATGTGTGTTTTATTCATTCTTAGGAACATCATCATGTGAATCCTACAAAATGAGTCTTCTAGACCTTCATATTGGAGAAGTAGATACAATGGAATTACTCATTTTTACTAAAAATAAGTTGAGAGTAATCAAACTTCACAATTGTAGATTAACCCTTCATTGTTTTTTCAAAAGGATTTTGTAAAAAAAGGAAACTCAAATCCTCATGATTCCTATGAATGTAAAGAGACTAGAGTTTATAACACTCTCACTACCCTTTTCATAGACTTAGAATTTTCAATTTCTCATTGAAATTATGAAAAGGCCATCAACTCCCATTTATCAAGCAACTTGAGTGTGTGAATCATTAATGCTTAAAGAAGGACAACACAAAGAAGCAATCAATCAATGATTGGATTTCAAATTAGAACCGTTAATCTCTCAGGTGCATCAAAATCTATGTATAATCTTGAATCATTGTAGAAATGTAATAATTCACGCAAATTAGGATCAGGTTTGAGTAATCTTAAATATGTTTTCTTCCATTAATGTTCGTTCACACAAAGAAAAATGACTATCATGTCCACATTTTGGTTTTGAAATATAATTGTAGATCTTATTGTGAGATGGTTTATTGAATGACTCAGATTGAATCCATAATTTTTTAATTTCCATTGTTATCACTCACCACTCCCTCAACCAATGACACTCACCCAACTAGATTCCAACTCATCCATCAATGGGCTCCACCATTCTTCTCTGAGCAGAGGAAGAGATCCACATTTCACAAGCCTATTGACCCCATGGCTTTTAATAAAACATTATTTATATCATGCGAGATCAATGAGGAATGGATGAGAATAACTATCATCATTCCATCGAGGCCATTGATTTAAACCTTTTAGTGTCAGGATCGATAATGGAGACCAAGCCCCACATCCATAATGGTACATGTGGCGATAGCTCACTAACCCCATGTATTTTGAGAAACCATTATTTTACTTGTCTAGGGTTGGCAAGGAATGATCTAGATCACATCTTCTAATCTAATGGTGGGAAATTTGCATGTGCACAAAACATTAGTTTTAACAAAGGGACGGACTAGGTCGATGAGACTTTGACCCTCAAGGGTACAGGCCAAAAACTTAAGTATCTCATCATGAAATATTTCCACCCAACTATAAGAAAATTAGAATGATGGGAATGTGTTTGATGACCCACAGACCTAAACCAAAGGGCTGGTAAAAATGACGATTTCAATAGCTCAAGTTACAACTTAAGTGACTGATAACCAAGTGCAGTGGGTCAATAAAGGATTAGAACATTTAGGGTTTATGACTAAAATTTGAAATAATGGTTTGTGAAGAAAAACACTAAACCCTACTCTTGGAAAAAGAGGCTCAAAATCATGACAAAGCAAGAACCACGTCAATTTTTTATAGAAATTTTAGAATCTCTACCAAAACATACAAAATCTCTTGGTTGACTAAAGATTTTAGTTTCTATTTATATAATTTTTCAAATTGAAGGTTGTACAGATTCACATGATGCATGGGAAAAATCAAAAACTTTGTATGGTACAACTGATGAAGTTCATGATTATCAAATTGATAAAAAACTAATGACTCTTGATCCAAATTCTTTTGAAAAATTCCAAGATTATGTAACAAAGTTCAATGATCTTAGAGCACAATGTAAATCATGTGGCATAAAGAAGAAAGAAATTCAACTTTTCTATAACACTCAACAAACTTGGACCTAAATATGCATCATCTTTTTCTATCTTTCACACTCATAGGTTGACAATGAGATATACATTTATTATAGCTTCATTTACTTCATTTTTGAAATGTTGATGCAAGAACAAGGAAAGCTTCTTTCCATGGGTCTTCTTAAGCCTCCACACTCACAAGCTTTGATGGGTGGTCAATGAAAGGGTCAAAAAGAATTAGGGAAACCTCACAAAAAACAAAAGTAGTTCAACAAGATGTCACAAAGAGATTAGGCACAATCATCTTCTACAACAAAATATTACTCAGAATCCTCTTGGAAGGGGAATTTTAAAAAGGAAATGCCAACTTGTAGCTACTACAAGAAACCTGGTCATGAGGAACATTCTTTTCATAAGAAGAAGATTGATAAGTTAAAAAATCTTGTTTAAAAGAACAACATTAATTCACCTTTTTTTGTTTCTTAGCAATCCTCTTCTCCTTCTTCCAAATTAGGTAAATGGAAAGTAACTAAATTTTTTTCTATTATCAATTCTTCATAACAATGGATTCTTGACTCAGGTGCATCACATCACATGGGTTGTATTAAAGAACATTTTTCTTTATTGGAGCCTTTTTTTGTGCCCCACATTCTCAATGAGGATGATTCTCTAGTGGATGTAACTAGGAAGGGTTCAATTAATGTTGAAAATAGTACATTTGAGGATGTCATCTATGTCCTTAAGTTTTCATCCAACCTTCTCTCCATCTACCAGATCACTTAGAATGGTAGAACAGATGAATTCATTCTAGATTCAGTCAGCATCAGGAATCTTGAAGATAATATACTATGTGCAATTGGTAAGGCCAATCATGAGTTTCTATTGTATGCTTTCTCTCATTTTGTACTTGATTCGCATTCAATTGCATTTCTCACTTGTTCAAATTTTGTAAGTAAACTATGGCATGAGAATTTTGTCCATCTAAACTATAGCTATCTTTAGAAACTCAAAAAATAGAATATGATCATAGCTCTTCTTAAAATCAATTTTTGTAATGGTGTATGTCCAGGTTGTTCCTTGGGAAAATATCTGAAGGAAAATTTCAACAAAGGGAAGGCTTAGAGGGCTTCAAAACTCCTTGAATTGGTTCATAGTGACTTGGCAGGTCCTTTTCCATCATTATATTTTAGTAAGGATTTTTATTTTCTCACCTTCATTAATGACTATTATAGATATGTATGGGTCTACTTTCTTCAATCAAATAATAAGTCTTCGATAGATTCAAGAGTTTAAGGCTTGTGTTGAGAAGCAATTTGGAAAGTGTGTCAAAATTCTCTACACTGATAATGGTCTATACTCTTGAATGGTTCGATCTTCAAAATACTATTACCTATGCACCACAAAAAAATGGTGTAGATAAGAGGGAAAATAGGTCTCTAAAAGAGATGGTTGGTTGCATGATCCATGCTTTCTCTCTTGCACCTACATATTGGGTAGAAAATATCAACTATGCTACTCACATCTATAAGGGAAAGAATGGAGCACATCTAATGAAAACTCCAAACAGTAGTGCCTTCGATAACTTTCATTTCGATTATATTACTTCAAAGACACGTACAACTATTTCCTAAAGCAGAAACAGACACAATTATTTCCCACATTAATCCTTCTGAGAAAAACACATGTAAATTCAACAACAAGCAATAACATAGATGAATGATACTTCAAAAAATAGAACACAAAGATTTTATGTGGCGAAAACCCTTTCAGGTAAAAAACCCCGCTCTCCAAATTTTGAGCCATTGTATTATTCAGCAATAGAAAGTTACAATACAGTTTCAGGCTCATAGCCCTTTCAGAGATTACATCTTGTTCATTCTGGATACAACTAAGACCAAATTCTCTCTATGTATATTTCCTAATCAACCTCTTAAACCAAACAACCTTCATACTATTGCAATACCCTCACACAGTATACATAATAGATCAACATGAGAGATCAACCATGGCATTCAATTCTTGATCAAGAGAGAATTCAGCAGCATAACCTTGCCTCTCACTCCCTCTATTTCAGCCTCAAGGCCTTGGCCATATCACCAGCCTCTTAGCCCTCTCTATAACACTCTCTATCTCCTCCTTCATAACATCCAATGCATACATGTACACATTCATTCTTCACTACCTTGGTGAATCGGTTCTTTTCCAATTGTTGAATCACAACAACAAAATGGTTCACATTCTGCTTCCTCTGATTTGTCCATATCGCACCATGTCAGATAGTCTTCACTCAGTCAACAATGATCAACTTGTGTCACATGTCAGTGAGACACAAGAAGTGTCTCCCTAATGCCACAAGAACCATTTACACATTGTTGCCAAGAGTCATCTCCATCGACAAGAGGTTCCATCGAGCTTACAAGTTGCATTGACCTCAGCATGCACATCGGTGAGACTATCGCTATTGCTAGGAAATCACATCGAGCCTTCAAGTCATACCAAAACCCATTGTATTCCTATCGGTATCCATCTATCAGCAAGAGTCTCCTCATTGGCATGATCGGCGAGACCTTTCACCGACCTCCAGTTGAACTCATCCACCAATGCTATCACTAAAACATCCAACTATCGCCAAGAGGTATTCAAGTCATATAGATGTGAGTGTTCTCATTGTCTCCTTGATATCCGATAAACACCAATAGTCAGTAAGAGATCTCCACATGACAAAGAGTTACAATGAATTCCACAAGGTCACAGTGATAGGCTCCTTTGACAAGACAGAAGCAAAGTCTCAACAACATCAGCAAAACACAAGATTACTAAATTTCCAGTTGGCCAGACAACAAGAATGTCATAGCGACCATGCTTTCTCAGAGGTTTTAGCCTATGAGATTGAGGCAACAATTCCAACAATCTCCCACTTGACGAAGATCACACAGGAACCTCCAATGTAACCAGGAACTAAGATCACACTAGCACCACTAGTTCAAACCCTACAATACTCAAGACACCCAATCAACATGATTCCATAGATAACAGTCCATCAGATAATCTACAACAAAGACTAGGCATCCAACTGCAACTCACTGTCCAAAAAAACAACCGAAATGCAACCAATCACAACCTTCTAGGAAAACCAAATTGACTTCAAACATGCTCTCATGCTCCATCAAGAATTCTACTCTAACATCCAAGATGTCCACCATTCAGTCAACAATCCCGTCATCTTCCAACATGCCACCTGAGGAAGAAAGATACAAGCCAAGGTGTATAAGCACCATTCCAATGAACACAAGCAAAAGATACTAGTGATATCATCAAAAAGATATTGCTACCACTTCACTGTGCTCAAACGCCATATAGAAGCAATATCAACTTCAAAGTCTCAAACAAAACATAACCATGAAGTCTTATCTAGAAACAAGATAAACAACACCAGTTAGAACAACAATTAGATTGACTGCTCCCATCCAACTGATAAACCCACGCGACTGAAAATAGCACCCATAGCTCATGCTATACCATCCAATCTCACATACCTCAAAGGTATCAACATTAGTAAACCGATGCCGCTCCAAAACCAACTTATTAACAACAAATACAAGCTCCAAGTGCCAACCAATCGAAGAAGACAAAACACAACAGGAACTCCCACTATCTGAGTAATTCAAATCTGAAAGATCAAAGGCATCACAAGTCTACCAATGACAGCACATAGAAAATGTAACCATGTAGTACCAAGGAAATATCCACAATGATATGCACAACCTACAACAAACTATTACAAGAAATATTTTCCTCAACACAAGTCTTCATAGTTCTCCCAAGATCTCCACATGCAACAAAGGAAAAAGGAAATAAGAACCTCCATTTCCTCACCCATGAACATGAGTGAAAACACATGACCACAAGCAAGTGATCACAATAGCTCCAACCAAACCTCAAACCAATGTAATGTGAAAACAAACATCCAAGAGGAAAACCAAGACCAAAGAGAGAAACTCTGCACATCATATTCTTGTAGAGCATCCTCCTATATACACTTCTAATAGCTAGCTAAGTCAAGAATTATCTCCTTCTCATCCCAAAAGAAAATACCAAACAACATCAAACCATTCAATCACCAATATCAAACCAACTTCTAATATCATGTAATCAACATGGATGTAAGCCTTCTCAAAGAAGATCAAGCTACTTCATTTCCCATTTTAGGAAATCAGCCCATACATCATCTCCAACCAATTCTCATCAGTAAAACATAACAAAAAAGCTCAAGGAGATGAAACAAGATGTACATCTTCCACTATGAATTGTCCAAAACCATTAAAGAGTAATTCAAGATCCATATCATGAAAGTGAACATAAAACACATCTGAAAAATATAATGGGTCAAATACCTCTCAAATAAACTATCGAGCAAACCAAGAGTGGGAATGAGAATACTCCTTCAAGATATACAAGCCATCATGATTAATCTAAGAGAAATCTCCTTATAGGTCTCTTATTGAACTCATGTTCAACCAAGGTGCAGGCTTCTTAGACTTTCTGCTAAAAATTTTCATCAAGAATACCAATCAACAACACTTCTCTCATGAGAGAAAAACAACCTCACCTTATTCTCCATGTATCCATGAGTACTAGCAACCGATCATCTTATGCTAAACTTCAACTGCATTACTTCACTATCATGAAGTATCAAGCAAATAATCAAAGCACCCAATACATAAAGAATTACCAGACCACTGTCAAAGCTCCAATCATCTGAATCAGGAACTTATCATGACACCATGATCTACACATCCCCTTAGGAGATGCCATGCTTCAAGTGACTTCTCCATTGTCTCAAGTACAATGCACAATACCAAAACTCCAGTGCACAAACAAGAGTATACCATGACATACAACAAATAGACTCAAAACCAACATCACCTGTCAAGCACCACCAACACCTCAGCCAAAGACTCCAAGCATCCTCCATGGTTCCAAGATGTTGCATATCTTCAAATGTTGTCCATGCAAATGTGAAAGAATCCTTCTGCAGCAATAGGATCTAAAAGCTCTCCCTAGAAACATCTGCAATCACCAAAGAAGACCATTCACCACCATGTGATGAATCCACAATCAATGCTAGAGCTCCCACTAAAACATGACATCTGAGCTCTCCAAGCATCATGACCACCTACTTTAGGTTCCCATAACCGACTATTCAGGTACTCTATAGTATCCATCCTCTTATCTCAAAACAATCACATCAAAGCACAAGTGACCAACGACAAAGCCAACTAACAAGTTTGCACCAACAATGAATCAATCCTCGTGGATAAAGATAGTCCACATCCAAGTTATCTCACTGTAGCCAATGGGTAGCTAATCCATCAACCACATAACTCATAGATCACAATCATCAAACATGCAAACCAATCATCATATTGGAAACTACAACACTAAGATTTCCAAGAGAATAACCACATAAACAACATGACTCAAACACCAAATTATGCCAAATCTGATTTTCCAATAATGTCCACAACGGGCACCATAATCAAGAAACCCTCAAGTACCACCACAAGAATGTTGAGTGAAAAATCATGTACCAACACTCCCATATAGAGAAGAAATCATACCTCCTCAAGCCATGCACCAAGCATGCATGTAGAACTACAACTATCTCATCCAACAACACCCCACAAGGCCAGTGTCTAGACAATAGCTTAATATCAACTCCACATGTTTACAAGTTTTTCTTAACCATGTAAAACTTGCAAAACCACATAGCCATGCAAGTACAAATCATCCTTAGAAAGAAAACAATAGTTCAAGAGAATTTAGGCCCCCTTCAGGTCACCTCTAAAACCACCAACATGTACATGCATCTGAGAAAGAGAGATAGGCTATTCAGAAGCTTGCAAATCATCTTAATGATTAACTTCATAGCCTTTTAGTATCCAAGGTTAATAGGAAATAGTGCCTTCCAGCACCAGGAACCACCACCTAGCATAAGCACCCTCTTCCATGGCTAAGAAACAACCTAGGCTAAACCATATCACCCAGGAGCCTATCACACAAACACCCAATATGAAAGCTTTAGCATAGAAATCCACCTCATACTCCAAGGTTAAACTACTACTAGCTAGGAGACATAGATCACAACATGATCAACTCCTTTTTCCATCTTGGCAATCCTTCAAACTGCATGTTGTCATAGAATACCACAAGGCTTCCACTCATCAAAGGATCAATACATCAGTCCATTCCTCTAGATTTCTTCTAGCCTATTCAAGCTAAGAAATCTTCATAGGAGAAATATCCAGAACTAATGACCAGAAGAAGGCTCTGATACCACTTGTAAGGGAAAGAATGGAGCACATCTAATGAAAACTCCAAATAGTAGTGCCTTCATTAACTTTCATTTCAATTAGATTACTTCAAAGAAACATACAACTATGTCCTAAGGTGGAAATAGACATAGTTATTTCCCACATTAATCCTTCTGAGAAAAACACATGTAAATTCAACAGTAAGCAACAACACAGATGAATGATACTATAGAAAATAGAACACAAATATTTTACATGGGGAAAACCCTTTCAGGTAAAAAACCATACTCTCCAAAGTTTGAGCCATTGTATTATTCAGCAACAGAAAGGTACAATATAGTTTTAGGCTCATAGCCTTTTCAAAGATTACATCTTGTTCATTCTGGATACAACTTATACCAAACTCTCTCTCTAAATATTTCCTGATCAACCTCTCAAACCAAACAACCTTGGTACTGTTGCAATACCCTCACACAGTATACAGTATAGATCAACATGAGAGATCAACCATGGCATTTGATTCTTGATCAAGAGAGAATTTGACAACATAACCCTGCCTCTCACTACCTCTATTTAAGCCTCAAGGCCTTGGCCATCCAACTAGCCTCTCAACCCTCTCTGTAACACTCTCTATCTCCTCCTTTAGAACATCTGATGCATACGTGTATGCATTCATTCTTCACTACCTTAGTGAATCGGTTCTTTTCCAACTATCGAATCACAAAAACAAAATGGTTCACATTCTACTTCCTCTGATTTTTGCATGTCGCACCATGTTGGACAATCTTCACTCAGTCAACAATGATCAACTTGTGTCACATGTTGGTGAGACATGAGAATTGTCTCCCCAATGCCACAAGATCCATTTACAAGTTGTCACCAAGAGTTGTCTCCATCGGCAAGAGGTTCCACCAAGCTTACAAGTTGCATTGACCTCAATATGCACATCGGTGAGACTATTGCTATCGTCAGGAGATCACATCGAGCCTTCAAAACATATCGAAACCCATTGTATTCCTATTGGCATCCATCTATCAGCAATAGTCTCCTCATCGGCATGATCGATGAGACCTCTCACTGACCTCCAGTTTAACTCATCTGCGAATGCTATCGCTAAGACATCCAACTATCACCAAGAGGTTATACTGAGGTCTTCAAGTCATATAGATGTGAGTGTTCTCATCAACAAGACTATTGTCTTTCATGAAGACATCACCCTACAAGTTTCCTATTGGCCAAACATTCTGTGTTTGCTAAGACTTCATACCAAGCTTAGGAGTCATATCGAAGTCCAAGACACCCGTCAGCAAGACTTCCACATTCGGTAACACAACATACCAAAACACGTGTTACACTAAAGTCTCACAACCATCAGGGAGAGATGCAACCTTTAGAAAGACTTCTTACTAAGGCTCCATGCTATCCCAAAACCATAGTTCGCCAAGAGTCACACTTAAGACCTCGTGTTTCTCCAATGACTCCATTCACCGAGACATCTCCTGGTCACCAAGAGATCTTCCCAAGTGTCCAAGTCATCCCGATGACTACAACCGGTGAGACATTCATATTGGTAAGACTTCATATCGAAATGTAAACCTTTCGGCCAAGTCTCCCCAATATCCAATAAACACCAACAGTTAGTAAGAGATCTCCACATGGAAAGAGTTACAGTGAACACCACAAGGTCATAGTGATAGGCTCCTTTAGAAAGATAGAAGAAAAGTCTTGGCAACATGAGCAAAACACAAGATTATTAAACTTCCAGTCGGCCAGACAACAAGAATGTCACAGCGACCATGCTTTCTCAGAGGTTTTAGCCTGTGAGATTGAGGCAACAATTCCAACAACATCCAAAATAGAGTTCCACATAAATCATTAAAGGGCTTCACTCCCTTCAAAGCCTTACATGGTAGGAAACCTTTTGTGGGGAACTTTATAATTTTTTGCTCCCCAACATGGGCACATATTCCTTTAGAGAAGTGTAAGGCCTTGTAACCTCAAAGTCAACCTTGTATCTTTGTTAGTTACCCTGATGGTCTCAAAAGATATCAACTAATGAATCTTGAAACACATAAGCTCTTCATTGATCATAGTGTGCAATTTGAGGAAATCTCTTCTAGCTCATCCTCTACTCTTCCTTCCTCCATAGTGGATTTAGAGGATTCTCACATCAAGGATTTTCCTCAAGCTTCCTCTAGTTGTCGATTTGATCATGAAATTTTGTCTTCCTCTTTAGAGAGTTTAGAATTTCCTCCTCCATCTCCTACCATGCCTTGTTGGGCATTCCAAACACTTGAGTCTGCAAGAGATCTTAGTGGGGATCCTTCAAATACTAGGAGGACTTAGTCATAACATCATGACATTCTACATTCCTACATTGCCATGGCTTTAGATCCATAATCATTTTATGAAGCTTCTAGTATTGTTGAGTGGGATTATGTAATGGAGGAAGAGTACAACTCTTTAATGTGGAATAAAACATGGGATCTTGTTCCACTTCCTAAGGGAAGCAAATTGTTTCAATGTAAGTGGACTATCGAACCAAATTTTCAGCAAATGGCTTAGTTGAAAAATATAAAGCATGGCTTTTGGCAAAATGTTTCTCTCAAGTACTAGGTATTGAATACTCTAAGACCTTTTCCCTTGTTGGAAAAGTGAACTCCATTCACTTGCTACTTTCCCTTTTTGTAGCTCATGGTTGGGTTGTACACTAGGCAAATGTGAAGAGTGCATTTCTTCATAGAGATCTACATGAATAAATTTACATGGATCAGCCACAAGTTCTTCATTGGTTTACAAACTAAGTCTCTCTATTGCCTCAAATAGACTCCCTAAGCTTTTTATGCCAAAATTGACTCCTTTCTTCTCTGCATTGGGTTCTCTAGATGCTACTCAGATCTTAATGTATGCATCTTATGATAGGAGGATGATCTTCTCTTCTTGGCTCTCTATGTTGATGACTTGATTTCCACTAGGAGCACTTCATCCATCATTGTAACTATCAAGACTGATTTGGACAACAAATTTACCATGACTAACTTGGGTCTCTTACACTACTTTCTTGGTATAGAGATTACTCAAAACTCTTTCAGGATTTCTCTTGCACAACCCAAGTATGCTCTTGATATTTTGTCACATTTTCATATGGTTGATTGTAACCCTGCACTGACACCCTTTCTATCTAGAGTTAAACTTGAGGAAAAAATTTCCACACCCCTAGTTGATGCTAGATTATATCATCAAATTTTTGGTAGACTCATCTACTTCACTCATAATTGGTCTAATAGTTCCTTTATAAGTGGAATTGTTTCTCAATTCATGACAAAACCACGTGATATTTATTAGAAATCTTCCAAACACATCTTGCACTACATCTAGGGCACTCATTGTTATGGGAATCACTATGCAATAGGAACAAGTTCAAACTAACTTGGAAACTTGGATTCTAATTGGGGTGGTAATATTGATTATCACAAGTCCATCTCTAGTTATAGTTTTCACTATGGTTTTGGCTCCATTTGTTGGAAAAGAAAGAAGCAACATTCCATTTCTCTTTCTTCAATTGATGTTGAGTATTAGTTGGTGTTAATGCTACTAGTGAGGCTATTTGTCTTCACAATATTCTCATTGAACTTAGTAGCACCATTTAGAATCCATTAATAATCTATTATTACACCAGAGTGCCTATAGATCTCGAAGAACCTGGTTCATCATCAAAAAACCAAACACATTGAGATCCATATACATTTTCTCTGGGAGTTGATTCAAGAGTAGTTCATTGATTTGTGCTACTATCCTATAGTAGATTATGTTGCAAATATTTTCACCAAACCCTTCACTGAGAGCAAGTATGTTCATATTCGATCTCTCTTGGGGGTGTGAGAAATCTTTGCTAGGGGGTCACTTAGACCTACTTCATTCAACCTCTCATGGGAGGGAGTTTTTTCCCACTATTTTTATCCTTATTTTATAGTTGAGAGGTTATTATGTATCTGGGTACCTCATCCCTGGCCTAGTATTTAGGACCCATATTTGCATCTTTTCATTCTATACTTCTACCTAATGTGCACTTAAGGGGGGTGTTAGTGTGAAAGGGGTACTTTATCTAACTACTTCATTTCCTAGCTAGTTCTCCACTTAGGTCATCTTTACACTAGCTTAACTTTACATAGGGATAAAGTTGTTGAGATTTAATGACCACATTTGTCACACCTTATAGGATTACAACACTTTTCATAATGCAGCTACATCATATCTTTCCCCTTGGCCTATATAATCAAGGCATTTCCTTTGTAATCTCAATTCTCAAGCTCATAGAATCTTTGCATTCTCTTGAGAGGAATAGAGTTTATTCTTCTCATCTCTTATTTTTGTATTTTCTTTCCTTTATTCATTTGTATCTTAGGTAGGAAATTTAGAAAATATTACACATGATAATGCTTAATAAGGGTTTGAAGATTAATGAGTGTTTTAGGGTTTTAATATACAATTGATTCACCCCCTATCAATTGTCCTTTGTGTCTAACAATAGTGATGATGTATCAATGCATGTTTTATATATTTATTATGTGATACATAGTGATGATTTTATAAGATATGTATGATTATTCATTAATGATTTTACTATGAATAAATTATGAATGAATGATGTAATGATTTTATTATGCCTAGATGGATGTATGCATGAATAGATGGATGCGGATAGGATTCTATAGATGTATATATATTCATGTGTTTATGTTATGGTGGTTTTGTGTAGTCTAACTGATTTGATAGATGTATATTTTTTTATGAGATTTTATGTTTTATATGAAACTTTATATTTGTATGCATGTGGTATTGACATGTTTATGTAGATATGGGATGTAAATAGAAAATGATGAATTTTTTTAACTGGCAAATGATTATGGATATGCACATGAATTAAGAAATAAAAAATGCAAGTAAATCACCAACAAGGTGAGAACATAATCAACATATCTCTTGCCAAAGGTGGAATGGATGATGAGAATGATTATATCGAGATTGGGAAGGATTCATATCTTTGGATGTAGAAGAGGATTAGCATTTATGGTAGGTCAATAGGAATAGTGACTAATGAATGCACTTGCTAATATTGGTATAATTATGTTTTCATGAACATATATGTAGGTATGTCAGATCTTTGATTTATTTGTTTATTTATTTGAGTAGGTTTGGTGAAGTGGTGGTGAAATGGTATGTTGACCTTATTATGGGTGGGGATAGTGAAGTTGTGATGATTTTATTATGAATAAATAGGCTTGTGAACAACCCTGAAGAACCCAACCCAAGAGCACATTCGTGTATTTCTTCTTGTATCCATTAGGATGGTAGTGATATGGTTTTATGTCAATGTGAGTTATTGTGTTAATGGTGAAAATATGAGTGGCATATGTGTTGTTTAGTCATACATGTGAGAATGTGATGGTATTTTACCCTAATGAGGAGTGATAATTTGGTGGTATTTTTAGCCTACTTGCCTCAAAAAGGAGAATGTATGGCAAGGTGGGATTATAGAAGCTATCTCATCAATCATATGAAAAATATATAAGACAATGAGTGTACATGGGTGGGTTAAGTAATGAAAAATTTCTAATCGATCATATGATAGAATGAAAAGGGATTGAATATTTGGATTAGTTTTATCCCAATTGTGGTAAATGGAGGGATTATGGAAGTTATCTCATCAATCATAACTTGAAAGATGAGAGGGGATAGTGGGGGTGCAATGGGATTTAAATGCACAAATTGTATAGCCGACTTATCACAAGATATGAAGGTTGGGTAATTTCTTTTGGTTTGGCCTACTTGTGATGCAAATGAGTGTTGACTATGCAAAAATATGATGGTTCTTTATGGAAAATATATGGAGGGAGGGTGTATGGGTGATGTAGCCATAGAAAAATTTGTGTTGGCTATTAGGAGGGTAGAAAATATTGAGTGACAAGGAAGGAATGTATGGTAAGGTGATGTCATGGCAAAAAACCATTCTGTATTAAAAGGAAAAGGTGGGAGTATATGATGTATAGCAAGTCAAGATAATGGTATGAAAATATTACCTATTAAAAGGGAATATGAGTGGGTGGTTTATGTTTATGGGAGAAAAATATCTCATGTTATAAAGATGGAGTGTGAAACTAAGTGACACTTATTCCAAGCCATAGTTAGATGGTGTGAAAATGAGTTTATTATAGGTCTAGAAGTACATGAATTGGTGGAAAATAAAGATACCTAGTATATGGTGGATATATGAATCTACATATGGAACCTATTTGGTAGGTTTTCACCATGGTACTTTCTCTAGGTGCCACAAGAAGTGGTTTTCACCATTGGAAAAATTATTGCTCTTTACTTTTTTCTTGGATTTTTCAATATTTTTTTTATTTTTTTATTTTTTATGCATAAAATTTCTTAAGATGCACAATATTCATTGGTTATTCTAGGGGTTCACCTTCCATTGTGGCCAATTGGTAATAGCCTGATCCATATTATTTTGTGATGACATAAGGACCTAGCTAGTTGGGTTCAAACTTTCCTTTCATTTCATGCTCATGTAAATTGCATTGATTCTCTTTGATGACTAAGTCACCAATCTCAAATTATTTTTGATTTATTTTCTTCTTACAACTTCATCAAGCCTATTTTGATAGACCCATAGATGATTTAGAGCATTGAGGCATTTTTCAGTAAAAAATTCCAACTATCGTAGATGTGTCACTCGATACTCTTCCTCATCAATAAGATGTTGAAATGAGATTCTAAAAGATGGGATTTTGACCTCAATTGGAAAATGGCTAATACCATAAACAAGGGAATATAGTGTTTACCCTATGGGAGTGCAGATGCTACTTTGATATTCCCAAAAGGTGGGATTGAGATGTAGGTGCCAATCATGACCAACATCATTGATCATCTTTTTTATTTTATTTTTAAAAAAATAGTGGCCTCATCTTGACTATTTCCTTTTGGGTAGTATAGAGTGGAAAAGTGATGTATATGGAATTTTGGCATAGATCATGGAATCCTTGATTTTTCAATGGATTTTTCTCATTTGTAATAGTAGTGGATGGGATGTTGAAGTGACATATGATGTATTGGAGGATGAATTTGGAAAAAATTCATGTGATATGTGTTAATGGAATGGACTCCACCCACTTGGTAAACTATTTAGTGGAAATGATGATGAACTTGTGGCTATTGGAAGAGGATGAATTTATTTTTCCAACAAGGTCTAGCCCCCATCATGAGAAGGTATATGGAGTGAAAATTGGTTGTAACTCTTGTGGATGGTGCATGAATTAGGTCACCATGTTGCATGGGTAATTTTTTTTTCCAAAGTTATGTAGACCTTGTTCCACTGTTTTCTAGTAGTATCCAATTCATAACAACTTTTTTACTAGAGTAGGACTACTAGAAAGGGTCTCATAGATACCTTCATGTACCTCACTTAAATTTTTTTGACCTTCTTCTATGTCTAATCATCTCAAGAGGGTTCCTTCACATGTCCTTTGGTAGAGGGTATTGCCCAATAATGTGAAATGAGCATATTTGCAAATGAATGATTGATGTTGGGAAGTGGATAGGTTAGGTGGAAGGGAGTTACTATGGAGATAGTCATATATATCTTGGTACATTGGTGAATTGGTACCAACTATAGCATATACCAGTTATTATTCTAGGAGATTGTAGGCATGGATAAACAATTGTTCAATCAATAATTTAGACTACTAGCTATTATGAGGCATATCCAATAGATAACTATTTTTTTCCATGGCATCAACTGCTTTATTGTTCAAATGAGGTATTTGGTCAAAATTAATTTTCATGAATTATTGTTTGAAACCATCCACCATGCATTTATAGGGTGACAATTTTTCATCTTTTATTTAATACACATCATTCACTTGTTTATGACTAGGAATGAATCACCATAGAGCTACAATTTAGCCATTTTCCATTGAATGGAAAGTCTAAGCCCTATAACTAAAGCATAATATTTTAGAATATTATTCATACAAAGGGAAGGTAATCCAATAATAATTTGGAATGAAATCACCTTTAGGAGTAAAAAACAATATTATTTCCCTTGATCCATGTTGATAAATGATCCACCAAAGTATAAGTTCCACCATGTTCCATATCAAGGATGCCTTCATTTTGGAATTATGTTAGTAGTGGGTGGTTTTCTATTAAGGAGTCCTCTACAAGTTGATAAAAAAACACATATCCTTTTATGGCCTTTCTATCTACATATTCAATATTGAACCATTGAGAATCATGACCATTTTTTTCATGCAACATATGAGGGTAGCTTTGGAGAGAAAATATTTTGATGGATCTACTTTGGAGATGAATTGTGTCTTGTGATTAAGAATGTAATGTCATAAATTTTTAGCATAAAAATAACTACAAGACAATGTACTTTCAATTAAATTTTATTTCAATTCAAAACCTACTAAAGTGTGAGATATATAGTAAATGGCTCTTTGTTTTCAATTATTGTCATATTGTTCCAACAATACCCCTAGTGCCATGGTGGTAGCTAATATGTATAGTATAATTGGTTTTTATGAATTAGGTGGCATGAGAATAGGTTATGATGCAAGATAACCTTGAACTATTGTAAGGCTTCCTGAAAATTGTTATCCCATTTGAAGTTAACATTTTTTCATAGATGTGAAAATGGTTGACATTTATCAACAATTTGGGCTATGAATCTCTTGATTGCTTGAATTTTTCCTTGTAGGATATGTAGTTGTTTTATATTCCTTGGTGAAGGAATGTTTAGTCTAACTTTGAATTTAGTTGGATCAACCTCTATACCTCTTTGTGATATAATGAATCCAAGAAGTTTTTGTGATGTTATGCCAAATACAAATTTCTTCGGATTCATACATAACTAATATTTTTCTAGTTGATCAAATATTTTCTCTAGTACCTCTACATTTCTAACTCTTATTTTTTATTTACATAAAATTTCATTTGCATAATCTTCCATAATATCATGGAGCATATGATGAAATATTACGGTCATGGCTCTTTGATATTTAGCTCTTGTGTTCTTAAGACTAAATGGAATTACCTAATAATAAAATGTTCCCCATGGAGTAGTGAAGGTTGTTTTATGTTGGTCTTCATCTACTATTATTATCTAATTATAGCTTGAAAACTCATCCATGAGTGATAACATCTCATCTCCCATTTTCAATTCTATGATGATATCAATGTTAGGTAGCAAGAAATAGTCACTTGGGAATGAATTATTGAGATATCAAAAATTAATGCATGTCCTAATGCCCCCAATGGGTTTATAAATTAGCACTATATTAGAGATCCATTCAAGATAATCAATTGTTCAAATGAATCAAACTTCTAGAAGCTTATACAATTATTCTTTAATCAAGAGGGTGATTTTTGGATGCATTTTTCTAAGCTTTTTCTTTATTGGCTTCACATCAAGATATATTGGTAGATGGTGGACTACAAGAGATGTATCAAACCCTAGCATATTTGTATAGGTCCAAGTGAAATTTTTGAATCTACATTTGAGGAAGGTGGATATACCCTCATTTACCTATTCTAATGTTATGGCCATGAAAGTAATTTTCGATTTCTTTTATGTTCCCAGATTGATTTCAATGGTTGTTTCAACTAGTATTATGGATGCCTCTTGATATCAAGGAATAGATTCAAGTGCCTCATATTCTAGTGCCTCAAAGAGGTTTTTATTAGAATATATGTATTTTATTTTCCTTGTCATGATCTAAAAGCATCTCACTAAGGTTTTCAGTAAGGGTTCATTCTTTTTTATTTTATCATTTCTTATGTTTGTGACTAAGGAACATGATTTTCTCCCAAAAATAAGTATTTCACATAAATTGATTTAAAATTCTCTTTTATGATCTCCTAGAGCTATATGTTCTTGAATTCCCATAAATTCAATGATTTATTCATCATTCTAGAAGGTATCAAGAACAAGAGGTCCTTGTTGATCCCAATCAATAAGCTCAAGATGAATGAGTGAAAGGGTGATGGATTGGGATGGTGTGATGGTGTATATGTGTTCATGATCTAAAAGTTGGGTGATGTGTTGCAAACATTCTTTGTTGGGCCCTACCTAAGGGTTGTTAACATCAATTGAGGTCCTACCTTCTTTATTATGGGCATATTTTGGTTCCTTGAGTAACATCTTAGTTGATTCATACCCAATTCCATGGTGTCATTTATGCTCCTTTAACTGAATTGGTTCCATTATTCATTGTTCATGAGGCCCAAGTCCTCTACCTTTATAGCCCATATAATTGCACAAGTCATGTCCTTTTGGATACATATTTACTTTAGGAAAAGGTAGGGAATCATCTTTATCTTTATATAACCATGATGAAATGTCCTTGCTAAGATCTTCTTTATCCAGGAGCCCCCTCTTACTAAAGCTTTTAAAAGTTTCTTTGGGTTCCATTTTTTAATATCTTGGGCTAACCATGAGATTGAGGTGAGAGTGGTAATTTTCATACATATGAGTCATTTAGTCCATACTCTCCACATTCCTTACCAGTAATCTTGATCATGATTTTTGAAGTGTGTTGTGAAGTGGAAGCAACTTTTAATGTGAATAGTTTGATGTAAGTTTAGAAGTAGATGCAAATCATTAATTGGAAAATGGTATGAGCGATTATAATTACCTTATTTTTCTATCATTTTTATCCCTAAACTTTTAAAAATTTCCTTCAAAGAAACTTTATAAACTAGAGGGGTATGTTAGTCTATTTTTAACAGAGTTTTCAAACTTATGTCATCTCCCAACTCTATTTTCAAACCTACATGTTTTCTTATGAGCTTCACTTTGGAAATTCACACATCAGTTTGAGGGGATCAAAATATTGAAAGGCATATTGTAATCACAAAAAAGAATCACATGGGTAGAGTGACAAAGGTTTGGAAAAACTTTGTAAATTTTTGAAAACTTTGTTAGTCCTAACAGGGTTTTTTGAAACTTCTTTATCTCTGCTAGAATTATAAAATAAGTTGTGATTATTTTCTTAAGTGCTTTACATAAATACAGTCTAGAAATTTTGAAATTACAATTTTATTCCCTATGGAGGCATGAAGGAAGTGCAACATAATATTATTTAGGAATTGATAATTACAAGATATGATTTTCTTTATAAAAGAAAAGATGCATAACCCTAATCTTATCTTGAGCAACAAGATAGATCAACAAGATAATTATGATAATAATAAACCTAGGAATTAAATAATTACCTAAGTAAAGTTATGCAAGTGTAATTAAATATTAATTACACTAACACCCCCCCATAAGTGCAACTTAGGGAGACTAACAAAGCATGCACCTAAAAACTAAGATGAATGCAAGAAAGCATGAATGGGTCCCAAAAACAAGGCCTAATCGGGTACCCATGTACAAATGCAATAATGAAGTACATAAGGAAAAACCAGTGGGAAAAAACCCCCCTACAATGAGATGACTACTGCAAAGAAGCACTAGAACAACACTGTGGAGTAACACTTACTCTGGAACCACAATCTGATAAGAAAGGAAAGATACTTCTATCTACAACTAAAACCAAAAATGAAATTATAATAACATGACAATAGACTTGATGCCATGGAACACTAGAAAATTCACAAACTAGAACAACCCTAGAATCTATGAAGCAACATTAGATGAGATGATGAAAGAATATGGAAGTTGTGTATCTCAATGTTGATGCCAAACTGAGACTAAAACTCTTCCATGGGAAGGAGTACCATAAAGACTTTGGAACATTAACCATAAAAACATGGCCCTCAAATTGAGAAGGATATGAACCAATGTGGATCAAGAAACATAAACTCCCAATCTAAAGTGTGAACCGATGTGAATCTAATATGTTTCAAGCTAGAGCAAAAAGGTGGCCAAAAGAAACTAAGAAAGCAAATAACCCATGTGAGTTGCCATCAAATCAAAATGGATATGGAGATCAAAGTGCATGCACACTCTAATTAGATTATTATACAAGAAACCCCTTGATGGAACTTTATTTCAGTTCATTTATTACAATAACTCAACGATTGTAAAAGGAGAGAATGCTATGTGAATAAATAGAAAATAAGATGATGTGGTACTAAAATGAAGTGCAACTATTCAAGTTTCACCTTTCCAACTTCCAAAACATCCAAGTAATCTCCAAAACACCCATCGAGACAAATCTTGAATAATAATAAACTTGGGATAGAAAAAAGTGCATGGATAGAAAAATAAAGCTCGTCAATACCTTTCTAACACCACAAAGAAGACGAAAATCGAAGATTGTGGCAAAAAGTTATGAGCTCAAAAGCCATAAATGAACATTTGACTTCAAATAGAAAAAAATAGATAAACAACAAAATACTAAAAAATAAACTACACCACAAGAAAGTACTTGGAACCAGCTTTCGAGCAATATCTTGTTTGCCCGATTTTGATACCATATGCCCAAGTTATACCAAAAAAAAAAGTGCTCCTTTAGGGAAAATCAAGGCTAGAAGGGGGCTTGGAGTGTCATACATTTGGATGACATCACACTGATGTCATCACTTCATGGGAAAAAAATTGACGGCCTAGAGGCTGTTGGGGCAAAAATTGACCCCCTTGCTAGAAAAAATTTCGTGGCGGCAGTATATGTTGTTCAGGATTAGAATATTCTATCAAATGCCAGAATATTCTAGTAGGGTGGAATATTTTGCTACTGGGAGGTGAGCTGGGTGTAGGCCCCTGGACCTCCATATGACTGTGGTAGAGCAGAGGGAGCCTACGGGGGCTAGCTCTAGACCAGTGGTTCTGTGGTGGTGGAGGTTAGTGGCAGTGGCTCACCAGTGGCCACCTGGCAGCAGAACCATTTAGAATTGGAGGCACTGCATAGTTTTCAAAAAAACATGTTATTAATTTTTTTTTTGAAAATTGTGCCTTGGGATGCATGCAGGAGAGGCCTTACGGCCCCCCAGACAATTATTATTTTTCCTTCTAGACCAACTTCACCAAAATCAATGAAACGAAGGGTGATCTTAGGGTTTTTGGCCTTTGTAAACACAATGGTGACCTCTGTTTGTGCCCAAACTACTCCAAAAAATTGGCTACCTCTAGAACTTGCAAAAAATATCCCAGCTTGAAACCCTCATGGATCTAGCAAACAATGACCAAAATCTACAAAATAAAATCCAATCCTGACTTTTTCTAGCACTTTGAATCCAATGGTGAAGCCTGATCTGATCCAAAATGCCTCATAAATGAACTCAAGGCATGATACCCTCAAGGAATCTTGAATGAACTCTATAATGATTTTCTCAAAAATCTGAGAAGGGGTTGAAAATTAAGGCTCCAGTACCATGTTAGAAACCAAGATCTAAAATGCAAACCAAAAAAATCCTTCCACAAAAGAGAAAAACAAAAAAGCAAAAGTGATTGCAAAAAGATGTGCAACATAATATTATTCAGGAATTGATAATTACAAGATATGATTTGCTTTATAAATGTAGAGATGCATAACCCTAATCTTATCTTGAGCAACAAGATAGCTCAACAAGATAATTATGATAATAATAAACCTAGGAATTAAATAATTACCTAAGTTACGCAAGTGTAATTAAATATTAATTACACTAATAGGAAGGTTTCTACAACCATGGTAGACTCTAAAGCTTTTTTAGAGCTTACCCAAAAATATTTATCTAGTACATTTGGGGCCAAAACTTGTTTCATTAATGAGGATTAAATTAAAAAATAAAAAATTGTTTACAAAAAAATGTAGTTTTAAATACATCATTCCATATGAGCATACAATTGAAAGTTGTAAATAGTTGAAGTAAAATAGACAAGATCTTTATAACATAGAGTGATTAAAAATCCAAAATTATGTAAATATATATATATAGTTAAAAATTTGTATTACATTGCCAAAAAGAAGGTGATTTCATAGCAAGGGTTTTAAACACAACAGATGAATATGATAACTCTAATAACCTTGATTGTTTCTTGCATTCCCTCAATCTGTGCAAGAGAGAAAATATTTTCGTTGTATTCCACATAATGAGTGGATGTATCCATGTTGTTGGATTCAAGGTTAGCACACATCAAATTAACATCTTGGCCAACCCTCTCATTATGCAACACACAAGAAATAAATATAGTGTCACTAATCAGGCCCATATGTGGATGAATAGAAATCCCTCTTAGGGAATATTCAACACACTATAGAAACCATGGGTGAACCAAATGCTCAACAACCCACAAAGCCCATCCAAAAATACTATAATTGCATACAATATTGTATAGGAAACACTAAAGCAAGTTAGCATTGTGAAGATGCACTTGCAAAAAGAAGTGCTAACCAATCACCTTGTCGATGACTTCTTCCACATTGTTGTGGATGAGGAAGACCTCCCTTAGTTTATCCAATACCACCCTACAAATTACACTACATTCAATTCCTTCTACTACTAAAATGTCACTCTCCATGACTACTTCACTCAACAAGCTTGACATGATTGAATATGTAACTAGCATTGTATAGAATGAATAGTAGTGAATAGAATTTATAGAGTGACAAGGACAAATTGGCAAAGCTTATTTGAAGTAACTAATGCCAAAGTACATACAAGTTTATTTAACTTAATTAATTCAAGCAAGGAAATGTGATGGAGATCTTGCAAATTAGATTTAAGCAATCCTCATGATTTAAAGAACTATATCAAATGATCTAGGTGGCATACCAATAGTCATAGAGAAGTTAAGGTGGAAGATATTTTTCACAAAAAAGGTCACATTTTTTTCTCCTATTAAGCGATGGTTCATCCTCCTATCATGTCAATCAAGAATTGGGATGTAATCATAACCATCCCTAAAAACAACAATTAATGAAGAAAACTTTCATAATATGACAAGGTTAGTCAATTTTTGGCTGACCTTTATTCATTTAGGGAGTAGTTAGCATCTAAGAAACAATTTCAAGAAGTCTTAACTTTTATAGATGTAAAAGTTTAAATATTTAGTTGTAAGATGTTGCAAGGTTCCAACATTTTCATCCCCCTTGCATTGTGATGAATGAGTAATAATTAATCTTAATAAACGATCAAATTTTTCATTTTCAATTTGTTTTCTATGAATGTTATTTTATGTGTGCAGTAATTTTAAATTAAATGTTAATGTTTGTGAGAAAGTATGTGAGCTTTGAAAAGAATTTAGATATACTTTTCTTTTGAGAAAGTGTTGTTCAATGAAATTTAGTTCATTTATTTATAGTAGATGGTTGGAATTGCATTGATTCAAGTTGGCAAGTGTTCATAGTCTGGTCTATGAGTCATGACACTGATCATTTTTCAGTCCTTTCATTTGAGCAACAATTTAATTTTAAGCATTTTATTTTTCACTTGTATCATGGCTATGAGAAAGTGTTAGTTTTCCTTTCCTAATTTTTGGTTATAATCATACCCTTGAATTCATATATCATAAAATCCAAAATTATATCAAAAGAGGGAGTTGTACCTTAATCAAAATTCAAAGGAAAACTATCAATACAATGGTAATCTCTACAACTGTTCTGAATTGGAGTGTCCTTCTTAGGAATAATAGGGTCATTTATATTTGATATTGTAAAGGAAAAATCTATTCACTAATATATTTTTGGCAACTCTACTGGGCATCGAACTGGGGAATTTTTCATCCTTGCATATCATAATCTATATGTATGAAGACAAATTTTAAGGGCTATCATACAAAATATTTATATGATGAGAAAACACAGCATTACTACATGAAGTCATGTTTCCTATGCTACAACTAGGGTTAGATTTGGTTACGTTAGAAGAAGAAGACATTATCTCTCTTTTGAATCCACTTGCATGGCGATATCAAAGAAGTGCAGTGGAATATATGTGAGTGAGTCTTGTACTTGAAGAAGAGGAAGAGCTCACCCAATCCACACCAAGACTTGTGGTAATAAGGTTCACAAGAATTAAAAAAAATAACTATCCTAACCTGCCACCCCAACCTAATCGAAACCAAAATTTTCCACCAGCCCAAAGAGAGCCACCATAGAATTAGTTGAACTCAAAAAGTTATCTCTTCCTGAGATTAGCGACTCTATTTTTAAAAAACCCATACATACTAGTTGTAATTTAATCTTATGGCCTCTTCATCATCATAACCTTTGGGAACCAATTTTTCCCCACTCCCTGACCAATCTAGGGAACACTTCCCTATATTCACTGGAGAAAATGCACATGACCCCAAAGATCATGTGCATGCCTTTACTACCTCTTACACCACCTCTAGTATTGTTGAAGAAAATGTGATCATTTTCCTTTTTGTTGCATCTTTGGAAGGTCGAGTAGTAGGATGGTTCATGTGACTCGAAGAGGGAAGTATTACAAGTTGGAATACTCTCAAAGTTTTCTCAAGAGATTTAGAAATGTGGTCAATACTAGAGCTCGTCTAGGAACTCTTTTAGTATTTAGAGGAATGGAGATGAAAGTGTTAGGAGCCTTATTGATAGATTCATCAAGGATCTAAATTAAATATCACATTCTAGTAGACCTAGTGAAACCAATCTAGTGGCTACCTTTATGCATGCACTACCCCTAAAAAATTCATTTTGTCTTGAGGAGAAGAGGTATATTTGATTTTGAAATGGTAAAAAATGAAACTATAAGAATTGAAGAATAATTGGTGAGGCACCATGAACACTTGGGTGGTGGATCTGTTTCCATTTCAATACTCATTTCAAGGGAAGTTCTTGGTGTTTTGAGTAATGATGAGCCACCCCAAAATGATCCTCTGAGTTTGATTCCATCATGAATAGTAAGATCTTCTAGAACCCATGTGATGGGAGATGCAAGTGAAGTAGAGCTTTCAAAACTGGAGAATGAAGATTCTAATGATTTAGATGATGATGATGAGTTCTTTAGTCATGATGATGCAGATTATAATGTTATGATATAGAGGGATGTTGAGTAGTCACTTAGTCCTTATTCTTGGGTAGTCTCAACTGCCCAAGATGAGAAATGGATTCAAACGAATGATGCCAAGAAGCTTGAAGTCTCAATATTTTTTACCTTGGAGGTTGAAAATAAAGAAGAAGAAACCATTTCAAAAAATGATATGCAAGAAAGAGAAGTGGGAAAAGAGACATGTGCTAGCAAGAATCACACAAAAGGAACATCAAAGGTTTGTGAAATGTTACAACTCCCAACAAAGGCTATGTTCATCTATAAATTGAGAAATAAAGTGAACTATTCCAAGAATACACATGAGTCCCAGTTCTTGGAAAATTTTATTTTGACTAATGATATGGTTACACTTAATCAAGGAAGCATGATTGCTTGTTTTCATCCATTGGATGGTGCCTAAGTAACTCTATCATCGTCACTTAGAAGATTTTCATCTAATGGCTCACTCAAATGTTCAAAGGAGCAATAATGAAATTCCCTCATCATGTAAGTCTTTATACTTTCTAGTCATTGTTCCTAAATGTTCCTTCGAGATGTGTTTATGTTGGTCTTAGCCATCAAGGTTCATATTTTTCTCAACCTGACAATGGTTATTTATAATAATTTTCATCTTTTTGTGTCAATAGGTTTCCCCTACCATTGTAAATAATTTTGTTTCTACTTTTTATTTTTGTTATGTGGTCCCATTTTTGTTGTGTATGATCCTTTGACTTCTAATCTTGAATTTTTTACCCAATGGATAAAAAAATTGTATTCTAGAATTTCAAGTTTGGGTTCATGTATTTTTCCTTGGTAGTCCTTGTCCCTAGTTAGAGCTAGTTGTTGCCATCATTTTTAGTCCCAAACCCTTAAAAATTTCCTTCAAAGACACTTTGTAAATTAGAGGGGCATGTTAGTCAAATTTTAACCAATTTTTCAAACTTGTGTCGACTCCCCACTTGGTTTTCAAACCCACATTTTTTCTGACAAGCTTCACATTGAAACTTCACGGGTTAGTTTGAGGAGCCCAAAATAATGAAAGGCACATTGTAATCAAAGAAAAGAATCACATGAGTAGAGTGATAGAGGTTTGGTAGAACTTTGTAACGTTTTGAAACCTTTGTCAATCTCACTAGGGTTTTCAAAACTTCTTTATCTCCACCATAATTTTAAAATAAGTTGTGATTATTTTATTAAGTTGTTTACATAAAGACTAATGAAAAAAAATGAAATTACAAGTTTATTCCCTATGGCGACATGAAGGTAGGTTTCTACAACCATGGAAGACTCTGAAGCTTTTTCAAAACTTACCCAGAAACATTTATCCATTACATTTGGAGCCAAAACTTGTTTGATTAATGAGGATGAAATTGCAAAGAAGAAGATTGTTTACAATAAAATACATTTTTCCATACATCATTCCACATGAGCATGCAATTACAATTTATAAACAATGAAAGTAAAAATGACAAGATCTCTATAACATAAAGTGATAAAAAATACAAAAAGATATATATATATATATATATATATATATATATATATATATATATATATATATATATATATATATATATATATATGTATGTATGTATGTATTGATAAAGCCTCATATTACATTACCAAAAAGAAGGTGATTTCATAGTAGGGGTTTCAAGCATATAGGGTGAATATGATCATTTTGATAGCCTTGATGTCCTCTTTCATTCACTCAATATGTGGAGGGAAACTATTTTTGTTGTATTCCATATAATGAGCGAAAGTCTCCATGTTTTTTCTTTCAAGGATAGCACACATCAAAGTAACATCTTGTCCAACCCTCACATTAGACAGTGCACAAGAGATACATATAGCATCACCAATCAGACACATATGTGGATGAATAGAAAGCCCTCTTAGGGAACCTTCAACACACTGTACAAACTATGGGTGAACTAGATGATCAACAGCCTACAAATCCCATCCAAAAAGACTAGAAATGTGTATAATATTGTATAGGAAACATTTGAGTAGGTTGGCATTGTGAACATGCACTTGTGACAAGAAGTGCTCGCCAATCATCATGTGGATAACTTCTTCCATATTAATGGGGATTAGGAAGACCTCCCTTAGTTGATCCAACACTAGCTTGTGAATGGCACTACATTCAACACCTTCTACTACTAAAAATCTACTCTCCATGATTACTTCGCTTGATGAGCTCAACATGCTTGAAGATGTAACTAGCATTGTGTAGAATGAACACAGTGAATATGATTTATAGAGTGACAAGGAAAAATTGGTAGAGATTATTTAAAGAAATTAATGCCAAAGTACATACAAATCACTTTAACTTAATTAATTCAAGCAAGGTGATGTGATGGGGATCTTGTGAATTGGATTCAAGTAGTCCTCAACATTTAAAGAACTATACGAAATGATCTAGGTGACATACCAATAGTCATAAAGAAGTTAAGATGGTGAAAATTTTGCATGAAGGAAGGCCACATGGTTTGCTCACATTAAGTGATGGTTCATCCTCTTGTACTATCAATCGAGAAATAGGATGTAATCATAAATATCCCTAAAAATAACAATTAATGAAGGGAATTGTCATAATCTAAAAAGGTTAGTTGACTTTCAGACAACCTTTTTTTGGCTAGGTAGTAGTTAGCATCCAAGAAACAATAAAAAGAAGTATTAACCATTATAGATGTAAAATTTTAAATATGTAGTTGTAAGATGTTGCAAGGGTATGATATTTTGATCCCCCCTGCATTGTGATGCATGAGTGAGAATTGATCCTAATAAAGGATCAAATTTTGTAGTTTCAATTTATTTTTTGTGAATGTTATTTTTTGTGTGCAGTAATTTTGAATTAAATGTTAATGTTTGTGAGAAATTATGTGACCTTTGACAAGCATTTGGATATACCTTTCCTTTGAGAATGTGTTGTTTAGTGATTATTGGCTCATTTTTTACAATAGATGGTTGTAATTGTATTGAGTCAAGTCAACAAGTGTTCATAGTTTGATCTGTGAGGCATGATACTAATCATTTTCTATTCCTTTCATTTCAAAAGAAATTTAATTTTAAGCATTTTCTTTTGTGCTTGTATCATGGCTATGAGAAAGTTATAGTTTTACTTTCCCACTTTCTAGTTAAAATCATACACCTAAATTCTCATATCCAAAAATCCAAAAATATATTAGAAGAGGTAGTTGTACCTCAATAAAATTTCATAGGAAGATTACTAATGCAATGGTAATCTCTCCAACTATGTGAATTGATGCATCCTTCTTGGGCATCATAGGGTCATTTATATTTTATATTATAAAGGAAAAATTTGTTCACTGACACCTAAAAACTTGCAATATTGGAAAGGTTGTGGATTCACTTGAATGTTGGTTGCTTTACCATTGTATTAAAATTTGATGCATTAGTGCTATGTGGAGGGGATGAATTTCATGATGTGAATCCATGGTTGATTGAGGAGGATATTATAGTGAAGATCAAGATCTAAGATTTGACATGTTTCCATGATAGTTGGTCTGACTTAGATAGGTAGTTTGATGGTACCTTCATATTCTCTCTTAGAATAATCATAAGCCTTAATGGTTATTTTATTTTGGGGGTCAATAACATCTCCAAAATAACTCAAATACTTTATTAATTTTAGAGTACATTGGTTGAGACTAGATCCACCATCTATTAAGACTCTTTTAATGGTGTGTTTATGGATATTGCTTTGATGATGAGTGTTTTATTATGTGGAGTTTCAGTGTGTAAATATTTATTCATGAAGGTGAGTTGGTGCATGTAGGAGAGGCTCCAAACTAAGGCTTGGAATTGGTTAATGTCAGTGTCACTAGGTAATGAGATTCTTGTAGATCTTTATCTAAGACCCTTTTATGAATAGGTGAGGTATGAAGTAACTCCAAAATGGAAATTTGGGTTAGATTCTTATCAAGATGGTCTAAGATGTTGTATTTGGTATATGTAGAAGTAGATGAAGAAGAGGATACATATTATATTGTAACTTGACCTCTTCAAGAATAAATGACACAATTGGCTACTTTGATGGTAATGATATCGACATGTTCATGGAATTCTTCTATTCAACCAATGATTGAATCAGAGGATGGGGTTTGAATGGTGTTTGTGTAGGTATATGGTACTGCATTATAGGACCCAAAAGTTTTCCCTTTATTATGTGATGGGAAGGGTTGTGTGTATATACTTAGTTGTTCATTAGGAGAGTTATGTGATTGACCTTCGATAGTTATCTCTCCTATATCAATAGGATCTTATATATGATTCTCCAATTTCATACATTTAGAGTATGGTGGCCCTTAATCCAAAAATACTCACAATGTTTGTTATCTTTGTACCATATGGGTTTAGCATAGCTTTCATCAAAAGGTTTAGTCATGTGGAATTTTTATAAGATTATCTTGGAAAATTTTATGAATTATGAATTCAATTAGCCCACCCAAAGGGGTGCACTTGTGCTTAGGCTAATTATTATACCTAGGTTTTCCTTGGGGGATGGTGATAGTATTGGAGGAATTTCCCATTTTGGTATATGTGTTAGATGCATAGGATAATTGAGTGGGGGTGAATCAGTTGTACATTAAATATTCAATCCCTCATTAACTTTCAAACCCTTATCAACATTTAAACCCTCATTATTATTTAGAAAAATGTAAACATGTAAAATAGAAATGAAAACACAACAAAACATAATAGAACACCAAATTTACATGGAAAACCCTAACTAGGGAAAAACCATGGTGAGGATTAACTCACATATATATGAATAAAAATACCAAATACAATTAGGCTCACCACCAGGGTTCACTACCCAAATGGCTCGCTATCTAGAAGAAAGAAGATAGAGGAAACTATTATAGAGAGATTCACTATCTCGAAGAAATAGGAAGATACACCACTACAACTCTATGTCATCTACAACCTTTTTCTCACTTCCTCTAGAAACTTCAAGCACACTAATAATGTAGACACCTTCTACTCATTGCATCTGAAGTCATAGGCATTAATCTCATACTTAGATCACCACACTTGATCACATTTTCATCACACATTTTCCACCCTACTCATCAAAACCATCACCTTGCATTTATACCATCTGCAACCTCAAACAATTCCTTAAGGTTAGCCTCAATGAAATGTATGCACCTCAAACATGCAAAACCAAAATGTATTGGCACCAAACACCTCCACGATGGAAAGAGGTGAAGCAAGAACATGGAAAGGATTAACCAAGACCCAAATCTACACTGAAATTCTTCACCATACTTCCACAAAAAACAACCAAACTTTTTAATTAGTGCTAGCATGCAAGGTTAGCCAAACCTACACTAAAACTAACAAGCAACTAGATACACACCTCCCTAGTTTTAGAAACACCATGCAAACCACATAAAAACACTCAACAACATTCTAGAATATTCCACATCATCAAAATATCCAACACCACTATAAAAACCACCTAAAACTAAAGAACACATTCATTTGTGTAACTAGACACACTACCACAAAACATAACTTATGATATCAACCTTCCAATTAACTCATCACTCAACAATCCAAGTGAAAGTAGATTCAAATATTATAATCACATTCCTAAATATGCAAGACAAGAAAATCCAATGTGGAGAAATGTGGAGCAATATTATTTCTCCCAAACAACCATCTTCTTCACAAGTGAACACACTATCAAACACATCTTCCACTACTGCATGATTTTAGAACATGAAACTTTGGATATAACACCTTTGAACACCTTTGGTCATCACATCCAAACTATGAAAGAATATATTAAACCATGAAGAAATTTAGATCACACCATTAAACACCTTCAATCACCTTACACATTAGTTTATTCAAGTTTTCTCAAAATCACTTGGAAACCAAGTGAACTAGTTGCATTAGAAACACCATGATCACCTTCTCATTATATCTACAATACCATCAATCTCCCCATCTACAATAACAATAGTCTCCAAAAATATCTCCAACTATACTAGAGGTTGAAATCAATGAAAACACTAGAAACCTTCCAATAAACTCCCCCTATGTCCTTTTAAATGAGAAAAGTGATTATGAACCCAATGGGAAGAGAAAGAGATGGAAAAAGGAAAATCAAAGATAAGTGAAGACAAGAAGAGTCACAAATGAAGACAAAGCTGAAGAAAAAGGTTACTAAAAGATTCAAAGAGCATCATTTAAAGAAGAATAATTCCAAGAAAAATTTTAATTTGATATGTAGGAGAAATAACAAGCAAGGTTGATACAACATATTTCCAAAGGGACTTGGGAAGTTTTTTTAGGCTGGTTGTATGGTGTAGGAGCACCTAATGGTGTTTTATGTCTCCAATGAGAATTTTGTAAAACATTGATTTTTAATTATGAAAATCATGTAAAAGGGGAATGATGTGGTCATATTTGATGTATTTAAGTCCCTAATAGGTCTCTAGGTGGTCAAAAAGATGAAAAATGCAAAACTTGCAAAAATTGCAAAGTTGTCAAATTGGGAAAAATACAAAAAAATGCAAGAATATGAAGAGTAAAGTAGGAAAATGGAAGGTTAGGTCAATGAATTTGAATAGGAAGTTATTTTAACTAACGTGAACATCATTATAAAATCATGGAAAAGGTGAGAAAAAGGAAAACTTTGAATCTTGTAACCAAGTTTGTAATAAAAAAGTACCATATTTTTCTAAATCAACACCTTTGTGATTTTTCCATATTTTTGGGCTTGTACAGCATATTCAAGATTTTTTTCTATTGCTTTGAATTCAATAAGGTTTAAACTCTTCAAATAAATAGATTTTGAGAATATCTACGTGAATTTAGGGGCTAGTTGTAGGGATCTTTCTTATAATTGTTTGTAATCCTTAAAATAGGGGTTTTGAGAGTCTCTTGAGTTTTAAACCACCATTCCATTGATTGAGGTTAATTAGATCAGTGGAATGGAATTTTTTTGGATTAATTTTAGTTTGTGAATATGTGTAAGTGTATGGGAAGTTATGGTGCAAATCTTTGGGGCTACATTCATCAAATTTTTTATGTTTTTCCTTTGAAAGTTGGTGGTTACAAGTTAGGTATTGATAAAGCTAAAGTATTTGAAGTTGGAAATTAGTTCAAGGCTATCATGTGCAGGAATATCCCAAGGTATGTGAAGCACTTTACAGATGGATTGAGGTTTGGAAAGACTGGTTTCAATAAACCCTTGTTTGCTTGATGCAAATTTGTGCTTGAATGAGGGTTTTGATATCTGAAGTTATATTGAGACTTTTAGCCTATAAAAGTGATTGAATCTAAGGTTTTGTGATCTAACTCAATTTTTTTCATGGTTGTTATATGTTTTCTAGTTGATTTATTGGGGTATGCTTTGTATTTTTGACCTAATTGGTGTGATTTACCAACAAATAGTCTAATGGTTCTCATACATTTTACAAAACAAGTATAGATTCTCTTGAGGTATGTTGAACTAGGCTAAAATGGGTTCCTAAAGGTATGTATAATTCATGGAGATTCAAGGTGGATTGTTTGGTATACCCATTTTTGTCATGTTGTTATGCTACTACGGTTTTGGGTTTATGATTGCAAGAAAGTGAAATTTTGTGAATACAAGGATCTAAGTGATTGCATTTGTATTGTAACTAATAAAATAATGATGGTTAAGGTGTATCTAAGGTTTGGGAGAGGTCTAGATGCAGTACTTATTAATTTTATGTGTTTGAGCAATATGAACCCTATGTGTAAACGTTGCTTTGACTGCAAGAATTAAAGAAATTGATAGATAAGTGTTATAAGTCTATTCTTGATTTGTTTCAATCAAAAAAATGATTAATACAGTGTCTTGGAGGTCTGGTAAAAGGTCTGTAACAAGAATGTATGGTTTGTTGTCAATTTGCATTGTAGAGGGAGTTGCATAGAAGAATAAATTTGGTGTATGGTGAATGAATGGGGAGATACATAGTTTCTTGATCATATAGTTGCTTTTTTTTTAGTCAACATAGTGTGGATGAAAGTAATTTTAGGTCTATTGAAAGCTTTGAAGCAAGATTGAGTGGATGTTGTCTTTTTGCCTTAATGAAACAAGTTGAAATTTGGTGAATAGTAAATGGTTTGGTTGGTTCAGTTTTTTTCAATGATGTTACCATATTGGTTCAATCAATTTGATGCTAGTTAAGATATGTTTGAGTAGGATAAAGTTCTAAAATACTGATGTGGTGATTTGTCTTATCAGTAGCCTTATAATTTTAAATGAAATTGATGGATTTACTAATTGATCTTCTCAGTTGGGGTTTGGGTCCAAGGAACCCTTGATGGTTTATGGTTTTTTTTAGATGCTCTATATCAACTTGTATCAGAACTAGCTGATCTAGTTTGTTGAGTTGTTGGTTATAGGTTCCTGATCCATCTAAGTTGCAAAGAGGAAGAGTTCTGAGAAGTTGTGTGTTGGCAGAGAAGCTGAGGTCTATATTCACCACCCTCTAATGGAGATTAAGCTAGGGAGACAGTGCATAGAGAGATTGAGGAATCTTCTAGGAGCTAATCTTGGCTAATATGGATGGTTTATTGAGTTGGTGTAGTGAGGGAGTGAGGGAGATGGATACTTGTCTAAAGAAGCACTTGAGTTTGCAACCATTTGAAGAATTGTAAGCCAATTTGAGAGTAATCAACTGATGGGAGTAGAATATTGGTCAGAGAAGGTCAAGGATGAAATGTTGAAAAGAGGAAAGATTTCTTGGAGAGGAAATGTGAAAGGATAGTCTTGTTTCCTTTGGTTGAGAAAGAGTTAGTGAAAACTTGAGAGTTGTGAAAGGGCAATCTTAGTGCAGGTGCACCTTAGGAAGAACATGCCTCCATGAGGAAACTTTAGGTTTTTTTATTTTGTATAGTTGATATTATGTTGTAATAAGGCCTAAATGGTCACATTTAGCTTTAATTAGGTCCTAGTTAGTTAATTTGGGTCATTTTGGGCATAAATGTAAAAAGTACAAAAATTGACCAATATGTTGTCAATACAAAATTGTAAAAATGCAAAAAAAAGGACAAATAGAGAAATATGAAGAGTCAAGGAAGTTGGAGAGTTAGTTTTAGGCATTGTATCTAATTTTTAAAGGAATTTTCAAGCCTCTTCCGCTTCTAGGATGGTTGGGAATTGATGTATGAAGAATATTATTAATGAATTTTTTTGTTATTTTGGTATGTTTCTATATTTTTTGTGTTTTCGACCATTATATGGCCTTTTGTGATGCTATAAATCCCTGCTACTCCATTTTAGATTGAAGCCCTATGAATCTAGTTTATTTTATAATTTTTCTCATTTAAATCCATTAAGATTTGTGAAAGATATCTACAAATTAGTTGAGGCAGGTCAAAACCCTTAACTAGGGTAACAATGTGCAAAGAAAATTAAGTTTCTCTTGTATTCAATGCTGAAACCTCCTAAAATTTGGTAAGAATACTATTTGAAGAGTAATTCAAATGATCTCAAGAGTGTAAAGTTTTTTGTTAAGGATTTGGTATGATTCCTTGATGCCCTAGGACTACAAACTATGGAATTTCTAGTAATAATAGTGCACAATGTACTTTTAATGAGTTTTGATAGTGGTATGTAAATCCTTCATGAGTGTCATTATTTTGAATGGTTGTTTAGATGTATTGGAATCCATTATTTTCAAGGTTTGGTAAGTTTACATATTGAAGACCATTCTTTAATGGTTGTCCTATTAAATCTATTTGGGGATAATCCTAATTAGGACAAAGTTTGCAGTGTTGTTAAGTTTCATACTGAAGGGGAATGAAATCATTTAAAAGGGTTCAATTGAGGAGTTTTGTATGCCTTTGAATAAAGTCAAGACTTAGAAGAGTCTTTATGTTGCATTTCAATTCGTATGATCTCAAGAAGGCTATTTTAGGCCTGTTAGGACAGTCACTTTGAGAGTTCTTAGTTTTGTGATGTTTCAGTAGTGATAGTAATTTCAAAAGGTGTGTAGATGTATTGAGATCCATTTCTTGGTATGGTTTGGTGAAAGTTAAAGTTTAGATTCTTTTGTTGATAACTGCCCTATTGTAATAGTTATAATTTAGAATCAAAATGAAGGATTTTGAATAGGTTTTTGTTGAAATGTTATGAATAAAGTATAGTGGATGATCTAATATGTTTATAGACATAATTACACTTTTTTGTGGTATTTGTAAAGAGGTTTGGGCTTGGGAAGTTGGTGTTGGTAGTTTATGTGGTTTAAGAGGGCATAAATGTTGATTTTGAACAGGTCTACATTAAAAGGTTTTAAGTTTGAGATGCTTATGTTGAAGAAAGGGTATGAGACAATTATTTTAGTGTTGCTTAAGGTGTTTTGAAGTGTCAAGAAGTAGTTTGTGTTTTGTTCTCTATTTTGGTGTGTTGAAACAAGGGTTTTTGTGAAGAAGAGTCCTAATTGAAAGTACAAGTTAGATTCTTGGTTGAGTTAAGATTGGTTTGGCTCCTAAATTGCATCAAGTCTTATGTCCTTTTGAATGAGAAAAGTGATTATAAACCTGATGGGTAGAGAAAGAGATGGAAAAAGGCAAAGAAAAGATAAGTGAAGACAAGAAGAGTCACAAATGAAGATAAAGTTGAAGACAAAGGTAACTGGAAAAATTCAAAGAGAGTGATTTAAAGAAGAAGAATTCCAAGAAAAAACTAAATTTAATATGTAGGAGAAAGAAAAAGAAAGGTTGATACAATATGTTTCCAAAGGGACTTGGAAAGTTTTTGTAGGGTGGTTGTATGGTGCAAGAGAACCTAATGGTGTTTTATGTCTCCAATGAGAATTTTGTAAAACAATGATTTGTCATTATGAAAATCATGTCAAAGGGACATGATGTGGTCATATTTGATCTATTTAAGTCCCTAATAGGTCTCTAGGTGGTAAAAATGATGATAAATGCAAAACTTGCAAAAATTGCAAAGTTTTCAAATTAGGAAAAATGCAAAAAAAAACCAAGAATATGAAGAGTCAAGTGGGAAAATTGAATGTTAGGTAAATGAAGTTGAATAGGAAATTAGTTTAACTAATGTCAACATCATTATAAAGCATGGAAAAGGTGAGAAAAAGGAATACTTTGAATCGTGTAACCAATTTTGTATTAAAGAGTACCCTATTTTTTTGAATCAATGCCTTCTTTATGATTTTTCCATATTTTGGGCCTATAAAACTTCTTCAATATTTTTTTTCTATTGATTTGAATTCAATAAGGTTGAAAATATTCAAATAAATAGATTTTAAGAAGATCTAAGTGAATTTAGGGTTTTGTTTTAGGGATCTTTCTTATAACTATTTGTAACCCTTAAAACAAGGGTTTTAAGAGTTTCTCAAGTTTTAAACCACCATTCCATTGATGGAGGTTAATTAGATTGGTGGAATGGAATGTTTTTGGATTATTTTTCATTTGTGAATATGTGTAGGTGTAGGGGGAGTTATGGTGCAAGGTTTTGAGGCTACATTCATCAAAATTTTTGTGTTTTTCCTTTGAAAGTTGGTGGTTACAAGTCAGGTTTTGATAAAGCTAAAGTGTTTGAGGTTGAAAATTAGTTTGGACATCATGTGTAGGAATATCTCAAGGTGTGTGAAGTACTTTCAAGGTGGCTTGAGGTTTATGTTGTGATGTTTTCACACACATGCCTCACTGAAAGCAGGGACCCTCTTTCGCTTTCATTCTTGGTGTTTTAACCGTTTGATTTTAGGGATTTACCTTACCCTGGAATGAGCTTGAGTGTTTATATTTCTTGCTTTGATGATCCTGTTATGGTATTTATTGAAAATCTTAACTGTTAGGCATATTTCAAGTTTTTCACTAATTTTGGGAAAATCCACTCCTGGTAGAATTACTTGGATCCTCTCTAAACCCGATGTTGATTGCATTGTGATGTAGTTCAGGAATTCCTAGTCTTCACGAAATTTCATAGTGGTCAGATTTTTCCAAATGTTCGGCATCGTCTCAAATCCCAAGGTTTTGTCAGAGTGTCTTGTCGACTGCATTAATGTCATTTGTATGATTTTTGTGGTGGGTATTTAGTTGATTTTTTGGGATTTTCTTGCCATTGTACTTTATCATTTGTATTATATTAATTTGAGGTGCTCAATGTTGAGGTGCTTTGTTGGATTGGAGTGCTAGGTCTACGAATTGTTGGATTTGGCAGTCATTTTTCTAGGCATCATAATTTCTTTTATTTGCTCAGGCACTCAAGATTGTTGTTTTTTATTGTTGTAATCTACTTGCATTTCATCAATGGTATGTGCTTACTACCCCATTTTTTGATTGTTGAATGTGAGTGATTCTTTCTGTCCTAGGTGTGCTTGGGGCTTTAATTTCTATATGATTAATTATTTCAAAGCTAGGGTTGCTTGATTCTGTTAGATTGATGATTCCCCAAGTGAGTTTCGAGCTTCTTTCATTTACATCATGAGGTAGCTAACTTGTGGGCTATAACAAATCCTTTTAAAACCTAGCAATTGAAAAACCTGAGCCCTAGCTTGTCTTGTGCATTCATGGCATAACTTTAGGTTTTTGTGCTTAGGGAATTAACATTTCCTTTCGACTTGCTTTAGGGTGAGCCTCAAATTCAAAGATGATCTATGGGAGGTTCAAGTGAAACTGGTTGCTAGCCAATGATCCTCAAATTTGTGATCATCTGATCAATTTGAGTGAAATCATGAGAAAACATCGATATTCAAAGTTATGCCTTCTTCACAGATTTTTTTCCACTCAAATTTTGCCGATAATCCTTTGTCCCTTCAATTTTCTACGATTTGCAGATTATCATTTCTTTCACAGAAATCTGTCTTGGGCAAAATTCCTCAAAATTTAGTGGAAAATGAAGGATTAAGAGATAGCATGGTTTATTAACAAATGATTATGCACTGTATGATCAATTTGAGTTGTTTAAAGATATATAATGTTGTTTCTTTGTTTATGATGATTGATCAAATGGTTATTTGGGGGGATTTTATGCTTATTTGCTAAAATCCATCTAGCTAGGAATTTTTTGGAATTCCTCTCTGGTTGGGATTCTACGAGATGACTTAAAACCTGAACTTTGATGTGATCAATTTTTCTGAGATTTAAGGGCATCTTTCTTATCTTGGGACTCATTTTGAGGATGAACATGTTATTTATGATTAATTATCTTGGGTTTTGTGTGATCTTTACTAGGTTTCTTTTTTAAGTACAGGTTGAGCCAACCAAAGTAATGACTGGTGGAGCTAAGGGTAAAGTGATGGATCCAAGTGTAGAGGGATCTTCTATTTTTGAGGTAGAAAGAATCAAAATGAACATCAAGAGCATAATTATTGAGAGAATGATTACTTCCATCTAGTCAAAAGTGAGTGATACAAATGTTGGAATATGGGACTATGAGGAGTTTAAATCTAGGATGGTAGCACAAAACCTTCCTTTGTTGGCTAAAAGAACATTGGAATCAAGGTTGGCACATGTAGTTTGATTTCGTCCTACAGTACAGTGTTATGAGTTTGTTCTTGAGTGTGCAAAACACTATGATAAAGAGTACACAAAGGACAGTTGGCCCTCAAGGGAGGATTCTAGCAAATTTGAATCCTATGTCTATTCCTAGACCTTTGACATGCCAAATAGGTCTCATGTTGTTCATTTGACATGGTGGTGGAAAGGAAGTTCTATGAGGAGGATACCATCAAGTCTTAGTAGGTCATCAATTCCTGGATGGAGAAACCTAAATCTCACTATTCCAAGTTTCCCAAATAGCTATTTAGAGAAAAATTCAAGTACTATGATGTTATCCCCCTTCTCAATAGGGTGGTAGGGTCAAAGAGTGTTGGACTATTTGAGAAATGGATGTTTCATGTCATTGTGAGGATGGAGAAGAATGCAAATTATCATTGGGAAGACATTATAAGTGCCATGATTCATGAGTAGATGTGCAATGTCCTACAAATGAAGACCTTCAAGATGACTTCCTACTTAGTCTACGCACTTGCAAGATTTCATCCATACAAGGGACTAAGTACCAGAGGCATCTTTGGGCAGGATGTAATCTATGAGGTTTATCCATAGCTACACATTGGTAATTCAAACTATAGGAGGGTGAATGATGCATTCACCATGTACATCACCAGGTTGCTCCAAGGTGTAGAGCATGTGAGGATATCTTACCATGCCAAGGAGCTAATCAAAAGGTATGGGGCTTGGTTCATCCCACCTTTTCTTATATAAGGATAGATGGATGTTAGAGGGATCCATAGCGACTTCCTAGGTATCCAATAGATCATATCATACTCCTAGAGGTCACAAGACAAATATGTGAATTTGATGACATTGTGAAGAAGGATAAGCATAAGACTAGATTTGGTGAAGATTTCCCTCTAAGGATATGCACTGGTGAGTCATGCCCTTCCATTTACTAGGCCCATTCTTTCAAGGAAGAAATGAGTATGCTTGGGTTACCCTTTCATTCCAAGAGGTCTAGATTTGACAGGACTGGCAAAGCACAAAAGAAGGCCAATAGAGAATATAGCCACAAGGATGATATGGAAGACTATTGGGCTAATTTTAGTGATGAGTATGAGATTAGAAAGAAGAATTTTTCCAGGATGCATGTTAACTTGGTTTGGTTATATAATGTGAAGGCCATCCCTGATCAAGTTGAAGATGATGGGGATATGATTCAGGGCCATGCTTATGAGGCAGTGAAGGAAAAACCGATAGGAGAAATAGACTAGTTGGAATAGAAGAAAATAGAGCTAGAATAACTCATGACTCCAGTGCTTAAGTATACAAAACTATGGCTCAAGCATAAAATATGGGAACTGGAAAGTGGTGTCCAATGCACCTATGATCTAATGGGAGACTTAGAGTCTCATTCTACCTTAGAAGATTCAGTTGAATAGGATCCTAAGGGTAAGGAAAAGGTGAGCTCTCCTTTTGAAATGAAGATTAAGGATGTTCAAGTAGAGGAAGTACAAGAGATAGGAAAACAAAGAAAACCTATTTCCAAGAAAAGGGGGCACACTTCAAAGACTGAGAAGCCTAAAAAAGATGAAGTTGAAAATCAAGATCAAGAGGTTAGTGCTTCTGTGCCTAAGAGAAGAAGGATAGTGAGGTTGGCATAGAAGGGAAAAGAAAGCTCCAAGACAATAGAGGAAGTTAGCCCACCTGAGATAAATGTCGAGAGCTCAAGAGAAAGGAATCAAGTGTATACAAGGAAATAAAGAACTTCTCCTAAGGATAGTGTACCAAATAAGGATGCTCCTCCAGTCCCTCCTGCAGTAGAACAACATGATGATGTTCTTCCTCCTCATGAAGCAAGTAATGTGTTGGATGAGCCAGGAGAATCCAAAGAGGAAAAATTTCATCAAGACTCAAAGGGAGAAGAATTTCAAGAAGGTGAACTTTATAGCATTGAGATAGAAATTGAGAAGGTACTACAATCTCCCTTGATGACCTATGAGGATTTACCTTTTAGGAGTGGGGAAGATATATCTCAAAGAAAGGAAGTTCCAGTTAGAACTCCATCACTAGTGCACGAAGAAGAGCATACTAAATAAAAAGAAGATAAAGTGGAGGAGGTCCTTGAGAAACAAAATTTGAGTGAAGATATGCCTAAGGATCAACAAGATGAAGTGGGATAGAGTAAAGAACAATCAGAAGCCACTACTCTAGGTTGATTGGATAGGGAATTGAAGAGAAAAAAGATTCTTGTTGATGACACTCCTCCCAATTGGGATGAGCTATTGGAAAATATAGGTAAAGGAAAAGGAAAGAAGAAGGCCAAGGTCATTTCCAAGATAGAAAGAGATGAGGCTAACAATAGAGTAGTCCACATTGCTACTCCTACTCCTGATAAGAACAAAGATGAGGTGACTAGAAATGATTGCAATGTGCAGACCATCAAACTAGGTCATACTTCTATGGAGTAGGATATTGAAGAGTATGAAGCCTCTAGTGCTATGATTTTGGGAATATTGGGGAAATAAATGCAAACTAAACAAGAATTGAAGAAGGAGAATAAGAAATTAAAGACGTACTTACAAGACTTGATGAAGCCTTTGTAATCTATTAGTTCCTTGCCATCTTCTACCAACTTCCTACCACAAGAAACAATATTAGAACTGGAAAGAATGAAGAGCACCACACATGCTACAGTTGTCTAGTTGCAAGGAGTACAGGCCAAAGGGGATGATGCTATTAAGGATATTCTCTCAACTGGAGGTGATGCAACAAGATCATTAGATTGGTTGAAGAGTGTGTTAGCTCAAAATAAGGAAGATGTGGATCTCTTATTGCATAAGATTAAGGTCATCATGGAGTACAGTGAAGAAAAATTGGTGAGTGATGGAATTCTTCCTTCCTCTAGAGCTATTTATCCTTAGGAATGGTATGAGGCTTTGCAAATTAGACAAAAGGTTGTGAAGAAAGTGCATAAATAGAGGAAAAAAATTAAAGACACCTTGATTGAGATCTACAACGAGTGTATTTCCTTTTTTTAGGTGATGACAGGGAAAAAGAAATCCATGCAAAAACATCTCAACTTGGAGCAATTGAGGAAATGGTGGTGAGATGTGTATGCTCCTATAAACAAGAGTCTTGTCATTGCACATCAATTGGATGATGCAACTACCTATATTGCAATGATTGACAAATACCAAACTACTAAGGTGGATTGGGAAGAAAATGGTGAAGCAGTCAAGAGATGATATAAGGTCAATTGAAAGAAGGGTTAAAATTCTACCTATGCCTCCTACGGTTGATCTAGATAGAATCTTCTTGAAGGTGTAGGGTCAAATAGATAAAGATAAAGGGGGAAGCCATTAATATAATGCTACATCATAATTTGTGCTTGCCTATTATTTTGCATGCATTGATTTGAATTATATTGGAGATCCCAGGCCGACCTGGATGGAGTTCATACATTTAATGCATATTTTATCTTATTTTGAATTCCTCTTGGCTAGTTTGTTTTATGGCCATTTATTATTATTGTAAATTCTAATTAGGTTGACATGCCTTGGGGGTTTCTATAACTATGGCATTTTGCCTCATTTGTAAGGGCTAGATAGATAGTTTTGGGTATTGGAGTGAATTAATCAGTAGAAAAAGAGTTAGAAGTTAGTTCGTTTTGAGCAAGTGTTGTAACACAAAACACTAAAATTGTTGTTGTTATTGGGTGATTCAATACAATTAAAGACATTGTGCTCTTGGTGAATTCTCTTGTGTTGATTTATCTTGCATGGTTCTTGTTGTTCTATCTTTTGATATTTCTTGAGAAATATTAGATATATGTTAGATTTAGAATTAAATATGATTCAATGGTGTTTATGGTTTGATGCTTGATGTGTTTGAAGCAATCCCTAGTCCATACTTTTTACAACTAGCTAATTGTTGGTTGCTTTGCAAAGTTAGCCTAGACCTTATGTTTATTGTGCTTAGTTCAATTGTGCAGGTTTATTCATTTCAATTGCAATAGGGTTGTTTTGGATGAATGTTCATGATCTAAAAATATTTAATACCATAGAAGATTGCACTATTCCTATGAGATTGTAGATTCATCTAGGTCAAGCAGGAATTGGTTACTAAGGGATTGGTTTGTTTCAAGTGTTAATCATTTGCATTGTTAATCTTAGGGTTAGTGTTAAATCTAGAAATCTCTTGAAACCCTTATCTCTTTTGATTTTTCTTTATCATTCAAGTTAGATTTAGGATTGAAGTATTATCATATTGCTAGAACTGATAAATTAAACGATTCAATATTTTCTTGTAGTAAGGTCCCTTTGTGATTACCATCATTTTCACATTTATCACTAAGTTGTTTATGCATTGTCAAGACCTAAAATTAGAGACCCTGGGGTTATATCTTGATGCCTGCTAATAGAGATTTACCTTTCAAGAGAGATAGAATACCATATTTTGTTTGAGTTATTGTTGTGCAAAGAACACCATGAATAGTTTGGAAGGACTAGTTTCAATAAACTCTTGTTTCTTTGATGTAAATTTGTGCTTGAAGGAGTTTTTTGATATCTAATGCTATATTGAGACTTTTAGCCTATAAAAGTGATTGAATTTGAGTTTTTATGATCTAACTCAATGTTTTTCATGGTTGTTAGATGTTTTCTAGTTGATTCATTGGGGATTTCTTTGTATTTTTCACCTAACTGGTGTGATTTTCCAATAGATAGTCTAATGGTTCTCATACATTTTGCAAAACAAATATATATTCTCTTTAGGTATGTTGAACTAGGATGAAATGGGTTCCTAAAGGTATGCATAGTTAATTGAGATTCAAGGTGGATTGGTTGGTATACCCATTTTTTTCATGTTGTTATGCTAGTAGGGTTTTTTGTTTATGACTGTAAGAAAGTGAAATTTTGTGAACATAGAGATCTAAGTGATTTCCTTTTTATTGTAACTAATAAAATAATCATGGTAAAGGTGTATCTAAGGTTTGGGAGAGGTCTATATATAGTACTTGTTTATTTGATATGTTTGAGCAATATTAACCCTATGTGCAAATGGTATTTTGACTACAAGAATTAAAGAAACTAATAGATCAGTGTTAAGTGAATATCTTCTTGGTTTGTTTCAATCAAAAAAATGATGAATATAGTGTCTTGGAGGTCTGGTAAAAGGTCTATAACAAGAATGCATGGTTTGTTATCATTTTACATTGTGGAGGGAGTTGCATAGAAGAGCAAATTTGGTGTATGGTGAATGAATTGGGGGATACAGAGTTTCCTGATTAGGTAGTTGCTATGTTTCAGCCAATGTAATATGAATGAAAGTAATTTAAGGTCTATTGAGATATTTGAAGCAAGATTGAGTGAATGTTGTCTTTTTTCCTTAATGAAACAAGTTGAAATTTGGTGAATAGTGAATGGTTTGGTTGGTTTAGTGTTTTTCAATGATGTTATTGTATTGGTTCAATCAATTTGATGCTGGTTAATGTATGTTTGAGTCCAATAAAGGTCTGGAATATTGATGTGATGATTTGGCTTATTGGTAGCCTTATAATTTCAAATGAAATTGACAGATTTTGGTGAATGGATAAGTGAGTTTTTTGATGGATTTTGTATTTGATCTTCTTAGTTGGGGTTTGGTTTTGATGAACCCTTGATGGTTTGTGGTTTTTGGTAGATGCTTTGCATCACTTCTCTAAGTTGTAGACCAGATCAACATCATCTGATAACCAAAAAAAAATTGATTGCCTAATGTATACGTCTTCTTCCAACTTACCATTCAAGAATGCATACTTGAAATACATTTCATATACCTTGAAGTATTTATGTGCTACAAACACTGAAAACATCCTAATAGCTTCCATCCTTGACACTAGAGAAAAAATTTCTTTAAAATATATTCCTTCCAATTGTGAGTAACCCTTACACAAAAGTCTACCCTTATTTCTGACAACTTTTCCATCCTCATTCAATTTTTTTCTAAAATCCCATTTTGTTCCTATCGTGTTCTTGTTTGTTGGTCTTGGGACCAATTCAAAAGTTAGATTCTTCTCAATATGTCCCAAATCTTCTTCCATATCTTTGATCCAATCTCATCTTCACATGCCTCAATCATTGTTTTAGGTTCTACCTCTAAAATTAAAAAAACTTACCTTTCCTTCTATCAAAGAAGTTTTTCCTCTTGTAAAAACACATTTTCTCTTATCTCTAATAATTTGATCTTCAAAGTGATTCTTCTACATATAATTAGGAGTCTTAGGGATATTTTTTGGAGCTTCTTGCTCTTCAAATATAATCTCTTTTTCATTCTCTTCATATTTTTCTTCTAGGCTACAAGGGGGTTCACCAAATTCATATTCTATCAACACAAAACTCTGATGTGGTTCTTCATCCACTTTGAAACATGTAGTGATTCATTCTTCTTTGGGTAGTGAGCCCTATTGTATTCAGTGTCAATATTACTTTTATTGTGAGCTAATCCTCGCCATGGTTTTTCCCTTCTTGGGTTTTCCATGTAAGTCTGGTGTTCTCTTGTGTATGGTGTTAAGTTGTTTCAATTTTAGTTATTTTCTTTTCATGCTAATTCATCTAAACATATTTAAGGGTCCAATGAATGAATGTGGATCTAAATGTTGATGAGGGTTTTGAAGTTTTAAGGTACAACTAATTCAAACCCACCCTCTCAGTTGTCTTATGTATTCAACATAAGTATCCACTATTTACACTATCAGGTCACTATGATCTAGGTCTGGATACTAGGTAGGGAACATCATACGTATTGTATGTTGAAGCCAATGTATGGTAGATCTAGATATGTAGGACATAACACCATGCTTAGGAAGGCTAGTATTATGAGGTTACCAAACCAATCTCTTCATCAAAGGGTAGGGCCATCTCACCAATTAGTTAGATGTGTGAGAGACCATAATAAGTTCATGGTTGGTGGAAAATCACTTGAGTAATGCTTTCCTTCATGTAGTTGGCAATCAGGATTTGAGAATGTAAGCACCAATTTTGGGGACACCTAGAATATATTCACCAATAATGGGGACATATAGGAGGTATGCACCAACGTTGAGGACATTTGGATCATTATATTTTGTTTGTATCCCTATATCATTAAGCTCATGGAAGCTTTTTATGTAATCATGTTTCTCTATATTTATTGAGAATTGGTAAATGGAAAATATTAACATGAAATTATGTAATATGGAATCATTACTTGGGAATTTGTAATATCTCTTTGTAATGCAATGGGAAATTTTTAAATAGGATTATTTCAAATGTGCAACTTATTATTGAAAAAGAAAATCAAAAAATTAATGCTTAGTTTTGATATCATAAACTATTCACTTGTGGGTTAAACATAGTAAAAATATATGGGTAGAAAAATGTGCATGTTACACGTGGTATTAGAACTTCGAAGTTCAACTCTAGAACCTATGTGCTCACTAGGCCTTCATCCAACATTAAATGAGTCTAATGTTTGGAATTTTCTGCAGGAGTACCTTAGGTCTAGTAGTTGTAATTTAATATTTTGGCTATGTTTGATGTTTTTCCATGTAATAAGATCATTTAAGACCATTTCATGTGTGTTGGATTCAATATTAGGTTGTTAGGTGGGTTGGAGAGTCAAGTTTGCAAAAATGTTGTCAAATTGCACAATGTGGAATATGAAGGGTCAATGTTTCATAAAGTGAGAATTTTAATAGGTGTACATTGAAAATTGGTTGATTTCCATTGGAAAATTAGGGAAAATTTTTAAAAAATCCTTGTGTGGTTGGAGGCAGGGTTGGTTGTAAAGTTTTGGAAGTTGAAGCAATAAAAGTACTTTGTTTTCTACAATTCCATAACATTTTTTTTTCAGATGATTGGTACGGACATATACGATCACTTCATGGCTTAAGACTGATTGAAAATGAAATATATTTGAATCTACTTTCTTTTTATTTTATTATAGTCAATTTCATTGAGTTTTGATGGAGTTATGCCCATTTTACTACAAATGTGTTTGAAACCCTCATTAGGGTAATAGTGAGCAAATAAATAAATTTTTAAGGCTTTCATACAAAGTAACCTACCTTGATTCCAAGATATGCTATATAAGGCCTAAATGGGTGTCTAAAAATATTTTTATATTCTTGATATCAATTCTTCATTAAAATTTATGACTAAAAAACCTCAAATTGTTGCTACCAAATATATCAAGTAATTAGGCAATAGAACCACATAGGAATTAGGGTTGGAGAAGAACACTTGGGAAGTTGTTTGAATTTTTTGGAAATATTAAGGAAAAACCTATAGGACATGTTTGAGTCATTGGTTTAAATATTTGAGGCTTCAAGAGTGAAATCTTTGTTGTGACCTAGTTGAACAAGCCTCATTAGGCCTAGTGCAAAACAAAAAAATCAAGAATTGACCCTTGTGTTCCAAAACAACCCCACATACAAATTGAGTATGTTAAAAAATTCCATAAAAAGTATCCAAAACTATATTTCATTCTTGGTTTGAGGTCTACATGAGCAATTGAGATGGAAAAACCTATTATAGAGTGCTACTAGAAGTTTAGGCCTTGTGTGCAAGAACCCACCATTAAATACTTGAAGGCTTGAAGAATTGGTTTTTTTAGATCATATTGAATCTAACCACCCCTATTCTGCATCAAAATTATTGTTCCAAGATGGTGCGTCTCAAGATGACTACAAGGAAGTCAGTAATTAGTAATGAGCACTACCAGAAGGCCAAGAAAGAAAGGGAAGCCATTTTTTGAACCATAGAGGGGACCAATTATGAAAATTAAATTTGGATGAGTGACACTAATAATTTTAGTCATTTCCCTATCTCGTATCAATCAAGATAGAAAGAGGATGTTTGAGGCTGCTAGCTTTGTATGTTGTGTCTCTTTTGTTAGGTCAGATTCTTTATCACTTTCCAAGGATATTTCCTTGAAATGGAGTGTTATTCCTACTATGATCTTTAGGGACCCTCATGTTCTTCCAATGTTATAAGTTATTATAATTACTTCTAGTGGTGAATTGGAGGGATATGTCCCCTGAAACTATGTATCTAAGGATTGGTTTGAAGGATATGTACCCTTTGAAAATGTATGGGAACAAAAATCCAAGGGGTATACCCCACTTAGTTATGTATTAGAGAGTGAATCCTAAGGATACTCTCCCCTAGAATATTTGAATATGTTGTAAAAATTTCATTGATTTTGTTGTTGGTAACATGATCATAAGGGATAAGCACATAGGTATATAACGATGTGTTGTAGTGTTGTCATTGATGTCAACATTTTAACTTGATATGGGTATCATGGTACAGATCATTGTGGTTGGTTCTAATAGGTTTTTGGAGTGTTTGTGGAAGACATTTTTGTAAGATGGTTTGATTTGGTAAAGTTGGTTGTGATTGAAAATTGACTAAGTGTAAACCCTGTTAATTATGTGTAATAGAGCAACTAGTTTTTTGGGTCCGCATCGATCCACAAATGAAGTTTTCACTTTGTGCTTATAACATTAATTTTTTGGTTGTCAGAAGTATATGATTCAATAATTTCATCATGTTTTGGATTCTAGTTTGAGAGATCTAAATAACAAAAGTTAGGCCTGGTAGATTATAGTAATTTCTTGTATAGAGCATTTGAGTGGGAGAGTCTGAACTTCTCCACAAATAATTTTTTGGGTTTGCACTTTTGAGGATATCCTAGTAGATGGCATTAGTGGGTGAATTCTAGTTTGCATTGAATATTGAGTTCCACCTATCCAAATGTGGATATGAAGTTAAAGAATTCTGGTATTAGGTCTTTTGCGGTGCTGACCTAATAAGTTTGAAGGTATGAAAAGGTTAAATAAGTCTTGCAGTCTTATGTGGGAGCTATTATACATCCATGCGAACCTATTTCAAGTTATTTTGAGATTGGAATTTTCGTGTGAGGTATGTATGGAAAGAGTTGAAGATGAAAATTTATATTTTCAATGTTACATCTAATTAGGTTGACCTAATTGTTGGTATGTTTGAAGCAGATATATGTGTTAGATATTTTTCAATGTTTTGAAGATGGTAATGAATGTTGTGAATGTTCTACATGTATGTGATGTGAATATTATTAGAGTAGTGTGAATTTAGGTTGTGAATGTTGAGTAGAAGATTAGAGTGATACGAATGTAGAGGAAAGAAGAGTGCTAGATCTAAATCAAATGAAGTGTATAAAGTATGTTTATTGAGATTCATTGGAACTATATTTCATGCATATGATAGATGTAATTGTAAGAGTTCAAACTAGGTTTTGAGCCACAATCTCTCTTCTATATTTTCTCTGTGGGTAGTGAGTCCACTTGGACAGTGAATCTACCTACAATGAGCACTTCTATAAATATACTATAACCAATTATAATATAATGTGAGATAATTCTCATCATGGTTTTTCCCATTTTGGGTTTCCCATGTAAAAATATTAGTGTTCATGTCTTATGTGATGTTTAATGTTTTCTTTCATTAGTATAGTTGAATGTGCTAGGTGGTTTGGATGTTTAAATATTTGAATGGTTTAGAAGTGTAGTAATGGAAAAAATGTCCCTTTTTCCTTAGTTAGGGAATGAATAATTAACATTAAAATGAGCATAATTATTCCTTGATTTAGTCTTGTAATGTGATTTACACATTCACAATAAGTTTAGGACCCTTCTTAATAAAATATACTTAATGGTGCCTTATTAAGGGTGTTGTTAAGTGTATCTTTACACTTTCACACTAATCTAGGGATTTATTAATAAATTAAGGTTAAGTGAGGTTAATTGGCCCCTTAAATTCAAATACAAGCCTAATTAATTATAGATTATGAGGGATAAATCTTGACACACATAAATAATATTACACAACACTTAATTTTTCAAGGAATGTGTCCTAGGCTAGTGACCTAGGACCCATTCGCCACCTAGAAAATGGGTCCTCGCTTGGTTCTAGGACCCCATTTTTACATATCATTTCATATTTCTTGAAGTGCGCCCTTGTTAAGTGTGCTAGGACCCATTCTCCCTATGGCAAGTGGGTCCTCACTTAACCCAAGGACCCCCCCTTATGATATATTTTTAGTGGTATTTTAATGATTTCAAATCCTAGATTTGATGTCGGCTTGTGTTATTTGAATGTGGGGATTTAATCTTAAGTTATGTATAAATACAAGGTTATTTCACATAGTTTCATCTAAGCTATATTAGCAACTTCAAGTCTTCAAGCATTAGAGCAAGTTTATGATTAAGAGAGAATTCAAGAGGGCATTCAAGGGTAGATTATTAAAGTTTATTGCAGCAATCAAAGATCCATTTCATCATTTAAAATTCATGCATGGTGTTGAGCTAATTTGATGATGTATCATTGGTGATTAATTCCAAGTGTTCAAAGCCATTATCTTATGTCAAGATTCATGATCAAGACCTACACTCATTAAGGCCATTTCATGCCAAGTTTCATATTTGCAATCCAAGGTTCAATTGAGGATTCATGAATATTATCATTTATTTGTTCATTCATCTCTCCTTTTATGAATTGTTTCATTTCAAGGTTTAATTACCAAAATGAGGTTTAACCAAGGCAAACTCCTACAAAAAATTTCTCCTCTTTGATGTGTGATTATAGGTTTTAGGTTGAATTACAAGTGGAGAGAAAAAGTTGCAAAAGTTTTCAAAGTTGCAAAGTTGTCAAATTTGTCATCTTTCTTGCAAATATCATGGAAATTCTTCTACAAAATTTATTTCTGACTTTTGAGAGATGAACACCTAGAGTTTGGGAGTGCAAAAATTGAAGAATAGAACCCATAAATTGATTTTCCAGAACACTAGTAGGGACCCATTCAACACTGGGTGAATGAGTTCTTAATGAGGACTGAGAAAACACTTTTTGCAATAAGTAAACAACATTTAACCCTCTTAAAACCTACCTTTTGATTAGTATATTGGTTAGGTTTTTTTCCTGATCCTTATTTATGCATTATCACCCTCATAAATTGAATGAAACATTGAAAAATTAGCACTTCATCATCTTGATAATTTATTTTGAAACCCTTAATTTTTTTATGGTTCACAAATAATATTGATTCACCCCCCTCTTAGTATTTTGGGTGTTCAAAAATTCATATTAGATCTTGGTTCATTGGATAGAGCTTAATTTCATGGGGAAGATCTTAGAAGTTGAACACATGGCTAATAGAAAATTTCCCACTCCTTCAAAAGAGATCCCAACTATAGGAATCATAGAAGAAGATTGTATGCTTGACAAAGATGGAGAACTCAAAGTTTCCCATGAATATCTAGAGAGAATTGAAGGTGAAAATAGAAATCTAAAAGAAAATATAAAAGAAGCAAATTAATGCATCAAAAAATTGAGAGAGAAAATCAAGAAGTTTAGAGAAAGGAATAAGGAAGTCAGTGAATAGTTGAAGCAAGCAAATGAAACTATCATTGGTCTAAAAGTGAAAGTTAAATAAAAGAAAAGAGTTAAGGAAATGTAATGGTGAAAATAAAATCAGAGGAATAATTCAACATCATATGCTTGGAGAAATTGGAGCTTTGTATAAAGAGGTTAATGACATCAATAAGGACATAATAGTTGAGGCCATTGTAAAATTCATCATAATGCTTGAAGTGGACATGAGGAACATACATAAGAAGTTACTTATGAAGCTTTGGAATATTTTGGTAAAGAAAATACAAGAGGCTATTAAATAAGATTCCAAGATGAAGACTCATGCTCTTGAAGTGATTAGTGCTCCCCTGTCTGCAAAAAATAAGGCCACATTGTCCCAATTATGCATAAAAGAACTACAAATGAAAAAAAGGGTAACAATGTTGATTATCAATGAAAAGGTTGATCATTAGAGACTCCAAAAGGATACTATTGACAAGGTTGTAGACCTAGCACAGAGGCTAGGGATGACTCCAAAATACAAAGACCCTACTCTAAAAGTTGAAGAAGAAGAGAACATTGATGCTCAACATGATCATGTGATAGATGATGAGCATATACAAGATAATAACCCTTAAAAATAGAAGAGGTGGCATAGGGAGATGTAAAAGTAGAGAAAAATGTGGAAGGAGAGACTATCACTAAAGAATAAATAGAAAAGGAAGATGCTTATCTTCCTCCAATGATTGAAGAAATTGTTAAAACTCCACCTTCAGGTACCACTAATCAATCTACAAAGGAATAAAATGTGAAAAAATATATTGAAGAGAGAGTTGAGGTAGAAAAGGAATATGAGCAAGATGATAAAGAGAAAGAAGGTGAATATAAGAAAGAGGATACCTCTGGGAATGCAAGAAATAAGATACCTATGGACTCTAAAAAGGACAAAGGAAAGGAAGCAAAAGAGAAAGTTGCAGAGATGATAAAGACTTCTAGTGAATCCTTTGGCTCCTCCGAAGATTCCTTGAAGAACTTATTAAGTATACAACTCAAGTTCCAACCTATTGTTTCTTCACAATTGCTACAATTGCCAATGCAATAGGTAAGTGTAGATATAGGCAAGATTTCCCCACTCCCTAAGCTAGAATTAGGAGATGCATTTCATGCATCTACCTAGAAGGAGATTATTGAGAAACATCATAAGAGTGGAGATTTGATGGAGGAAGTAGTGAAGGCATTAGAATAGGTCATACTCGATGCAAATATAGGCATATAACTAAATGGTATGGAAAGTTTAAAGCTTTTAATTGAATCTTTTAAGTAATACACCTTTAGTCTCATAGGTGAAGTAGAGAATGAACATAGAAAAGAGTACAAATGGTACAAGGATGTTGGAAATCATAGAGAGGTGTGCTCTTGCACAAATTTTTTTTAGATAATTTGAAGGATGCACATATTTGTGTAGATGAGGCTAAGGATTTTTTTCAATATTTCATGAAGTGGCCCAGTGCCACATAGAGCATAAGGAATGAGATGGACTCCATTGAGTCCCAAATAAATAAATCCTCTAGTGCATATAATTCGACACTTGATCTATCTAGCACCAAAAGGAGTGTAATTGAATATTTGCATAAGAAGTTATTTCAACTACAAGGACAAAGGGAAAATGTCATTTTGTAGTTTGGAGAGATAAGGGATCTAGTGAATGAAAAATTTATACCCGTAACTAGTTCCCTTCTAAATACTACTATTATCACTATGATTTTCACCCTAGCTAAATCTTAACACAACTAATCATTTGAAACATGGGAGCTTTTCTAAGGCTATGTGTCACCTATAGTAGAAAAGGACCTCTAGAGAAAGTTGGTTCTTTATTGGATATCACCTAAACTACTCTACTAAACTTACAATGGAAAAGGATAGAAATAAGTAACATAAACTAAAAGTTTGATAATAAAAATTAAAGGTTATACACTAGATTATACTAAGGATTTGAAATTCAAAAAAATAGACACTTATTTTTCAATGGCTGAAAATAAAACTTGCGCAACTTTTTTTGTAGGCTTATGCATAAGTGTTTTGAAAAAAGGCTTGTATGCATTTAACTTTCAAAAAGAAAGGACACCTTCACATTCTAAAAGCTAGATGCAACTTAAAACAAAAATTTCAACTTGCATAGACATACTTTTGTAGAAAGGGAAGAAAAATATGAGACAAAATTAAAGGGAAGTGAAAATACCTCACATGTAATTTGATCAATCACTTGACAACCACTATACTATGAGAAAAAGAAGGCACAAACTTCAAATATTGGCATCCAAGGTCCTTTCTAAATTCATTCCCCAAAATGAGTTACAAAAGGTTGCAAGAAGTTTGACAAAGGACTCAAAAGTCACTAAGTCTCTATCTGCATCAAAACATCTAACTCACAATAGAGTTACAAGAGTGAATATAATACTCAACTCCAAGTAGTTGCACCAAAATAGGAGCTAGCATCTAACTTGGGTCGGATCCATCAAAATTATCTAAAAATGAGGCACTAGTTTTCCCAAAAAACTATCTCCAACATGTAGGGAAAGTGGGTTTGACCATGCCAAACATCTAGGCATGCGAAAACACCCCTAGATTCCTATAATTTCACAATAAGAAGTATAAATTCTCCTAAATGCATGGAAATTCATGTCACAACTCAAAGCATACCTCTCTCTCCCTATGACCTAGTCATAATGACACATGATCTATGTTTGCATTCTAAAATGACTAATTAAGATTTATAATTACACCTGAAAATCATTTTCTTTACAATTGATAAACATGCAAACAAAGACTCAAAGAGCATCTTCAAAGCACATACACTCATGGCTGAGGTGGCAATTCATGTTGAAGTGGGATTCATGTGTTGAGGTGGCACTTACTTTACCTAGGTTGTAAAAGACACCATAAGGCAAGAAAATTTTCCTAAGGCATATACATCAACATAAAGGCCTACAAGTTCATATTAATTTGGCATTTGATTTTGTAAAATAAAGATAAAAATACCATTCACTTCATCAACATTTTCATTTAGGGTTTAGAAACCCTAAGAAAAAAAAATGAACAAACTACATTTTCATGAAGCTTCTTGAAGAAGCTCAGCTTGACATTTCCATCGACCCTTAGGGTTTCATCTGTGGAGTTTGAAGTTTTGATGGCAAACTTTGTGCAAATAGTGACAATTTCCAATAAATTTCTTGGAAAAATCATCATGAGAAAACCTATGGTAAACTTTCTGTAAGCATATTCTATATTTTCTTGTTTGTTTTTTGTGGATAAAATCTACAAGAGATGAGGATATTTTATTTTTTTCTTATTTCTTCTTGTAATAAGAATTTTATTTAGCATTATTTTTATATTTACTTGGCATTATGAGTAGGAACCTCGAGTTACTCTATACTACTTTTCCTATTTTCAAATATAGAGGGAAATCCATTCCTATGGCCATGGCCATACATATATCAGGTACCCAGAAACTCCAACCATCTTCCATTATTTTCATGCACTCTTTTGGTATACAAGGATTTGTATTTGTAGATGATAATTGGCTCAGCCCTTTACAACTTTTTACTCTTCAATGATTGTGATTTTACTGCATTTTGATATATTGAGATTCAAGGGTTTGGAAACAAAACCCTAGAGCCTAAATCTTTGAATTTATTGTATTTTTTTATATTTCCTAAAGGGCTCCATTTCAATACTCCTTTAGTTTCCCGCTTTAGAGGTTTTGAGGGCTCTAGTCTCTAGGTCGAAGGATCACTTTTTCTTTTCCTTTTTTGGGTTTACTTGTATACACTCTATTTGTGGCTTTGAGTCTTATGCAGATACTGAGAGTTTGAGCTTAGAAACTTACCTTTAATGTCACTAGATCTTAAAAAAATTTATCAAAGGAATGATGCCTTGAATATTCCTTAACACTTTTGCATACAATTTTATCAAGGTATTGATAAGAAACCTCTAATAAAACTTATTTTTCTGAAATTCTATAATGGGTTATTGTCAACACTCACAAGCAATGTATTTACTAATGCATTATCTTCCTATTGTCACATTATTTATCTTGTTTGGAATTTTTTAGGTTCCTCTCATCATGTTTAGATGTCATACCCCCATACCATGACTATAAAAAAAGTACATAACCTTATCATTGTGCTCTATCTTTGCAAAAACTAGACCTAGCTTTTGATGACTCAAACCCTTGGATACCTCCATGCTATGACTATACCTGTCAAATCCTTTGACTGGGATTCTTTTTCTATTTGTTATGTTTTCCCTACACAATCATCTCACTCACTGTTATGTTTTTCCAGAAAACAATATGGTTCAGATTTGATACCATCCATTACTTTGTAACATGACTTGTTCCACATAACATTGCTCATTTGTGGTATTATACTATAGATATATGATTATTCATCTATTGTGCCTCTCTATTCCCTCATAATGTGTAGGCACTTGCCTTCTTTTGATTGCTATGAGAGTATCCTATAGGTTTGTATTTGAATGCACACAAAATCCAAGATTAATGCATTTTCTTCCCTTTTACTCATGATTAGAATGTTATAGTGGTGAGATGTAACATTACTATGACCATGCTTATGGTTTGAGATATCTCTACAATCATAAACTCTATCAAAAAATAAACTTGAAGAATAGGGTTTAACAATCATGATGCTATAAGAAATGGCTTAGGCCACCACATATCACTATCAAGAGACATATCAGACACTTTATATTACTATTTCATTAATTTTCTAGATCTTGGAACACCTTTCTTAACATGTCTAGCTTGTTGTTATGACTCTTCAGGGAATTAATTGCTTACCTGCTCATCTGAATTTTGAGATATAGGACAAAATTATTTATGTGGCTTGCATCTTGTTTGTATAAAGATCAAATTAATTGATTTTTTTAGAATAGTTGCAAGTTCAAAACCATTAATTATTGCTTATCTCTCTACTAATAGCCCTATATTCAGTGTGATGACTACCATATAACTTTTAAACTATCGTCAATGAATTTTCTCTTTGTGGCATTGCTCCACTATATGAAATCTTATATTGGGAACTTTAGTTGCGATGACTATACTTATGCTTTGTTGCTCCTTACTTTCTTGTCATTGAACCTCTCTTATAATTGCAGAGTTTCTCTGATGTTTCTAAGTTCTATGGATATCCTAATCCACCAAAAATGCCAATCTCATAAGAATAGCATCCAATGAGCAGTAGCTTTATATTCAACAATACTATATTAATAGTAGCTCCAAAAATTGTCTTAATCCACCCTTAAACTGAATTTGAACTTTTAGGCCACCACCTTGATTTAAAGACGTCCTTAGATTCTAACCCCCCTGACATGTGTATGGAAGAGCTTATGGCTATGCACCTTGGTGACCATGATAATTATTTCTTTGCTCATCTCTTAGAGACTAGTCATGCTATGGAATATGATAGACTTTTGTGGCCTCTAAAAGATTCAATCATACCTTCGTAAAAAAAAATCAGCATTAGTAGAGTATTTTTAGTAGACCTAGAAAATGTACAGGGTTTATTTAGTAAGAGAACATCATGAAATGAAACTTATTTGACTTCCATTGCATTGTCTTTGTATTTGATTGTGTTCTTTTACAATGAACATATGTTATCCTCCTTAAGCATTGCTTATTCCCTCACTTTTGACATTATTTTCAATGTAGATGACTATCACACTGGTAGGAAAGATGACTATATCCTATAGAATATGTTACAAGGTTGGAATTTCAAACTTTCCATTTCAACATTGTAACATTTAACTACTTCCTTGGATTAAACTGATCAATGAATTCTTGCAATTTTCTCCATTCACTTTTTATTAAATTCACCCTCTCTTTTGATTTTCTTAAGCAAGTATATGTCACTTAAGACAATGACAAATAACTCTCTATCTTTCTCGATGTATACTTGATTGAGTAGGTCAAAAATAAGTGAATTATCTGATGAGTTTCTTTCAATTCCTCTTAAAATCACAACAAAGCAACAAATCGAGCTCAACCCTTGTGGGAGCCACATTTATCCCACTTGTTGAAATTTGATGAAACAGTAGCATTGATTTTCCTGTATTTGCACATGAAACAAATAGTTAGAAAAAACATGTGCATGTGATTGATGTATTTGATGATCCTATTTATTTCTTTGGACATGTACATTTTGTATGATTATTTAATGTACTTGAGGGGTATTTTATACATTCATGGGTGCATTTACATGTAGTGTGAGAGACCTTCATTGCTTAGAGCACTACTCTAACATCATTGTAATTTCCATATGTAAGGACTAGGAGTGGGGAGCTATAGAGGAGACAAGACAACTCAAGGTAGGAGACAAAGCAAGATAGCAGACACCAAACCAGTCATCAGGAAATGACTGGCCTCTTCCCCTATGTGTACATCCTATTTTCTTTATCCATTAATGTATTAACTGTTCTTCATTTCATTGAACAAGTCAGTCTCATGGCTTGTGTGAGACAAGTATGCACTTTTGTATCAATAAAGATTACTTTTTTTAGAAAGATTTGTGCAAATCTTTTCCATATTGCATGCACTTGTATAAGTGCAATGATCTATTACTATATTCTTGTAATCTTTATGTTTTTTTGTCTATACAATTGAATGCAATATAGGGAAGATAAATGTGAAATGTACCTCTCTTTCAATTTTGCAAATTCTTTAGCTCAGCAAATTAAGCAAGTAACAAAAATGGGTAATAGCTACTAAGGCTACACAAATGAATTTGATGCCTAGCACTCCAGAATAAGGAGAAGAAATATTGATGGTGTTTGAAAGATAGTGTAGATTACTTGGGCCAACATTGAAGACATGGAAGGAAGGTAAAGAAGCATGTCAAACTCATTTGCAGAAGTTACAAGAGTCAACTTCCTCCAGTTGACACATTTCTTTTTACTCCTTATGCCTTTTTTTGCAGTTTCAAGATTCTTTGTACATATGTGGAGTATATATCTTTCAGTTTGTACATATGCATATATTTCTTAGAGGGAGATCCAGTATAAGTAAGAATAGTTGTCATATGTTTTTTTCCCTTGATGTCAAAAGGGGAGAATGTTTTGGAGAATTTTTTGAAGATATTTTGGCATGTTGTCATCAATGACAAAGGTGGAGATTTTTGGAATAATGTCGCTGATGTTGTTGTTGGCAACATGAGCATAAGTGATAAGCACAAAGGTATACAATGATGCATTGTGGTGTTTTCATTGATGTCAACATTGTATCTTGATATGGGGATCATGGTTCAGATCATTATAGATCATTATGCTTGGTTCTAATAGTTTTTAGAGTGTTTGTGGAAGAAATTTTTGCAAGATGGTTTGATCTGGTAAAGTTGGTTGTGATAGAAAATTGACTAAGTGTCAACTCTGTTAATTTTGTGTAACACGAAATCTATTTTTTGGGTCCGCATCGATCCACAAATGAATTTTTCACTGTACACTTCTAACATTATTTTTTTGGTAGCTAGAAGTATTTGATTCCAAAATTTCATCATGTTTTAGCTTTTGGTTTGAGAGATCTAAGTAACAAAAGTTCAACTTGGTAGATTATAGTTATTTCTTGTACACTACATTTGAGTTAGAGATTTTTCACTTTGCTAATAAGTTTTTGGCTTTTCACTTTTAATGATATGGTGATAGATGGAATTATTTGATGAATTCTAGCTAGCATTGAATCTTGAGGTCCATGTTTTTGAATGTGGATACACAGTTGAAGAATTTTGGTATTAGGTCTTTTGCGATGTCGACCTAATAAGTTTGAAGGTATGCAAAGGTTAAATAAGTGTCATTGTCTTATGTGGGATCTATTATAGGTCCATTCTAACCTATTTAAAGCTATTCTAATATTTTAATTTTGGTGTGAGGCATGTATGGAAAGAGTTGAAGTTGGCAAGTCATATTTTGAATGTTACATCTAATTAGGCTGACCTAATTGATGTTATGCTTGAAGCAGATATATATGTTATTTTTTTATTTATTTTTAAAGATAGTAAGGAATATTGTGAATGTTCTACTTTTATATGATGTGAATATTATTATATTATTGTGAATTTAAGTTGTGAATATTGAGTATAAGATTAGAGTGATGCAAAAGCAAAGGAAAGCAGACTACTAGATCTAAATCAGATGAAGTGTATAAAGTCAATTTATTGAGCTTCATTGGAATTTTATTTAATGCATATGATATATGCAATTGTAATAGTTCAAACTAGGCTATGAGCCACAATCTCTCTTCTATATTTTCTTTGTTGGTAGTGAGTTCACTTGGATAGTTATTCCATCTATATTGAGAAATCCTCTAAATATACTATAACTAGTTATAATATATTGTGAGCTAATCCTCACCATGGTTTTTCCCATTTTGGTTTTCAACATAAAAATTCTAGTGTTCATGTGTTATGTGATGTTTCATACTTTCTTTCATTACTGTAGTTGATTGTGTTATATGGTTTGGATGTTTAAATGTTTGAATGTTTTAAAAGAATAATGATTCACCCCCACTCTCAATTTTTTAGGTGTTCAACAAAGTAGTCACTCCATCTAAATATAAGGCTATTGAAATCCTTTTGATCTTAATAAAAAAGATCATGTTATGGAAAAACTTGTGTATGAGTTCTTCATTTAAATGTCTTATATATGAATTCCTATCTTGCAAATGTTTGTTTTGCTAAGTGAACCTTCTTAGGATATAATTAAAAATGAAACCTCCTGGTGGAATTATCTTGAAAAATGGTTAGAACAAGAACCAAACTTGGAGGAAGCCAAGAAGTAGTGAAAGGTGCAAAAAATTTAGAGGCTAAATTGGATCATATTTTTTCCATGATGAATGAGACAAGAGAAAGAATTGGGATCCTCGAGCAAGTGGTAAGAGGAACATAAAGGTAGGAACAAGAAGTTCCTAATAGAGAAGGGTAAATGTCCTGTGGTCAGACTCAATCAAGTGAACATAAGGATGATGAATCATAATCTAGATATGAGGGAAGCAAAAGAGAAAAAAATGCAAGTGAACTATCTCAAGATATCAGAAATATCACCCCTCCAAAGTTTGAAGGAAGCACCAGTGGGGATGCAACTGAGGCATGGCTCACAGAAATGGAAAAGTATTTTGAAATTAGGAATTACTCTAAGATAACCAAGGAATTTTTGGGAGTGCTTTCAATTGGCTGGAGAAGCATCCAATTGGTGGATGAATGAAAAGATGGAGCTTGGGTTAAGTTCTCGAAATATTATTTGGAGTGAACTTGTGGAGATTTTTTGAAAGTAGTGGCTCCATCAACTTTTCTATGATTGGAATCCTATTGACTTTTAGAACCTCAAGTAAGGAGATTCCTTGATAAATGAATATTGGGATAAATTTACTCATCTCCTACAGTACATTCCCATGTACCAAAAGGAGGAGTGGTTTTGCATAAGGAAGTTCATCAAGGGCCTCAATTCCCAAATTGAAAGAGAGGTAGAAGTGCATGGTCTTGATACCATGGACTTAGTGTATGAGAAATCCATTAAGTAAGAGCGAAGGCTCAAATCTATCTCAAAATATTGTGAAAAAAGTTGAAATAATTTTAATTGGTCGCAAACCAATCAAGCTCTGAAGAATCCTAGTGAATGGAAATATTTTCAAAGGAAAGGGGACAAGGGATTCTGTAATAATTAAAATGAATCAAGAAGGGACCATAAGGGAAATAACAACAAAAACAATGTCAATAGGAATGAAGGAAATTCTGGAACGACTATGTCAAGAAATAGTTCATTGAGAATATGTTTTATGTGTGGTGGATATCACTTTACAAATAAGTGTCCCAAAAAACCAATAGGGACACAACCACATGGGAACCCTCTACCTCCTCAACAAGAAGCATTATATCAAAAGATGCATGCAATGTTAGATAATCGAGAAGCAAAGTACCAAATGACTCTAGGGGAAATCCTAGGTAATTTTTTTGGTACACCCATCTCAATTTTAATTGATACCAATGCCAAAGATATTTTTGTCTCTCCTAGTATAGCTATTAAAATTTCTAGAAAAGCTGGCTATATGGAAAATTATTGGATTGTTGAATATGCAAAACAGACAAGAGTTAAGGTGGAGCATTTTTTATTCAAAGCAAGGGTTGAAATTCTAAGTTTCTCTATGGAAGTGAATTTGTATGTAGAACCCATAAGTTCATATGATGTCACTTTAGGGATGAATTGGCTGTGGAAACATAGAGACAAAGTAGAATGTCATGCAAAAATAGTAGAATTTTTAGATGATCTTGGAAACTAGGTGCTCTTGCAAGGAACACCTAGAGGAGTTAAGCTACAATAAATATCTATTGTAAAAATGCATAAAGTGAAGAAGAAAGGTTGTCAACTCTTCACTGTGAGAATGGAGAAACTTGAGGAATGTAATGAGTTCATTTCTCAAGATGATGTAGTGTACTATGGACCTCAAGACCTCCAAGAAGTCGAAGATGGTGAGGTGGTGGGATTAGGAAAATAAAATATGGAGAAATATCATATATTAAGGAACTTTGAAGATGTGTTTCCAAATGTATTACTTGGATTACCTCCTGAAAGAGTGTTTGATTTATCCATTAACATTTTTCCAATATTGAAGAAATGTCAAGCAACATTTGACCAACTCAAGAGGAAATTGACTATAGCTCTGATATTGAATGTATCAAATCCAAATGGTGATTTTATTGTCACCACATATGTTTAAGGAGAATGTTCAGGTGTATTTTTTTATGAAATATGGGTGATTCATAGCCTATGAGTCAAGGAAGTTGAATCCTTATGAGAAAAACTATGCTTCACGTGATTTGGAATTAGTAGCAGTTATCCATGCATTACAGATGTGGAGACACTATATGTCGAGGAAACCTTTTGAAATAAAGATCAATCATCATAGTTTAAAGTATTTTTTAACTCAACTGAATCTAAATGCATGATAAAGAAGATGGTTGGAATTGATATCTGATTATGATTTTAATATCAACTATATCAAGGGGAGGGAGAATCGAGTTGTAGATTCCCTAAGTCGTAGGAGGCATATCTCCTCAATGATATACTATCAAACTAATTTTAAGGGTCAAGCATTGCAAAAATATAAGGGTGATGAGTATTATGAACAAGTCAAGCAAGCACTCTTAGATAATTTGCAAGACCCAAGGTATAAAGTATTTCACTTTGAACTTGATGGTTTATTATGGTTTAAGGTAAGAATCTATGTAATTGACTCTTTGGAATTGAGGAATTCAATGTGGAAATAAGTTCATACCACACCATATTTTGAACATCCCAAAGTTACTAAGATGTTGGCTTATGTGAAGCTATTGTATTTTTGGAAAGGAATGAAAAGAGATGCTACAAGATTTGTAGAAATTTGTTTAGGTGAAGGTAGAACATTATACCCTACAAGACTTTTGTATCCTCATGAATCTCTAGAAAGAAAATGGCAATTCATTATTATGTATTTTCTGCAATGTCTTCCAATGTCAAAGAATAAGCATAATTCCATTCTAGTAGTGGTGGATAAGCCTATAAAGATGGCTCATTTTATTTCTAGGAATCCAATGGATGGAGATCTTGTTATAGCTTGGAAATTGATTCAAGAGGTATTTAGGTTAAATGAAATTCTTGAGAAGATTATTTTTGATAGGGATGCTTGTCTGACATCTAGGATTTGGAAAACCTCATTTCCCTCACTTGGGACATAGTTGAACATAAGTTCAATATATCATTCATAAATTTATGGTCAAATTGAAAGGGTGAACCAAGTGTTAAAGGATATACAATTAATGTATTTCATGGATCAACAATACAAGTGGGAAGATTACCTACTATTATCAATTTTTCACACAGCTCAAATTGATAGAGTTGGTTATTCAAGTTCATTTTAAGGTGAAGAATTTTAATTTTCTTTTACAGATGCCTTAACCATTGCAAATATTTGAATTGTTGAGTTCTTAAGAAGTGCAATTTGTTTCAGTTTCCTTATATCATTTGCAACATAGTGTTTCATAAAATAAAAAGAAAATTATTTCTTTTACAATCAGTTTTCATTCATAATGATCCATATATTGTTTGTAAAAGAAAAGTATAGAATTGAACAAGAATTATACAAATGTCTTTTTGTATTCATTAGAGTAAAAATGAGAATCAAGTGTCCCACACAAGCCATGGGAGTAGTTAGAACAATGGATCATAAAGAATATTCTACACTACTAAAGATAATAGAGAGATGATCATGTAAGAAAGAAAATAATCATCATTACCTGGTTGTGCCTTTGAGTTGACTTTAGTGTTGAGCTCCCCCTTCTACTTCCATGCTCCAAGTGAACCTGCAAGTGGATCAAAGTTTTGTTAGAGCTCAGACTATGAACACTCCTACATGATCCATCAATAGTAATGTAGAATATTGTCTATGATGCATTGAATCAACTAAGAAAAGAAAAGAGGATTACAAGGGAATACCAAGGAAAAAAATATCATGAGAAACTTCTAAATTTATTGTTTTAAACTAGCATTGTTTGTTTCTTGTGCAGGTATAGGAAAATCCATGTTTCTGATTTGTTTTGAATATCAAAAAGCATGTGGTGTGAAAAGAGCTCCCACAAGGGTTGAGACCTAACATGTTGCCCCTCAACATTCCAAATAGGGGTTTTAGAAAGGAAAAAAATCAATATTTCTCAAAGAGATATGCATATAAAGGAGTGTATCAAGTTCCATGAGAACTCAAACAAGTGACTATCTAGGACAATCAATTCTAACAATGAAATGAATTGAAGATCACAGAGGATCAATTGCTCAAGTGAATTACCATCAAGTGCATCATCACAAAATGTGATAGTGAACAAGCATACATAATGCCTTGATTAAAAATCAAATGATAACTGAAGCAAATGAAGAATCTCCCAATTATCATCATCAGGTGCTTATATATTCAAAATATTCCATGAAAAGAATAGTCTTACATCAATTGTTGCTTCTCAAGAAAACACAAATCCATGAAGAGTGCCAAATAAAGTTTTGGTTGCATCAAGAAATGATTTTTCAAGTGGTTGCAAGTGATGAAAGCAGAGGATGAATGGAAAAGAGGCATGGTTCAAACTGGGTACAATGCATTAAGTGTTTGAGTGAATACAATGTGGTTTGAGAACAACATCATAAGTGAAGGAAAATTTGCAGAATGAATTTTTGCTTCAATATTTTGATACTACAAACATAGAGGAAAGTCACATTGCATTGATTCATTAAATGTGAAGCCAAATATGAATTTTTCTAAGCTTTCAAGTACATGAAATAATAGATGATAAGCATCAAAGTAGCCTATATAAATACCACAATGTTTGAATGCAAATGTTGCATGAAAAGAAGTAAACATATAAATATACAGTGCATTTGAGAGTAAGCTTATGTATGTTTCATCAAACAAGTTTGCATTTTGGAAGTAAGCAAGTTTAAAAGAAGTCAAATCGTGCTAGAGAGTGAACAAATGAAATGACAATGGTGAACACATACATTAGAGTTATTTTGATTTCAAAACAATAAGCTTCTGCTACAATAAGCCAATTTCAAACAAGTTAGAGTTTCAAATGGATACAAGTGCAATGTTGCTCGACTCAGGCTTTTAAATAAAATCCCACATAGGTTTACATGGTATTAGTCTAGAATGAAAAAGTAATGGAGTAACCCAAGATTATAAATCACATACCCACTCAAGGTTTGTGTTCAAAATCCAATTACAAGAAGAAACAGCAAGGGTTTGAGCTTTTTCCAACAATGACTCTTTCAGAAAATGAAGAAACCAAACCTATAGGCCATGGCCATGAGGGGTTTTGAAAACCCATAAAATGGAGAACTTTCACTCAAAAAAATGTTTTCATTTAACAATAATATCATTTGCACATCATGGGTTGAGCCCATAGTCATATGTTTTGTAGAAATAGAGGAGTACTCGTAGCATGGTTGCATCCTATATAATGGCCGAGCTCAGAAGATACATAGTTCAACATCATTTTTGTGAAGAAAGGTTGGAATGAATATTTATTTAAGAGGGAAACACTCTTAGAAATGAAGACATGGAGCTTATCTTGAATATTTGTGTGGAGGAGCTCACCAAAATCCATGGCTAGAGCCTTCCAAATGATCAAAAAAAATCTCATATGGCAGCCACAAAGAATGGAAAAGGGTTGTCGACACAACAAAGCACAAAATGCATCAAAAATGGCAATCATGGCTGCAGCCAAGAGGCATGTTTTCTCTTTCAAATGAAGCCAATAGAGGTTCAAATGCAAAGGAAGTAACTTACCAATAGATTGCAGAGGTGAAGTGGCAATAATGACATAAAAAATGGTGAAGAATCGACCTCCAAGGCTCCAAACCCTAACTCCCATGGCAGCACCCACTTGAGCCCAATTTTCCTTCAATATGGCTAATACAAATGATAACCAATAATGTGTTTGGAGGCGGTTTTGTGGATAGGGTTTTCCCCTTGCCCTAAGTCAAATGTGATTTTTATCACATTCTTTTGTTTTTTTCAAACTCTTTATTAATTCCTTAGGCATTTTTTTTATTTTAAAAGAAAATCAAATTTAAAACCATACACATTGCCCCTCTCACTAGGTTAAGCCTCTGCAATTCCTTAGAAACATTTGATGCCATGAACTTTTCCTTAGGAAAAATTGAATCATGACTCTAACCCTTTGATTTTTTCCTAAGTCTTGAATATTTTAGAATTTCCTTGGAGTCCAAATCACTATATGTGCTAAGGGAGCCACAAATTTTTTATTATTTTTATAGAAAAATTAAGAATATATAAAGCCTTAGTTTAATATTTTGATTGTTTGCACAAAATTGCAAAAATCAGAGTATTTGGAGATAAATTTTAAAAATAAAATGTAATTAGGTTTTCTATTTTTGTTTCCTAAAACTACAAAGCTATAAGACACTAATTAAGCAATGTTTCTATAAATTCTTTAATTAGTTTTTATTTAAATGCAGTTAAGTTGTACACATGAGTGATATCAAAACTTGTCATTTTGAGTTGAGTTCTTGGGCAGACTTAGAAAAAGGGTGACAAATTAAAGTTTCTATTTTCAGTTTCTAGCTATTTGTACCTATTTTTTAGGACATTTTGGATGAACCCTTTGGAGATGAAAAGTTCCATCTTTTTGAGGCAGTTTGGAAAAAAAAATTGGCACTATTTTCTAGGCTTTTGCTTGAGCTTGAAAATGTAGAATGACTTGCTTTCTGGAGAGGCAGTCGACTAGATTTTTCTATTTTTTCATCATGGATGTCACTTGGAGGCTATATAGTTTAAGAAATTTGAATTTCTCAGGGTTTATAATTCTATTTCTTGAACTCATATGCATTGCAGAGAGTTTTATAAAATTTTGAATTAGATTTTGATGTCTTACTCCTTCAATTTCAATACAAGCAATAGAGCTTTCCTTTCTCTTTCTCTTGCCATGTTTTAATAGTGATAATATGATGATTTTTTGTGATTTGAAGTGGTGAATCCTTCTATTGTCTTATTATTGTGGGTTGTAGGCAAGAATTGTAGATAGTTCAGATTGCATATTATATTCAATGATTCACGAGTCTTTATGCAAAACACTATTGAGCTAAATGTCCTAAGGTGGATTGTGAGACAAAATGTTTTAAGATTGGTTGTTGTGGATTAAGTTTTGTCAAAATCATTGAATATCTAGTTGATCATCTTAAGTTGTAGGTTTCATTTTTTAGCTTTCTTCCTACCCCTTTCCCCCTAAAAGTTCATAGGTTAGGTGATTAGCTAGAGGGAACTAGCCCAGTATGGAGATCCACTCTCACCAATTGATTGACCCACAAATCAAAGAACATTTCCAAGTTGCAATAGGATAGCCAAACCTAGCTTGACTGAGGGTGCAATCTTGGTTTCCAACAGTTTTTGGCATGCCTGATGGCACTCTAGAGTCTTGTCTTTAGAGTCATTTTTCTAAGTTGTATACTTTTTTTCAGTATATACAGTAGCATTTTCTACCTATAAAGGTTTGAAAAAGTATACCTAGAAACTCCTAATCTTGGTTTATTTGCATATTTGGTGCAAACAACTTATGATAAGGATCTAGAATAGATCTATTCCAAAACTTTTTGAGTATTTGTAGCTCTCCCCACTAAGAAGGGGAGGTAGAACATGAAGAATAAAATTTAATTAAGAAAAAAGAGCAAATTCCACACCTCCAAAGCTTAGTCCTATTGTCTTCATAAAGAGGAATCCAACTCCAATATCTCAAGCACCACCTATGGCAAGACAATTTTCCTTTGTGCCATTCAATAGGGGAAGCTTGTTATTGCTAGCTTGACACAATGAAATACCAATAGTAGCACTCAAAGGACTGCCTTACTTCACTGGTGAGGACCAAACTATCCCTATTGAACACATTCAGGACATGGAAACATTATGTTCAGTGCACAACATAATAGAGGAAAACATAGCTATAAGGCTGATGGCTGCTTCATTGAAGGGGAAGGCCTTTCAATGGTTTACAGAACTCCCAACCAATTCCATTACAACATGGGACTAGCTTGGAAATGGTTTTAACTAGAAGTTCATAGACAAGTTAGACCACCTCGCATTACTTGGATAGCTAAGCACCATCAAGTATGCTCCCTATGATATGGTTGACTTCAATTTTAGGTTTAAAAGAACCTAGGATAGAATACCTCTAATTGTCAAACCCACACCCAAACATGCCTTTCTATTTTTCCTAAAAGCCTTTAATATTGACATATTAGTTATGATACAATCTATGAGGGTTTTACTTTGCCAAATGCTTATGACATTGCTATAAGGGCTGAAAATTTTCATATTCAAGCCACGAAGATAGCGCCTAGACCACCCACACCCATTTTTCCTAAGATTAATCCACCTATCCCTATGATTTTACCTCCTATTGTTGTTGTTCCACTAGTCCTAGCAATAAGTTATAAAGTTGTTCAAGAAAATGCCCTTACAAACCAAACCAAAGAAATCTAAGAAATCAAAAATATGCTACAAAACTTTGATAAGACCTTTAGCAATGAATTTGTGAGCCTCAAAAGGTAGGTTGGTCAAGAAAATAAGCCTTACCAAGCTCCCTACCAATAGAACCAATAAAGTAGGCCACCATTTTAGAATGATTTTCAAGAATAGAGGAGGGGTTTTAACCCCAAACCTTTTCAGCCTTTTGATCCCAATGTAGTTGGCCCTTTAAGAGAGCTTGTACCACATAATAGTTTTTCTCAAGAGCATGATTGGTGTTATCCATCCAATCAACCACACAAAAAATTTGTTTTTATGGATAGAATGGAGAGTCAAGTTCTCATGGTGCAAAATCAGTATGTTGGTCCTAAAATTTTTCCAAGTGAGAATGTGGAACAAACAAGCAATTCTAAAATTGCTTTAGTAAACTAGAAAAGTATTGACTATTGCAGGGTTAATCATGTCCAAGGTCAAAATGAGCAAGGTTTGTTCATTTCTATGAACATGAGGTCAAAAAAGAGAGCAGTTGAAGCAGAAGAACAAGCTGCAAGCTCACAACAAGTTGTAAATTCACAATAGCAAGTTGTGAGAGACAAAAATTATGTTGTTCCATCTCAAAACATTCCTCTAGCTCAACCGAAGGTCAATATTCTACAAAGAGAACAACATAAGGTAAATAACAATGCTATTAATTCTTCGAGACAACAAGAGGTAAATACCATCTCTTTCAATGTAGTTGAGCATTTAAAGAAAGCTACAACCAGCTTATCCATTATGGACGTATTGCATATCCCAAACTAGAAAGATTTATTGCAAAATACCTTAGCTAAAATTTCATCTATAGATGTTGTGAATCTAGAAAAGAACAGAATGGTGCTTGTGAACAACCCAGAGATTAAAGTTGGGCAATAGAATCAAGAGGTAAGCCCCTACCATTCTATTTAAGCCTAATTATAGGTGATAAACTTGTCCATAACTACATGATAGACTCAGGAGCTAGCAGCTTGATCATGTCTAAAATCTTAGCTGATAAGTTAGGCTTAGTTTACAAACCCATGTCAAAAGGAGTTGTGCAATTAGGTGGATCTGATGTTCAAATAGAAAGAATCATTAAAAATATGGCCCTCACATTACATGCCTATCCCAACTTTGTAGTTTCCCAAGATGTTCATGTGATAGAGTTGCCTCCCCATTTTGCACTCTACCTTTTGAGAGATTTTACCACCAAACTAGGAGGATTTTTATTAGCTGATTGGTCTCACCTTTTCTTTAGAACCAAATATGGCATGAAAGTGACCATTAGGTTCAAGCCATTAGAAAAAGACCACATTGAACCTTACATTCCTAGCCCAATAAATGCTAACCTATACTCCACAAATGGGATGGAGAATCAACTCATGACCATAGACCCCAATGTACCCAGCAGAGAAGATAATGTGGATGAATAGGCTACCCAAGATCATAACCTTGATCCTTTCAGTCACATCGAGGATGAAAGGTTAGTTGTTTACATGATCCAAGAATTTGATACAATAGTCCCTAATCTGGTCAAGGGGCAAGGTTAGCTTTAGATTGGTGACACAAAGTTCCTAAAATATCAAGAGGTGGTTAAGTAATGGAAAGAGATACTCTTTGAAGTTCAAGTTTTAGATCAAGTAAATTCAATGTTCTAGATGCAACTAATTGATAAGATTGATTGATTAAGTATGCTAAACTATTGAAATGTAACTTTTTTGAAAACACATTGTGTTATGCAGAAATGAACTAGAAATGAATGCAAAACTTAACAAAAATGAATCAAACTAAAAGTGTGCACTTGGTATCTTGATGAATGATCAAAAATACATGTGGAAGGTTGATAATACTGAAATTTAGGCCTGGTGGGACTCATTCACCATTTTGGGAGAATTAGACCTAGTTCTGCCAAACTATACCGAAACTTGTTTCTAACAAAAGGGTACTCAAAAATGCAGAAAGCTCAAAATTGACCCTAGAATGGGACTCATTCACCACCCATGGAGAATGAGTCCACTTTTGAATTTTTTAATTTTTAAAGGTGGATTCTTAAGCTTCCGATTTACACTTTGATGCCCTATAGGTGTATGCTTCCAAAACTCTAATTTACGGGTCTAAAAATGGATTTTTGTTGATATTTTAACTTGATGAATGAGGATAATACTATATAAACCTTGAAACTTGATCTTAAATGATTTAAAAGCTTCCAAGAGACCAAAATCTGCAAACATACAAGACAAGAGAGAGAGAGATGTTGAATGTTAGGGCATGGGGGTTTGCCTTAGTCAAACCCCGTTTAGGTAATTAAGACAAAATGATGAAAGAAAGGAATGAAACATGGAATAATGGAATGGATTACCTTTCCATGATAATTTATCTTGAAATTTTGCAACATAACATGTAGAATTTTCCCTTGGAATTCTTAGGAAGCTAAATTGATGACTTGCAATTTAAATGCCCTAGCATGCTTGACTTGAGATAAAAGATATATGATGAATGAATGATGTGAATGTGTTAATGGATGAATAGATATAAAAATGATTTTTAGAGGGGTTCTTTTATAGGAAATTCACCTTATTTTCCCATTAATTGAATCCCTAAGGCTAACATGGAGAAAAAATAAACTTAAAACCTAATTTTTCCCGCTAAGAACACTAAAAATGGCTCAAATGGGACTCATTCACCACTAATGGTGAATTGGTCCCACAAGGCCATTTTTGCTAGTTGGAATGTTGAGAAGTAAGAAAATTAGGCTTATATGATGACTATGTTAGTTATTTGATTAACTTATGCCTCAGGATGCATAATATGGGTTAATAGGGGCCTATTAGTGATGATGTAAATGTCATTTAGGGCTTGGGACACAAAATTCAATGTGAAAGTGTGAATAAATACACTTTACAACACTAAAATGATGTCCACATAGCCTATCAAGGCACAAGAACCAATGTGAATGTGTAGGGAACATTACAACATTAGTTTATCATTCAATTTGTTTTACAAGCCTTCTAAATTGATGTGATAATGTTATTGAACACATTTTATAATGTTGAATTAGGAATAAATGGGTTCATTAAGTCTAGAAAAGCATGAAATTATGTTACAACACTTTACAACACCTTTACAAGACATCACTAAAAGAATGTTATTCAATTTATAAGGGTTCAAGACCTAATGTTGATGCATAAAATGCCTGACAACACTAGATTAAGGCCTCATTAAGTCCATTTTATCATGAATTAATCCCATCTCAAGCAAAGGATACTTTTTTCTATCACAAATAGATGAAGATCTTGGAGAGGATGAGACATTTTTCAAAGAATGGATGAAAATACTTTTTTAAAATGAATTTTTTGATAAAGAAGAAAGTCCTAAAGAACGTGGAGATGTTGATCTTAGATGGATGGAGATGCAAATTGATGATCCAATATTGGATCAAGGGGATGTCTTTGAAGAAGGATTTATCATTGAGATAAGTAGGGATACTAAAAATTATTTTGAGAGTGAAGATTGTATGGCTAAAGAAAATTCACTGCTAGAGGATTTTGATTTCTCTATTGAAAAATTGTGAAGATATGGTCATTATTGAGCCACAACTTCCAACTGAATGGTTATAACGGTTACCCAACTCTGATGTTGAATTTAAAAGCAATATGACCATGACGGGGTCAATGGACACTAGTGAATGAAGATTCTATGAGAGGTACTTTGACAAAATATTATCTTAGAGAGAAAATTTTGTTAGTGTAATTAATTAATACACTAGCATCAGTTAACTTAGGTCTTTCATTTAATTAATTAAGTCCTAGGTTGCATTATTAGAAAAAATAATTTAAGATATAGGATAATATTTCCTTCCTAGTTTGTAGGATAAGATCCCTTCTTGATCTTATCTCATCTTTTAAAAATCATCTAGATAGGGTTTTCTTTTTTCCTTTATATTCAGGAATCTTGGTCATTTGTAATAGATCTTTTTCATCATATCAATATAGAATATTTATTTTGCATTCCATTGTTGCAACACTTCTCCTTGTGGTTGATTATCTTTCATGGCTAAAGTCCTTGATTGAAGATTCTAGAGCTTCACGGGTTGTGTAATCCATTATCCCAACATGGTATCAGAGCTAGTCCATTGAAACATCAACCCTTGATCTAGGAAGTTGGAGTGCAAGATTCTTGTAGGCTTGGAGTTTTATGTAGCAGGCTAGTTGGCTCTACCTGAGAGCCAAGCTGATTTTTGGTGCAAATTAGGCTCTCTTTGATATCTCCATTGCATCCAGAAGGCCTCAAAACCCATAGATCACCTATTCATAAGTCAAAATTAGAGTAGTTTCAACTGGGAGCCTTTGCAGTATATTTTGGGTTTTGCATTTTTTTTACAAATCCATACACATTTGTAGAAAAATCTTCCCTCTTAGTCCTTGATTAAGGAAATTTTTTTTTATAAAAATTAAAAAAAATCTAGCTTTTTTGGGCATTTTTTTATATAGTTCTGACAAAAATTACATCCAACACAATTTGACCTACAATTTTATTATAGGGTCAGCATAAAAAATTTATTTGCAGGCTATAGTTTTACCCCTTCATCGGCATTCATATCTATTGATAGTTTTTATTTAGATTTTAATTCAAAATTGAAATATTCAAATTTTTTGTCAGCTTTTTCACCAACCTCCATAGACTTGTTAGCCCTATCCCATTGGCCGACATCATTAGGCATCACCTTTGTAGACTTCCCGACCACCAGCAACTGCCCATTCATCATCAGCTACCAATCTCCAACCACCGTACGTCAAGCCCTCCGTTCACCGTTGAAATCTCTGGCACCGCCTAACAATCAAAGCACCTGTTGCCCAGCTCCTGAGCCCATCAGAACCGACGGCTCCAAAGATCTCCGTAGTTGAGCATCCTCCTGGTCACTCCACCAATGAGCCACCCTCCTACCACCGGATAGCTGCTCCGACGCCACTCGCAGGGTGGATTTTTTTTAAATTGTTAGCGCCGCCCAAGGTCATATCAACAACCAAGGGCCCCGAATTTTTTAGCCCCCAGGTGCTTATCTTTTGCACCTAGTTAGTCAGTGCATCCCCAATTAGACATAATTCTTCTAGAGGCCATATCTTCAACATACCATATCAAAAATTCTCAAACGATATATCGTTGGAAAGGAATTTATGTCTACTTTCCACTATTGTGCTCTATTTTTCCAGATTTTTCTCTTATCATATTTTATTCTCAGTTGAAGTGGAAACCCTAATTTTTGGGTTTAGAGGTGCTTTCTAGCTTTTCAATTTTTTTTAGAAGCTTCACTTCAGTTGGTAATTCATCAGATATCTGCATTTAGATTTTTTTGTCAAAAATATTTGTCCTAGATTGTTGTTCTTCTCCAATGGATGACACAAGATTTGAAATTATTACTCCTCATGACTATCATACATGGAAGGTCAGTATGCAGAGACTTATTTGGTCTAAGGGACTTTGGTCCACCTTGAATGAGACTCAGCCTAATCTCACCAGAGAATATGAAAAATTCTAGCATCAGATCAAGTGTGAAGAAGCAATGGGACTCATTGCTCTACATGTCTCAACCTCTTTATTCTTCCATATTGAGGGGTGTTAGACTCCCAAGGAGGTTTGGGACAAGCTCAAGGATATTTTTGGTTCTATTAGTGATGTTCGAGCCTTGCAATTGGATGTTGAACTTGCTTCACTTGATGTTCATCAATTTCCTTCCATTGAAGACTACCTGGTAAGGTTCAAGTCTTTAAGGACTCAACTTTCAGGATGTGGCAAAGATAAGTATGCCAAAGAGTGCATATTCATGATTTTATCTAAGTTAAGAGGTTCCTTTTCCTATTTTTCTACCTCTTTCTATTCCACCATGGATGGTCTTGGTACTAGCTTTGTCATGCCATCATTTGAGACATTTTGTGAAAGGCCAACTAGAGAGTAGTCCAAGCTCAATCAGGTTGATACATCTACAAAGTCACATGCATTGGTGGCAAGACCATCAAAAGGAAAGAGTAAGCATAAGGGAAAATGAAAGTCAAGAGCTTCTTCTAAATCATCATCTCAGCATAAGGAAGACAAGCCAAAGAGGGAGAGGCCCAAGTGTAACTTCTGCAATGGGCTTGGTCACATTGTGGATACCTATTTCAAGAGAGAGATGCATGAGCTTCAACAAATACTTAGAGATCACAATATCTCTCTCCCATCAACTACAACCAAATATCCTCACTCCCCCTCTCATGAAGAGTCACCATCAAGTATTGTCAAAATTTCTACTATTGAAAATCTTGGAAAGGGGAATGCTTTGATAACTACCTTGGTTGATAATAGAGAAGGATGGGTACTTGACTTTGGTTCTTCCTGGCATATCACTTGTTCTCAACAACATATTCTATGGGATACTCTGAGGCCTTCCACCTTTGATTGAATGTTCACAACAAATGCAAATATTGTCTATGTTGTTGGTATCTGTGATGTTGCTCTTGATGGAAGGAGGTTGGAAGATGTTGTCTACATTCCTTAGATTGCTCATAATTTTCTATCTTTTATCAACTTGCCCAGGAGGGATTGAAAATTGAGTTCACTTCCGATCTTGCTATCATCAGAAATAGGTTTGATTTCCTTGTTGCCTATGGTCAAGTAGATCATCATTCCAAGGTATACAAGTTCACCAAATTTTGGGATCAAGATCATCCTGGTCTTGATCTCCCAACTCAAGGGTAGGAAACACATCATCAAATCCTCCTCACCAGGGTTGTGGTAGTTGTTTTGACTTGGCTCTTTGCATGGCACCATATTCTTCCTTTGACACCTCTTAGTTGAGATTTTGATGAAGGCGCAACTCGAGACTTAGAAAATAACCCACAAACAAGAGAATATTTTAACTATTCAGAAATTGGAGCTTCTTACATGCAGATGATCTCAAATCCCCAAGTTCTACAACACATGCAAGTTACAAAAAGCTCCAGAATCACCCTTTCGCAATGTGCGAGCTTGTCCCCAAAAAGTTACCGAAAAATTAGAAACCCACCCATAAATAGAGCTCCTCTTTAGTTTGGAGCCAAAACAACATTCAAATTTGAGTTTAGGTGGTTTGGTGCTGAAAACTTACAACTTGAAGTTCAAAATTCAAAAGAACATTTGCAATTGTATCTTCTAGAAAGTGCGCCAACTTCCCAAGGCCATAACTTTTGATCCGGGACTCTGATTCACGAACCATTTGAGCCATTGGAAAGGTCTTGAAGTCAATAATACACTCAAAATATACTATGCCAATTTTATAAATTTTTGGGGCTGATCCAAGAACTCTAAGTGCTTCAAATCTAACTTGGAAGATTTTCAGGTGTCAATCTGGGCAACTAAAACTGCAATATCTTTCCACCCAAGAATAGAAAATAAAAACCATAAATTGGGAATTTCATTATGACAAAAAGGGTATCCAAAAATGTAAAAACATATAAAAACTGAGAAACTTGAAATTTAATTATTTTTGGGTGATGCAAGATTGTCCTTACACCATTGGATGCTCCTGCATCAGACACCCAGGGTAATTTGAGAAGTGACCCTGTCACGTCGCAGATGGTGGAGGAAAACCCAAATAGTCGACCTCTGCCTTAGGCAACTAGGATGAATCTTCAACAGGCCTTCCTTTCCATTTCACCAAATATTCTTCATACTACCTATTCTTGGTACTCCTTCCCACATGATATCCAGGATTTCTTCAATCTCCTCCTTTTCTGAAGTAGGTGCTAGAATCCCACACTATTCCATCATTGGTACTTCTTCTGCGCCACCTTCATGGTACTCTGTCAAATCTAAAATGTTGAACACAAGGGAAATGTTGAATCCATCTGGCAACTCTACCTCATATGCATTCCCTGATTCATGCCTCTTCAAAATTTTACAGGGACCAAACTTTTTCATTTTCAATTTTTATATGTTCCCACTGGAAACCTTTCTTTCCTCAAGTGGACCATCACTTCATCACCAATCTAAAACTCCTTATACCTCCTCTTTTTATCTGCCTTAGCCTTATATTGCATATTCATCTTGTTAATATGTTCTCTTACCTTCTCATGTATATCCTTGATGTGTTCTGTGAAATCTTCGGCTTCATTATTTTCTTCTCTTTGTGCTGTTATGGAGCTACCTCCATACACAATCTAGAATGGTGATCTACCAGTGCTTCTATTGACAGAATTATTGTAAGAAAAGTCTTCCTGGGGTAAGATCAAGTCCCATCCCTTGGGTTTATCTCCTACCAAACATCTTAGTAGGTTACCCAGACTCCTGTTAACAACCTCTTTCTGCCCATCTATTTGTGGATGGTGTGTAGAACTGAACTTCAACTCTGTCTTCAACTTCTTCCACAAGGTCCTCCAAAAGTACCCCACAAATTTGGTGTCATGATCTAAAACAATACTCTTTGGTAGACCATGTAGCCTCACCACCTCTTTGTAGAACAAGTCAGCAATGTGGACTGCATTATGGGTCTTCTGACATGGAATGAAATGCGCCATCTTCGAAAACCTATCAACCACCACAAAAACTGAATCATTCCCATGTTGTGTCCTTAGAAAACCATGAACAAATTCCATACTTATATCCTCCCATGGCCTCTCTCATACAGGTAAGGTCTGATATAAGCCTGTATTATGGCTCACTCCTTTAGCCATCTGACATACCCTGCAGCTTTGTACAAACTTCTTCACATCTTGTGACAACTAAGTCCAATAATAATGCTCACTGATAATGGCAATGGTCTTATCTCGGCCAAAATGTCCTGCATTCCTCCACTATGATTCTCCTTTATCAGGTTCTCCCTCATGGAACTCCTTGGGATACATAATTGACTTCCCTTAAATAACATGCCATCCTGTATTATGAAATCCAGCCACCTTGTCCTGTCCACTGTAACAAGTTCCTTGCAAGCTTTCCAAGCTTCTACAAAATCAAGATCTTTTGTATACAGTGTCTTGAGTTCTTTGAATCCAACCACTTCAATTTGCATCTTTGTCATCAATGTATGCCTCCTACTTAAGGCATCTACAACCCTATTTGACTTCCCACTCCTATGTTTCAAAACAAAGGTATAACTCTGCAAAAACTCTAGCTATTTCATATGCCTCTGATTTAATTTTCCCTAACTATTTAGGTACTACAAAGCCTGATGATTAGTATATAGAACAAATTCCTTTGGCAAAAAATAATGTCTCCATTTCTTTAATGCTTGAACTATTGCATAAAATTCCTGATCATATACATAATACTTTCTCTTGGCATCATTTAAATTTTCACTTAAATAGGCAATGGGCTTACCTTCTTGGCTCAACATTGCTCCAATGGCACAACCACTGGCATCACAATCCACCTGAAACGCCTTGTTGAAATATGGGAGGGCTAGAATAGGTTGCTCTGTCACCTTCTGCTTCAATAGTTCAAAACTTTTTGCTGCTCCACTAGTCCACTTGAATTCTTTTCTATCCCCTCTCATTGTTTCAATCAGTCCACAAATACTACTGAAGTTTCTAATGAACTTTCTATAAAAACTAGCCAAACCATGGAAAGATCTCACCTCGGTAAAGTTCTGGGGTAGGCCATTTAATAGCCTTCACCTTCTAGGTCCATCTTGAGACCTTCTCCAGACAACAAACCCCAAGTACACTAACCCTCTTCACAAAACTGCACTTCTTCGATTAATGAAACCAGTTTCTCTTCTCTTAACTTCTCAAAGGCTCTCTGAATATGCATCAGATGCTCATCCAACATCTTACTAAAAATCAAAATATCATCTAAATACACAATAACAAAACTTCCCAAAAATTCTTTTAGTACCTCATTCATGAGCCATATGAATTTGCTCGGTGTATTGGTTAGCCCAAAAGGCATGACTAACCAATCATACATGCCTTCTTTGTTCTTGAAGGTAGTCTTCCATTCATCTCCCTCTCAAATCCAGATCTAGTGATATCCACTCTTCAGATCACTCTTTGTGAAGTACTGAGCTCCACTCAAACAATCCATCAGGTCATCCATCCTTGGCAGGGGAAATTTGTACTTGATTGTTATCTTGTTTATGGCTCGAGAATCTGTACACATCCTCCACTCCCCATCCTTCTTTGGTGCTAGTACTGCAAGTACTGCACATGGACTCAAACTCTCCCATATCAAACCATTTCTCAACAACTCTTGAACTTGTCTGTTCAACTCCTCATTTTCTACTGGAGTCATTCTATGAGCTGCCTTATTTGACAAACTAGCTCCAGGAATCAAGTCAATATGATGACTGATCTTCCTTATTGGTGGTAAACCCTTAGGTACATTATCAGAAACAATATCTTGAAACTCATCTAACATCCTAGAAACTTCTTCTGGAACCTTCTCACTATCCTCCTTACTCACTTTAGGAATCAATGCATAACACACATGCTCATGCTTCATACCTTCTAAAAATTTTATTCCATCTACATAACAACTTCTAGCACTACTGCATACCTTTTCTTTGATCTCCTTCAGGGGTTTCAACTTGTGACAAACCCCATCCTTTGTCAAGGAATAAGTGTTTGCATGGCCATCATGTATAGCTCGCCTATCAAACTGCTATGGCCTCTGCAACAACATGTGACATGCATCCATGGGGATGATATCATAGAGTACCTCATCATGGTAGCTCCCGATCTTGAACTTTACTAGGCATTGCTCATTGACCAAAACTTTGTGGTCTTTCTGCAACTAGGCAATCTGATATGGATGCGGGTGCATTTCCCTCTTTAGCTTCAACTTTGTGACCATATCCTCTGACACCAGATTATTGGTGCTCCCACTGTCAATAATGACATCACAACATTTTCCTTCACACTTGCACCTTGTGTGAAATAGATTCTTCCTCTGTTCTGGTTCCTTTTCCTTAGTCACCAAGGCTCTCCTAATCACTAGGGCCTCTCCCCTTTTAGCATCATAAGAATGTTCAGATTGGGCCTCCTCATCTGCATGCGCAACCCTTCCATGACCTTTTGGCCTTTTTTCTTCCCTTCCTTGGTGTTGTGGACATTCATAGGCTCGATGCCCTTCTTCACCACACTAGAAACATGTTCCTTTGAAACCACCTCTTCCAGATCCTTTTCCATATCTCCCTCATCCTCTACCTCTTTGATCACCATTGTTTTGATCATGAGGGTGGTAGAAGTTGTCATTTCTTTGGCTTCGGCTGGTACCCACATCTACACTTTTTGTTTCATCATCATTTTGACTTCCTAAAGGTCTTCCACTACCCCTTCCACTTTGACCTCCTCGTCCTTTTTGCTTGCCATCAAATCTTTTGTTCAACTTCTCTTCCACCTTTAGAGAAAACTGATACACATCCTCCATGGTGGTCATTCTGACTAGGCTTAACTCCTAAATGCTCGGTCGTAACCCATTAAGATATGGGCTACATTCTCCTTATTGGCCTTTGTGTGGCCCGTTCTGATGATTATCTTGTGAAATCTTTAGTATATTCTTTCACAGATCTGCTTCCTTGCTTCAACCCTTGTAATTTCTTCAATAGATCTAACTCGTAGTCCACTGGTATGAACTGCCTCTTCAGTTTCTCTACCATGTGATCCCATCTGGTGATATTTCCTTTTCCTCTTCAATTTCTTTCCAACTGGACCTCTTTCCACCAAATATTGGCATGGCCCTTTAGCTTCATTTTTGCAAACTTAACCCAATCTGGGTCCTCTATTTCCTCATACTCAAAATATTCTTCTAGCTCATTGATCCAGTCGATCAACTATTCTGGGTTCAGACTTCCAGAATAACTGGGGACTTCTGCTCTAGGTCTTTTCCCAATCTTTGAAATGGCCCTTATTAGCGACATTTGATCTTGATCAATTTCTTCTTCTTCCTCTTCTGCATTTGAACCTTTTTCATCTCCTTCATCCTCACTTTCCTCCCTCGGGTTTAACCCTCTTCTCAACTACTTTTGTAACACATCAATCTGTCTCTGGAGGGCTACTAGTGCATCTCTTCCACCAGCATTTCTGCCACCTCGACCACCTATGGCACCACCACACCTACCAGGAATCACTCTTGGAGGCATCTTTCTTGACCTCAACCCACAACCATGGTCCTGGTGTGAACTGCCTCATGATCGGCGATCTATCCACACGCTTAAGAAAACCTTGCTCTGGTACCACTTGATGAAGGCGTAGCCCGAGACTTAGAAAATAACCCACAAACAAGAGAATAATTTTATTATTTAGAAACTGGAGCTTCTTACATGCAGAGGATCTCAAATCCCCGAGTTCTACAACACATGCAAGTTACAGAAAGCTACAAAATCACCCTTTCGCAATATGCGAGCTTGTCCCCAAAAAGTTACCCAAAGATTAGAAACCTACCCATAAATAGAGCTCCTCTTTAGTTTGGAGCCAAAACAATATTCAAATTTGAGTTTAGGTGGTTTGGCGCCAAAAAATTACAACTTGAAGTTCAAATTTTAAAAGAACATTTGCAATTGTATCTTCTAGAAAGTGCACCAACTTCCCGGGGCCATAACTTTTGATCCCGGACTCCGATTCGCGAACTGTTTGAACCGTTGGAAAGGTCTCGAAGTCAATAACATGCTCAAAATGTGTGATGCTAATTTTTTCAAGTTTCAGGGCTAATTCAGGAACTCTAAGTTCCTAAAATCTAACTTAGAATATTTTCAGGTGCCAATCTAGGCAACTAAAACTGTAATATCTTTCCACCCAGGAATAGAAAATAAAAACTAGAAATTGAGAATTTCATTATGATGAAAAGGGTATCCAAAAATATAAAAACATCTAAAAACTAAGAAACTTGAAATTTAACTATTTTTGGGTGATGCAAGATTGCCCTTACACTACTGGATGCTCCTGCATTAGATTTTTTTTAGCAGGGATGGATACCTTTACTTCTTCATACTTGTGGTACATGGATGGGTTCTCTTCAAGTCTATCTGAATTGGTTGCTTAGTTTCACACTAGTCTTGAAGACATTCTAGAGGGGACTACTCTCCTTTATAGGGGGGCTATCTAGCCCACATTTTTTTTTATATATGTGATGGTTGGAGTCCTTGGGGGGATAATGTTGAGTCCTTCAAACTTCACTCTTCCATCTTTCTTGTGTTTTATCTCCTTTTTGGGGAGGGATTTTCTTCCCACTGGGTTTTCCCCTTTTCTCTAGATGTGGGATTTTTTTTGCATCTTCATGTACATGGGTACCTAACATGTCCTCATAGCTAGGACCCATCATCATCTTGCATAATCATTACATTTTCCTCCCTAAGTTGAAATCATGGGGGGGTGTTAGTGTAATTAATTAATACACTAGCATCAATTAACTTAAGTCTTGCATTTAATTAATTAAGTCATAGGTTGCATTATTAGAAAAGATAATTTAAGATATAGGATAATATTTCTTTCTTAGTTTGTAGGATAATATCCCTTCTTGATCTTATCTCATCTTTTAAAAATCATCTAGATAGGGTTTTCATTTTTCCTTTATATTCATGTGTCTTGCTCATTTGTAATAGATCTTTTTCATCATATCAATATAGAATCTTTATTCCGCATTCCATTGTTGCAACACTTCTCCTTGTGGTTGATTATCTTTCATGGCTAAAGTCCTTCATTGAAGATTTCGAAGCTTTAGGGGCTTTGCAATCCATTATCCCAACAAATTTTTAGTTGAATGATAACATGGGAAGAGAATTCTATGAAACAAGGTTTACAAAAATTTTTGTTGTAGAATTTGTGGTTAAGTGGGATGAGAACAAGAATAAAATAAGAAGGAATTATAAATTTGATGCAATTTGGGAAGGCTCGTATGTCATAATAGAATGTAGAGAGCATAATTCATTTCAGCTCTCAAGGTTAACTAGATAAGTACTTCTAATCCTTGTCAATGGGATCCATTTGAAACATTATTTTTGAGATTCTAAGTTTTACCCCTATACTATAGTAGAGTAGTTGCTGCTAATAAGTACTTGTAGCACCTTATTTTCAATAGTTTATTTTCAATAAGTTCTTATGCACATTGCTTTCTAGTCACCAGGGCCTTGTTTGTTTGCTATTTTGTTGTTTTGGTGCTATTTTTTCTACTGCTTAGGAGTTGCAAGTTTTAGAAGGGTAGAATTGACTCCATACCCAATGGATATTCATAAGGAAACTAGCCTAGAGCTTAGTAGGCAAGCATCTAGCAGAAGTCACCAAAAGTGTTATCAATTTTACACATAGCTCAAATTGACAAAGTTGGTTATTCAAGTTCATTTTAAGGTGAAGGATTTAAGTTTGCTTCTATACATGTCTTAACAATTGCAAAGATTTGAATTGTTGAGTTCTTAAGAAGTGAAATGTGTTTTAGTTGCCTTATATCATTTGCAACATATTGTTTCATGAAATAAAAAGGAAATACTTTCTTTTGCATTCAGTTTTCATTTATAATGATCCATTTATTGTTTGTAAAAGAAAAGTACATAATTGAACAATAATTATAAAAAATGTTGTTTTGTATTCATTGGAGTAAAAAGTGAGAATCAAGTGTCCCACACAAGCTATGAGAGTAGCTGCAACAATAGATCATAAAGAATATTCTATGCTACTGAAGATAAAAGAGAGGTGATCATGTAAGAGAGAACATAATCTTCATTACCTAGTTGTGCCTTTGAGTTGACTTCAATGTTGAGCTCTCCCTTCTACTTCTGTGCTCCAAGTGAACCTACAAGTGGATCAAAGTTTTGTTAGAGCTCAAACTATAAACACTCCTACATGATCCATTAAAAATAATGTAGAATACTGTCTATGTATTATTCTAGAAAATAATACTAAGCAAAGATAAGAAGAGTACAAGGGAATACCAAGGAGAAAATATCATGAGAAACTTTTGAATTTATTGTTTTAATCTAACATTGTTTGTTTCTTGTGTAGGTATAAGAAAATCCATGTTGCTGATTTGTTTTGAATATCATAAATAATTTGGTGTGAAATGATCTCCCACAAGGGTTGAGACCTGACATGTTTCCCCTCAACATTCCAATTAGGGGTTTTAGAAAGGAAAAAATTCAATATTGCTCAAAGAGATATGCATCTGAAGGAGTGCATCAAGTGCCATGAGAACTCAAGCAAGTGACTATCTAGGACAATCAAGTCTGACAGTGAAATGAATTGAAGATCATAGAGGATCAATTGCTCAAATGAATTACCATCAAGTGCATCATCAAAAAATGTGATAATGAATAGGCATACATAATGCTTTGATTACAAATCAAATGATAATTGAAGCAAATGAAGAAGCTCCCAATCATCATCATTAGGTGCTTATATTTCAAAGTCTTACATCAATTGTTGCTGCCCAAGAAAACAAAATTGCATGAAGAGTGCTAAAGAAAGTTTTGGTTCCATCAAGAAATGAGTTTTAAAGTGGCTACAATTGAACTTATAAAAGTAAAGGATGAATGGAAAAGAGGCATAGTTGACTTTGGGTAAAATGCATTAAGTGTTTGAATGAATACAATGTGGTTTGAGAACAACATCATAAGTAAAGGAAAATTTGTAGAATGGAGTTTTACTTTAATATTTTTATACTACAAATATATAGGAAAGTCACATTGTATTGATTCATTAAATGTGAAGCTAAATATGCCTTTTTCTAAGCTTTCAAGTACATGAAATAAGAGATGATAAGCATCAAAATAACCTATAGAAATACCATGATGGTTGAATGCAAATGTTGCATGAAAAGAAGTAAACATATAAATATACAATGCATTTGAGAGTAAGTTTTTGAATGTTTCATCAAGAAAGTCTACATTCTAGAAGTAAGAAAGTTTAAAAGAAGTCAAATCATGTTGGATAGTTGCCCAACTAAAGATTTTAAATCAAATCCCACATAATTTTACATGGTATTATTCTAAAATGCAAAAGTAATGGATTAACCCGAGCTCATATAGAATGCAAGGAAACCCTAGATTATGCTTTGATACCTACGACTTGGAGAGGTAGTTTCTCTAAATAAATCACATACCCACTTAGGTTTCCTGTTCAAAATGCAAGTAAAAGAAGAAATAGTAAGGGTTCGAGCTTTTGCCAATAATGACTCTTTTAGAAAATGAAGAAATCAAAGCTATAGGTTGTAGCCATGAGGGTTTTGAAAACCCATAAAATGGAGAAATTTCATTCAAAAAAAAAATTCATTTAACAATAATATCATTTGCACATCATGGGTCAATCCCATAGTCATTTGTTTTATAGAAATAGAGTACTCATAGCATGGCCACAACCTATATAATGGCTGAGCTTAGAAGATACATAGTTCAACATCATCTTTGACAAAAAAAGATGGAATGAAGCTTTATTTAAGAGGGGAATGCTATTAAAAATGAAGAAGTGGAGCTTACATTGAATATTTATGTGGAGGAGCTCACCAAAATCCATGGCTAGAGCCTTCCAAATGCTCGAACAAACTCTCATATGGTGGTGACGAAGAATGATGAAGGTTTGTCAACACAACAAAGCACAAAATGCATCAAAAACCTAAATCATGGTCATATTGAAGAGGCATGTTTTCTCTTTTAAATGAAGCCAAAAGAGGTTCAAATGCAAGCAAAGTAACTTACTAGCATATTGTAGAGGTGAATGACAAGAATAGGATAAAAAATGGTGAAGAATCAAGCTCCAAGGCTCCAAACCCTCACTCCCATGGTGGCACCTAGTTGAGCCCAATTTTCCTTCAATATTTCTGATGCAAATGATAACCAAAAATGTGTTTGGAGGTGGTTTTTTGGATAGGGTTTCCCCCTTTCCCTAAGTCAAATGTGCTTTTTATCACATAATTTTGTTTTTTCAAACTCTTTTTTAATGCCTTGTTTCCTAGGTCGAATGCCTTAGGCATTTTTTTTAATTTTTAAAGAAAATCAAGTTTGAAACCATACACATTACCCCTCTCACTAGGGTAAGCCTCTTCAATTCCTTAGAAACATTTGATGCCATGAACTTTTCCTTAGGAAAAATTGAATCATGACTTTAGGCACTTTGATTTTTTCCTAAGTCTTAGATATTTTAGAGTTTCCTTGGAGTCCAAATCACTATATGTGCTAAGGGAGCCACAAAAATTTTATGATTTTTTTATAGAAAAATTAAGAATATTCAAAGCCTTAGTTTAATATTTTGACTTTTTGGACAAAATTTCAAAAATCAAAGTATTTGGAGATAAATTATAAAAAAAAAAATGTAATCAGGCTTTTTATTTTTGTTTCCTAAAACTGCAATGTTGTAAGACACTGATTAAGCAAAGTTTCTATAAATTGATTAATTAGTTTTTATTTAAATGCAGTTAAGTTGTGAACTTGAGTGACATCAAAACTTGTCATTTTGAGTTGAGTTATTGGGTGGATTTTGAAAAAGGGTGACAAACTAAAGTTTCTATTTTCAGTTTCTAGCTGTTTGCACCTATTTTGGAGGACTTTTCGGATGAAACCTTTTGACATGGAAAGTTTCCATCTTTTTTAGGTAGTTTGGAGTATATTTTTGGCACTATTTTCTATGTTTTTGCTTGAGCTCAAAAATGCAGAATGAATTGCTTTTTGGAGAGGCAATGGGCAAGATTTTTCTATTTTTTCATCATGGATGTCACTTGGAGGTTATATAGTTTGATAAATTTGAATTTCTTAGGGTTTAGAATTATGGTTCTTCCTCTGATACACATTGCACAAATTTTGTAAACTTTTTAACCATATTTTTGATATCTTACTCCTTCAATTTCAATACTAGTAGAGCTTTCCTTTCCCTTTCTCTTGTTATGTTCTAACAGTGATAATCTGATGATTGTTTGTGATTCAAAGTGGAAAATCCTTCTATTGTCTTATTATTGTGGGTTGTAGGAAAGAATTGCAAATAATTTAGGTTGCATATTGTATTCAATGATTCATGAATCTTTATGAAAAAAACTATTGAGCTAAATGTCCTAAGGTGGATTGTGAGATAAAATGTTTTAATTAGAGAGGTTGTTGTGGGTTAAGTTTTGTCAAAATATCAAAATATCTAGTTGACCATCTTAAGTTGTAGGTTTCATTTTTTAGCTTTCTTCCTACCCCTTTCCCCCTAAAATTCCATAGGTTAGGTGATTAGCTAGAGGCAACCAGCCCACTCTGTAGATTCACTCTCACTGATTAATTAACCCACAAATCAGAGAGTGTTTCCATGTTGCAATAGGATCTCCAAGCCTAGCTTGACTAAGGGTGCAATCTTGGTTTCCAACACCTACCTTTGGTGTAATTTACGTATAATAACTCTTATCATTACGTAATTAAGATGGATCTATTTGAAGCATTGTATGGCAGAAAGTGTGGAACTCCTATAAGCTAGGGTAAGCTAGAGGATAATATAAGACTTGGGCCAAAACTTCTCTTAGAAATGGAGGAGCAAGATGGTATAATTAAGAAAAGGCTAGTGGAAGCTAATGATAACAAGAAAATTTATGCAAATTCAAAGTGGGTACCCAAACATTTCTTAGTAGGGGAGAAGGTTTCGTTAAGTGTTAAACCTCACAAGACTTCTATAATGTCTGGAAATTAATCCAAACTAGCTCCACATTATGTAGGTCCTATTGAGATTGTTGAATAAGTTAACCCTATTACATATAGAATTGATTTTCCAATAGCTATTGCTAGGATGCATAAATTTTTTCATGTGACATACCTTAAGAAGTGCATGCCAGGGTATAACCATGTTATTGATTGGAATTATTTATAGGTACAAGAACCAAGAGTGGTAACAATAAATCCTCTCAAAGTGCTTGGAACATGTAAGCTTCACTTGCACAATAGAGAGGTTTTCTAATGCAAGGTCCAGTAGGATCAATATACAAAATATTATGCCACGTGGGAGGACTATGCTAAGATGAAGGAAAAGTTTCCTCATATTTTTCTAGACTTTGAAAATTCCTAAAAAAAAAATATTGTTATGTTTTATGTTTTATGTCCATGTTTGATACTTAAAATCATTGGGGATGATGGTTCGCAAGGGGAGGAATATGTTACACCCCATTGTGTAATTACTTATTTACAACTATTTTGTTGAGTTAAAATGATTTAATAGTTGAATATGTTTTTTGCATATATATATATATATATATATATATATATATATATATATATATATATATATATATATATATATATATCTTGATGGAAAATATGATGAATGAATGTGCAATTCAATATTAATGTTTTTAGTTCTTTGAGAATGCAATGGTATATGATGCATACAAATGTAATGTTATTAGATAATTACTGTTGTGATGTACTAAGCTAGATGTAGGAGCAAAATCAAGCCTTCAGAAGAGAGGGGGGTATCACTCAGGAGAAGAAATTGGTTTGGTAACCTTTAACGTTCCTATTGAATCATCACACACGCACATCCTAGTTTGGTAAAGTTGAGTCAAGTTAGTTGAAGAAATGGTATGAAAAATTTAGTCATGGTTTGGAAATGTGTTATATTGATTTATGGTTTTAGTCTTTAAGTGTTCTTTATTGGGAATATGTGATTGTTGTTGAATGAAAAAGACAATTGAGAGGGGGGATGAATAAATTATATCTAATTAAACATTAAAACCTTCAACAATAATTAGATATACACACATTCATTAAACCATTAATTTGTTCTAATGTTTAAACATGAAAAGCAAATAACAAAAATTGAAAAAAATACACAATCTATAAGAGAATACTAGATTTACATGGAAAACTCTAGAAAGGAAAAAACCATGGTGAGAATTAGCTCACTATATAAGAAATTTCAAAATCAGTATAAGGAGGCTCATCCATAATATCACACATTATCTAGAAAGGCTCACAACCTAGGCTCACTACTAGAATAGAAAGAAGAAAAGAATATAGAATGTTACATAGAGAATACACTCTCAATTCAATAAAAATTCCACCAAAATAACTCCAATAACACTTGTAGCCCTCGGGAGATCAAAATACCTAAGATCACTACATTCAAAAATCTTGCATTATAGCTTGCACTACAATTCACACTTTTGCACTTAATTTTGCATCAAAACACACTCTTCTACTCTACACTCATCTTTCATCAACTCACCTTGCATTATTACCATCCGTAGCTTGAAAAACATTTTCAAGTTAGCTACACACATCTTACACTTTACAGTTTCAAAATAGGTTGGCACTAAACATTCCCACAATGGATAGGAAAAGAATTGGACCAATACAAAACTTAACTAGGACCCAAATAAAATATCACATGCTACACCTTCATTAAAACTTAAACATCTTTAAATGTAATGTAGACAATAGGTTGGCCACTACCCATGAAAACACCATTAAACTTTGAATTACACACTTTCTCAAATTCAAGGAGAACTTGTGAACCACATAACATGCTTCATCATGATCTAGATATTACTATAACATCTTGAAGTACATAAAACTACCAAAAAAATTCACACATCTAGAATGTGCATAGCTTGTACACTCTCAAACACTGCAACTCTAAAAATCTATCTTTTGGCACACCAAACCAAAATTCCTCTTGACACAGGTAAGAGATCAATACCATAAACATATCTTCAAAATCATAAGACCTTAAGAACAACTATGGATAAACATGGAGAAAAATATTTTCTCCCAAACACCTTTGTAAGTAACACTATGAATCCAGTTCACACACTAGTGAACATAACTTCCTATGACCATCAATCTAGAAGCCCAAATTTTGAATATATACACTCTAGAAACCTCTATCCAACATATCCAAATCACACAAGTAGATCTTCAACACAGAATAAATGCAAAAAAAAACCAAAACACCTCTACAACACCCTCTTTCCTTATTTTATCAAATTTATCAATATCCTCGATATCTAAACCATAAATAGAAGCTTATCAAAGCAGCCCTAGAGGTTAACATCAACAACTTAACTGATGAAAAAATAATGTGACTAATCAAAGAAACAATCTCTCTCAAATACTACACAACTATCATCAATGGAAACACAAGCTTGTTGACATCAATGAAAAAACCTTCATACTCGTAGAAATCTTCCCCTTTTTCATTGATGAAAACACACAATATTCCTCCAATTTCTTTATCTCTCACCCTTTGACATCAATGGAAAAGGACAAAATATTCTACATTGTTCTCCCCCTTTTACATAGAACTAAGATACTTGCAACTTCTATGAATAATCCCCCTTAAGAGTACACACCAATCAACTCATGAACATATATTCTATATTGTAATAATGGCACTACCTACTCCCCCTAAGAGGTATCCACCAACATCATTCTAGATAAGGAATGAATCCATAGGTCCACTGGACTGATGCATCTCCAGATGCATCTAGTTCAAAGGAGAGACAATAACCTCCAACTTCTCTTGATGATATTCAAAAGTATCCTTAGGAAGATCCTTAGTAAATATGTTAGCAATATGATCCTTTGTAGGTACATATTCAAGCTTCACTTCATTCTCCACAACCTTCTCTCTCAAAAAGTGATACCTAATTGAAATATGTTTTTCTCTTGAATGCATCGTTGGATTCTTTGAAATACTAATTACACTTGTATTATGACAAAAGATAGAAATAGGCTCATCATACATTACTCTAATATCCTTCATTGTTTATCTCATCCATAATACTTGTGTGCAACAAGATGCTTTTGCAATATACTTAGCCTTTGTAGTAGATAAAGAAATAAAATCTTGTTTCTTACTTATCCATGATACCAATCTACATCCAATAAAAAATGCACCACCACTTGTACTTTTCATGTCATCCACAAAACCAACCCAATCTACATCTGCATAAGCACTGAATGTGAAATTAGTATCCTTAGGATACCACAAGCCATAATTTGGAGTGCCCTTTAGATATCTAAATATCCTCTCCATTGCTGCAACATGTGTCTCTTTAGGTTCTTCTTGAAATCTAGCCACAAGACAAGCTACATACATGATATCTAGTCTAGTAGCAATTAGGTATATCAATACTCCAATCATAGATCTATACTTGCTCTAATCGGCCTTAGGGGATTCATCATCCTTAACATACCAATTTGAGTAACAATAGGAGTACATATCGGTATGGAGTCTTCCATTTCAAACTTGTTTAACATTTCTTTAACATACTTTGATTGTGAAATGAATATACCTTTATCTATTTGATTGATTTGTTTCCCAAGGATGAAATTCATCTCCCCAAACATAGAAATCTTAAAATATTTTTGCATCTCTTCTACAAATTTCCTACAAATAGCTTCATTTCCTCAAAAAAATATTTCATCAACATACACAACTACTATAAATATTTGATCTTCCTCAAATGTGAAGTAAATATCACTATCTATGGTACCCTTATTGAATCCTTGTTGCATCAAATATTCATCCAATCTTGCATAACAAGCTCTGAGAACTTGCTTCAATCCATGTAATACATTCTTTAATATGTAGACCATATTAGGTTTATTTGAAAATTGAAATCCTTCTAATTATTCCATGTAAACTTCTTCTAATTCTTCATTCAAGAAAGTAGACTTCACGTCCATTTGATATACTTGAAAGTTATTATTTGTTGCAAAATTTAAAAACATCATAATTTCTTCCCTTCTAGCCATCGAAGAAAATATCTACTCAAATTCTATTCCTTCAACTTGTGCATATCTCCTACATACAAGCCTTTCCTTGTTTCTTACCACTTCTCCATTCTCATTCAAATTGTTTCTGAATACCCACTTAGTTCTAATTATATTCTTTTTTTTAGGTCTAGGAACAAGTTCCCAAGTCTGATTCTTCTCAATTTCAATAAGTTCTTCCATTACCTTAATCCAATGTTCATCTTTGCATTCCTTAATCACTGTTTTAGGTTTGACTTCAAAAAGTAAACACATATTTACCTCTACTTCAGTAGCTCTTCTTCTTGTCAACATGCCTTTACTTTTCTCTCCAATGATATGTTCTTGAGAATAATTTCTTCGTGCATACTTAGGGTCTGAGGGGTCTTTTTTGGAGCTTCTTCCTCTTCATTATGTACTTTTTCCTTAGATTTTTCTTCTTCTTCTAAGCAAACAGGTTCATCTGATTCATATCCATCTATTACCACTGAATTCCTCAAATCTCCATCAACCTTGACACTTTCACTTTCAATAATCTTTCTCAATATTTTATTGTAAAATTTATAAGCTTTGCTTTTGGTAGAATATCCAAGGAATATACCTTCATCAAACCTTGCATCAAACTTTCCGAAGTTTTCATCATCTCTTCCGATATAGCATTTGCTTCCAAACACTCTAAAGTACTTGAGACTAGGAATCCTTCCATACAACAACTCATAAAGAGTCTTTGTTTTGTTATTTTTTTCTTGAACTCTATTAAGTATGTAAACAATAGTATGAATTTCTTATCTCTAGTAGACTTCTAGTAGGTTAGCTTCTTTCATCATAGTCCTTGTAGCTTCTTGAATAGTCATGTTTTTCCTTTCAACCATTCTATTTTTTTGAGGAGTCCTATGGGAAGAAAAGTTCCTTTTACACCATGATTCTCACAAAACATGTTAAATTCATTGGAGGTGAACTCTCCACCTCTATTAGACCTCAAGTATTTGATCTTTGAATCCATCTCATTATCAACCATAACTTTGAATGCTTTAAATCTATCTAGAGCTTCAAAATTTTCTCTAAGAAAAGTAACCCATGCCATTCTAAAGTAATTATCAATAAAAACATAAAATACCTATCACCTTGAAGATTTATCACTCTTGTAGGACCACAAAGGTCTATGCGTACCAATTCAAAAAATCCAGTAGAAGATTGTTCCATTCCCTTCAAACTACTTCTCATCTTTTTTGCAAATTAACAATCTTTGCAAACAACATTGATAGGATTTGTAATCCTTAGTAGATCTCTCACTGCTTGAACTAAACTAATTCTAACCAAGATATCAAAATTGATGTGACACATTCTCCTATCACTAATATAGAAACAAAAATAAACTACTAAAAAAACTATTAAAATTTTCTTATAAATGACTACAGTTGGTCATGTGACCACTAGTAGTTTATGGCTAGTCATATATAGCATGACAAAAATGATGAATAAATTTTTTTTTGTCATTTATTGGTTGTTTTGATTGATCAATTTGGTAGTATATTTATTCATTGATTTAGTCATGCATTGTTGCAATCTGATCACTTATTTAGTCACTTTTTTCCACTGTTCTATTTACTCATTGATTTAGTCATTGATTGATGTAATCTTGTCACTTACTTATAGTCATTTTCAATTCACTAATATATTTAATTGGTCACTTATTTAGTTGTTGATTTAGTCATTGATTGTTGTAATCTGGTCACTTATTTAGTCATTTTTTTATTCACTGATATATTTAGTCATTGATTGTTGTTAACTAGTCACTTATTTAGTCATTTTTATTCACTAATTTCTATGCATTGGTAGTGTATTTATACATTATTTTTAATCATCATTTTGATCAATTTGGTAGTATATTTAGTCATTTTTATTCAATTTTCACTGATTCCTATCAATTGGTAGCATATTTAGTCAATTTAATTATTAATTGATGTTAATTAGTAGTATATTTAGTCATTTTGATTAGCTTATATTTGAGGATTTAAGCATAAAACATAGAGATACACATCAATCATCAATTCTGCACAATAAGACAATGATAGAGAAGGAGAAAATAATGAACTTTATTAATAAAAAAAGGTATTCTAGTTACAACTTACAAATAGAGTATTACAATTATTATTTTCAATCACAAGACTAAAAATTTAAGTTACAATATTGCAAAGAAATGACTGCAAGAAAGAAACTTCTCGAAAAGACTCTTAGAATGATAGAAACACATGCTTGAATCCCTTCAATGTGAGCGCATTCCCCTTTCATCTCTTAAAACTTTTACAACATGGGAAATATTCCTAGAGAAAACTATAATGTGTAGAATTCAAGAAGAGTGTTGATCATGTCCCATATATGAAGCTCTCTTTACCTTTAATGCAATAAACAATAACCTAGCTAGAATATTTCCTCCTTTATATGCAATGTGCCATCTGATATGAGCAACAAGGTGTTGCCTATTTCTCCATGAATGAAGTTGTGCCTCAATACAACCAAAAATAATAATATTAGTCTCAATTCAGAAAGAATAAAAGTGCATTGTATATTGTAGGTTTATAAAAGAAAGTCCAAACATGTCAGAAAGATAAATCAATTAAAAAAATGTAACCCTGTCAACAAATTCCTTACACAAAGTGTTTAACATAGGCCTAAAATATGCATATTGAACCCTTAATTTCAAAACCTTGTTCAATATTGAAGAAAGTTGATAAACTCATTTTATAGAATGAAGTTGACATATTATAGAATGAAGGCTACCAACACTAACTAGACTAGAACAACATTGTCAATAGAAATTTCTTGGAAACAAAGCCCAATAATTAAATTAGACTTGGACAACAAAAATGTCAACCCTGGTTCATGTGTTGTCTTTGTAAAGACTTGAACCATTAAAGAATCCATTTATACATAAATTTGAAATTAAATTGATGAGAAAAGATCTTTGATATCCAATTGGGAAGCATTAATATCCAAAAATTACCAACATGATGTTTCACAACAAGTTTCCCAACTGGGACATCATCTTCCTGTTTCACTTTAGAATCACTACCCAATTCAAATTTTGAAGGCACAAACACATAAGGTGCTTTCTACAATGGTAATTTCAAAACTAATGATTAATAAAAAAACTTAAGGCATCCATTAGACTTGCAAGAAAACAACTACTTGAATAAATAAACAGAAGCAACACCATATGGTTCAAAACTCATCATCAATATAAGTCCAAAAATTTGATTTTCCTATGGAAGTTAATTAGGTTTATTCTCTTACAATTCATCAAAATTAGAAAAAAGGGTAGCAAGTCAGGGGATTTGACCATGGGAAAACTTTGCAGTTAAAAGGGTTGTGTACTATATCAAACATCATTTCATTAGTTTCAATCCCACCATTTTACCCATTTGATTACTTCCCTATCCAATAAGAATCAAATAATGTTTGTTTTATTGGTTTTGATCCCTTCAATCCACCTTTACAACATCTACATGATGTAAAGATTGTTAGTGAATAGTTGAAACATATTAGAGGTGATTGAAGGAAAGCCTCTCAAAAATTAAAGAATGATTCAAGTATTGCATGACACATGGAGTTAACCTAAAAATGTTGTAATGCCCATTTGACAACTTAAAAGGTTGCAATAATGTCAAAATTCAAAATGGTATAAGGAGAGAGAAAAAATCAATACCTTATCTTTGGCCAATGAAATTAAAGGATCAAGAATGGTAGGAGGATTTGTATCAACCACCATAACTATAAATGCTAATTTTCTAAAGTATAACATCTTGGTTGTTACAACACCCTAAACTCGTTTAGTGTTAGCAAAAAAAGAAACCGTATATTGATCCACTTCCATAGTAGATCTCACAAGATTCTCCTTCACAAACAACAAATGTTATATATTATTTTTTAGCAACTTCCTTAATATCCCCATGTAAGTAGACTAAACTAAGTGAGGTTGAGGGTTTGAAGTAGAGTACCATCTTCTTGGTATGTGCTTGATTTTGATCATGACTTGTATCTTGAATGAAAATAGCAAGCTAGTTGCACTAGAAAATCATTGTTAGAAACCACAAAATCCTCTTTAATTAAAATAATCCTTCTAGATATTTCAAGACAAGATATTTCAGTTAATTTCTAAGATAGCTAATTTCACTATCCAAATAGCCCTCAATCTATTTACTGTATATAATTTCCCAAAATTCAAAATTTGAATGTGATGAAACTAACCATAATTACCAAACATTTGACACCAAAATGTAGTACAAAATGAATTGTTTGACAATAAATGTGTTTTGATAAACTAGATATACCCTTGATATATTGATTTAAATAACAAGGAAAGATAAAACCAGAGACAACAAGATAACATTCATTAATTCACTTCAACAAACAATTGAAACCAAAATTTTGCCACTAATTATAACTTCATTCTATTGATCGTCAAAAATATTTTACAATACATTTCAAAATTTTGTCCTAATTGACATGTCAAAAGGTGTCTTGTCAATTACCCACTTTTAACATAAATAAAAAATTATTAATTATCATTGTTTACATAGGATTACATAAAAATTTAAAAGCAATGAAAGATGAGAAGTAAAGAGAATTTATCATATGTTGAAGTCCACAACACTCACAAGATATGGAAGTCTATTATTCATCATAAGGTACCTGTGATCATTCAAATCTAGCAAGGTCCTCTCTCCATGATAGTATCTACAAGTCTTGGTACTTCATTGCAAGGCCTATTTTTTTGGGGGAGCTAGATATGTCTCCTCCCGTTGGTACACCATGTAATCATGAGGCCATTTGTACTCCTAGATTTTTTGTGTGTTGTCCAAGTGACTCTTCCATTTGTTGTCTAATAACCCTATGGTATCCACGATGAATTTTGAGTACCCAACATCTAGTGTAATTATTCCATCCAAGGTTAAATTGAGGCAGTGAATATTTATGTCACCATCCTTCTGTATATTAATGAGGCAGTTGGGAACAATTTTACTAAACTCATTTGTCCAATCCTTCAATCCTTTTAGTTGATCATCATCCCTTAGTATCTTAGGCATGAACCACTACTTTAGCATGTGAAATGAATACATTATTTCCTTAATCTTTTCTATAGACATGTATTGAAATTCATCTGTGACCATTCAGACAATATTCTTAGTAGGCTTTAAAGTTGCGGGGGGCTCAACACTCCTTTGTAAAATTCTGCAAAAAGTTGTTAAGGTGTGATGTATAGGTTGCTAGTTCTTGAATAAGAGGTCCAATATAGGTACATGGGCCTTTATATGATCAACTACTTGTGACAAGGAGAAATAACATTCATACACATTTTCCAATTTGTCCACAATTAGTTTAACCCTATGCTCCAAGATATGTTCCAATGCCTTGAGGGTTTCTCTCTCTTTCTCTTTCCTTTTCTTCTTCATTACTCTTTTTCAACTTCTCAATTTCTTATTTTAGCACATTAACTTGTTCAACAGTGATTTCACCTATATTAGTCTGGATGGAAGGGGGTTGGTATACTGTTAATTTTTTTCTTTGGGAAGGACCTGCTCCCTTCAACTGCTATTACAATTTCACATTTTCTATCAATAACCTATTCACTTCATCATTCAGATCAGTTTTTGCTTTCTCATATTCTACCAATCTAAGCTCCATAGCTTGAACCACATCCCTAGTAAACATTGTTGAGTGAATTGTCATAGTAGCTGCCTCCAATGCTAATGTGTCTTGAAGTGTCTTTACCATGGAATTCAATCTAATTTCTTTTACAACATCAAGAAATCTTCATTCTTTTATTCTTTTTTTCTTTTTCCAAAAGGCTAGGGTTTCAAGTCTTGTATTGTAACCTATGCCACTCATTCCCTCATCTGAATTGAATTCAAAAACCAACATCGGATCTTCTTGGCTTCTTACTTGATCCAGTAAGAATATCTTTTTTAACTCCATCCTAGGAATAATTAGTATATTAATTTCTAAGACCAATTTTATTGCTTCTTGGGGGCTAAGAATGATTTCATTAATCTTGAGTTCTTCAAGATTCTTGGAAACAATCTGGTCATGATTTGACTCCTCAGTGCCCATCTTATTAATTTGGAGTCTCTCCTCAAATTCTTTCATTTTCATATTAAACCAAAAATCCTTAAACTTGGGATTTTGAATAAATTCATCATCTTCAATAAATCTAAGGGAAAAAATCACCCTTTCATCATCATGCACTTCTTGATCATTATGCCCGTGTATATCCACTCTTTCTTCTAGTTTGTGAGCATTAGTTTCAAGCTTAGGTGGTGGCTGATCAACTTTATCATCTTTAAAACTCAAAAGTACACCGGCTACCTCTTCAATATCCCCTACTCCATGTGTCTTCTTCCTTTTAAGACTTGGTTGCTCAAGGGATGCTTTTGATTGTATTGTGGCAATGTTTGGTATGGGCTCTATGATTACAATACCACTTGGTTTGATGGGAAGCTTGGAGGGTTTCAAAGACTGATCCTTAGGTTTCTTTTCTGGTTCAACATATAATCTTTCAAAGTTTTCAATTATTATGTTCATAAGGTTTCTAATAGGATCCTTTGCTTCAACATAGAATCCTTGGAATCCACTATCCCTTTTCTTATTCTCCTTCTCAAGCCTCTTTATGAATTCCCACTTCCTCTTCCTTTGAAAAACTTCATCAAGTGTAAAGTAATTTCTTATTACATCTTCTTCATAATCCAAACTTTAGTGAGAAATGTCTACTTTATAAAATTAATATTCCCTTTAGGATCAAAGATCCTTTCTCCTTGTCACTTCAATGAATACCACATCTTCAAATAGTTATGCAGTTCTTCAAGAGTGTTAGACCCTACAAATAGCCCCTCACATTTAGTTAGGTGAGGGAGGAATGTTCCCTTTTTCTATATTTTCATAACATCTTGCTCCATCCATAACATTTTCCACATAAATTCTAAAAATATAATTTGAATAGAAACAAATTTAGGTAAAACATGTGGGGCTTGAGGACACCCATAGACCCTTATTACTATTTGGTCTACTAAGAAGAACTAGTCACTAAAATTGTGTGTCCCTACTCTAGCTTCAATGCTAAAGGTCTTAATACTTGAATGATTTTATTAGGAAATCTTGGTGAAATATGACCAAGAGCAGCCATGACCTTTACTACAAAATCATCATGAAATATTTCATAATCACTATTTTTACATCTACTATCCCAGATGTAACACCAATTTTGCACAGGTAACCTATTCCCTTAATCATCAATCATTTTCAAACACATTCTTTGAGTCCAAATGTTTATGTTTTGGTACAATATTAAATGACACAGTAGAGAGTATTTCTTGAAAGTGATGGGAGCTAAGTTCTCTCTTACTTGCAAAAATACCTCATGTATCCCTTTCTCAATTGTAGCAACAAAGTCATACTCAATGTTGACTTTAGGATTTTGTATCCTCATTTCCATCATCATGAGATATGTTGGCATCCTCTTTTAATCATCTATTCTAAGCACTTGGCACAAAGAAAATTAAGTTCTTTTGAAAAAGTACTTGGAAGTCTTCTATGGAAAATGACTCATTTTGGGAGAGGGAGATAGGTATCCTCCTATTTTTTACACCATTTTTCATGTGTAAAGGAAGTTCATCACTCCTTTAGGTTATCCTCAATCTTCTATAATCCTCCTCACTTTTGTCCAAGTCAATCTTAGTGATAGCTTGCTTGTTTAACATAAAACAATCTATAATTTCTTCTTTAGTCAGCACCACTAATGGTGAACTATTTGGAATTCTTATAGTCCTGGTAGCTAGGTGATAATATTTTGTCAATACCTTAATAAACTCAACATGTACAAAGACATTTGGGACTATCAATTTGTCCAAATATAAGATCCAAGGATTCAAAACTAGAACCTTCTCAACCCTTTTTTCATAGAAGTCAAAAAAAATCCCACCCTAAGATAGGGATAATTGGATCTCTACATCCATGGGTTGTATCTTTAAACACATTTTTGGATCCTTTTTCTACAGAATTAGGTAGCACATCTAAAATGAATTGTTGTAGGGTCCTCTTCTTTGATTTAGAAACTATGGAATCTTCCTTTTTACTCGCAAGTTGACTTCTTTTGGGTGGTATGATGAAGAATTTACTCCTTGATTTTTTAGGTGTCTACTTGTAGAAGAAAATTTAGTTCTTATACACTTGAGACTAAGGGTTTTTGTGAACTTACCTAGTGAAATAATAGCTACAGATTTTTCCCATTTGAACTCCCTTGCCTCCGATATACTAAGATTTGTGAATTATTTTCAAAATTTTCATCAAGTCCCGAGTAATATTTGTTGTTGAGATCAATCACCTTGCTATTATTTCAAGTTTGAATACATTTCATTGATCTTGGGAAATCAAAAGGTGTAATCATTTAATGCTTGATAGCTTGTACCATAGTATCACTATGTCATTTAATGACCACTACAGGGTAGCGCTAGCAGTGCCACCACCCTATGCACACCCCTTTGGACCCTTATGATACAATGAGTTAATTATAGTGGTAGAGTGACTTTTCACCACCATACTACACTGTCATATCGAGACTAATGCAAGGTAGCAATAGTAGTACCACCACCCCGCATACACCCCTTTGGACTCTCATAGGATTTTGGGTTAATTCTAGCAGTTGAGTGACTGTTCACTACCATACCACCTTTTTTATATGAATACTATTATTGGGAAATGGTAGTAGTACCACCACCCCTGGTACACCCCTTTGGACTCCTACAGGATCGCTGGTTAATTCTAGCAGTTGAGTGATTGTTCACCACCATACCATAGTGTCAGTGTTTACCCCTTGCGGGGTTATGGTTTACTTTAGTTGTTAACATGTTCTCACTGCCACCCTATGATATTCATACTTGGTTTCCATGGTATTGTAGTAAGAATTTTTACATTGACCTATATTTCCCACCATCCCACGCATACCTCTATTGACTATTGTGGTAGTGCAGTATTGGATTTTATTATGAATGTAGTATTTTAGATATCATTTTACTAAAGAGATTGAACAATTTTATAATTTTGCAGTCTCTCAATTTTAGTTTTTAGTGTCAGTCACAACTAAGAGATCATTTCTTTGTTTGTAATGGAGAGGCTTAGTTCTCCTAATGTTAAGATATCTATATGTAATATTAAATCAGAGATGTTTATTATATGTCTGCATCTAGAAAACATATAGGACATACAAGAAATTATAATCTAACTAAACAAAATTAATTTCAAATTTTCAACCAAAGTAAGGAAACTAAGAAGAATGATTGAACCTAACTTTAAATTCACTTCAAATTAGTAGTGAACATCTTACGATTTTTATACAATGTACCAGTAGAATAATGATGATTACATTTATAAATGTATTAGTAAAACAATAGTGAATAAGCATACCTATACTTAGATCTTTATTACATTCAATAATAAATTACACCATACATATAACCAAAGTTTAGGTAACAAGCTAACCTCTTAATGTGACAAAACATCATCATAATCATCCACATTTCCAGCAAAATCAAAATCCTGATCATTCATGTTTGTATATGCTTGATTTTATTCCTCATCCTCATCTATTACATGCAATGCATTCTCTCTCTCAATATCTTCATTGGTAATCAAAATTTCTTCTTTAATCACTCCATCATTGTCTTCATCCACTTCTTTGAATGTTTCTTGTCAATTAACATATTGTCCATCAAGCATTATATCAATAACTTTCATGAATTTTAATTTTGAATGAGACTCTATTTGAATAACATATGACCATCCTGGGATTCTTATATCATCAATTAGAAATTATTGGTTAATTTGAAGAGGGGAAACAAATGACTCACCTGTCTCTAATAAAAATTTTCTTCTATTTGCATGTACAAATCCATACTCATCAAATTGTATTACAAATGGTTGGATCCACTTACATTTTAATAATATAGGACTATTTTCACCATAGTCCACTAGAATAATTTGTTGGATGAATCAAACATAAAATTTCTTCTTAGTTTCATGAAGAAATTCAATGCTAACACAATCACAATTTATCTTTCCTTTGTCTTTTTCTTCCACTCTTAAATGGCTACCATAGGCCCACATTCCACTGAACTACATAGCCCATAAATGTAGAAATTGTGAAATGTAAAGACCCACACTTTCTTAATCCAAAATTTCACTATTTTTTTTTTTTAAAAGTAAATTCCTTAATGTCTTGCTCAATTAGTTGTATACTTGGGAACTTCTATCCATATAGGATAGGCATCTATCCATCTGGGTTAGACATCTAACCATACAAGTTAGGTTAATGTCCATATGGGACCAAGACTCATCTATCCATCTAGGATAGGCACCTAACCTTTCGGGTTAGGTTAATGTCCATTTGGGACAAAGATCTATCTATCTAAATAAGGTAGACATCTAACCACATGGGTTAGAAAATTCTTTGGCCAAAGACTTAGACTCATCGAGACCATCTAGGTCATGAGTCACTCTCTAAAGACTACACTCCCCTACTAGGAGTGCACCAAGGTTGACGTCCTTAGGAGTATTTGAGATATTAATAAAAGCTTGACTCCCACCTCAGAATTTGGCCTAAGGCCTTCGGGAATCAAGCAAATCCATCTGGGATTCCTTTTCAGTATAACAAGTAATTGCCAACTTCAATTTTATTTTTTTACTCAAGGTATCTTAGCAAAACCAACAAGGTAATCACCATTATCCAATCCTAAATTCCCACCCCAAGTTCTTGCGTACTAGGGACAACTCCATCCATAGACTACCTATATACACTATTCCAGCATGGGATCAAGGTGTATAAGATGTAGTTTTGTTTTCTAATCTATTGTTTGATGTAAATTGTCTTGTAACAATGAATTGAATATAAAGTTAAATTCTTCAAGATGGGTGATCTAATTCATAGATGGTATGAATCGAATTATTTTGCAATGTTAGTATTTCCTAGAAAATAAATTTGAATCTATTTGCATAATCTATGTCATAGAGTAAGTAGTTTTCATTTAAATTGCATAATATTTTCAAGATAAATATCCATCTAAGATAGCATAAATAATTTCCAACTCAAGGAGACTTCATGGCATAATCTATTGTTTTAAGAAAAAGGGTTTATTAATTTTGATTGAATTGCATAAATGAATAATCCAACTAAAGAAGACTTGATTTTAATTGAATAAGTTATTTCACTAATGTCTTAGATAGATAAATCAATGCAATGTCTTAATAAGAGCCTTGATTTTAATTGTATAAGTTATATTACTAATGCCTCAAGATTGATGATCTATCTAAAGTAGGTTTGCATTAATTTGCATAAGTTTATTTTTGATAATATTCTAATGATTACATTTTCACTATGACCTTATTGTAATTAAATGAATCAACCTTGTTTTAAAAAGAATTGAATCTACTTGCATATAGAGGGAGAAAATTAATTTAAAGAATAACTATGATGTTGAAGAATTAAGTTTATTGCAAATTTATTAAATCATAACTATGATGTTGTGCTATAAACCTTGAATCCCAAGGAGATAAATTTATTGCATGGAAATAAAGTTTATAACAAAAAATCTAAGAGTTAGGTTTATGGCATAACAAGAAAGCACTTTTATTAAAGAGATATTATTAATCCCTTAAGTTAGATTGTATTTTTTTTGCATGAATTCAATTTTACTACTTACCATTCGGTAAAACAATGAACTTATCATTTAATGAAACATAAATTTAAGCTTAAAATTTAATGTCTAGTAGTCATAATCGTTATCATAGAATTGTAATTATTGTCATAAAGTTGTAGTGTTGTCATCTTCTATAACCATACTCATAGTTTATCATCATTTTATAAAGAAGAGAAGTATATTCTAAGTTCATTTATTATATTCAACAATAGCTAGTAATCATTTCCATTTATTTTTTAAATAAAATTAAATACTATCTCATAGAACCATGGTTTGGACCAAATCTTCATCAATTATAGATGTTAGTTAACTTGTTGTCTTACTAATTTAGGGTAACATTATTAAAATTAAGAAGTTCATGGAATAAGTTGAATTCATTTAGTGTATGAGACCATCCTTTGATTGTTAATTAGATCAAATAATTTATTATTTAATCTATCCAATTGATACCCCTTTTGAAAATTCTATCAATTTATTTATACTAAAAAAAAACTATTTTATTTATGACTTAGCTAAATTAAAAGAATAAATGTTTTAAAGAACTTTAATATAAAAACCCATATTATAAAACATATGTATTTAGATATATTTTATTTTAACAATAATAAAATAATAATTTAATTTAAAGAAAGAACATTTCTTTATAAATGAAAATATGTTAGAATGAATTTATTTATTTATATATATATATATTGATTTGAAGATAAAAATTAAAATTAATTTTATCCTAGATTTAGTTTAGAAAAATAATGAATGGTAAGGACAATAATAATAGATTGATTCTATTTATTTTTTTCACAAACAAAGATAGGAAAAAGAGTAATAGCTTGATTCTAGCAAATTTTCTAGATTTGATTAGTTATTCTAAAAATAAATCAAAATAAAGGAAATTTGGATGTTGATGGAGTTGCAACAATCTTCTTCCAAATCTTCTCTTTGTGCCTTCTTCAACTTGATTCTTCTTCCTTCAATCTTATCCTTCTTCAAAGTGATAGCATAAGATACCATTCATATGTTGTTGAGAGAAGAAATGGCCTCAATTTATAGACTTGAGGGGAGGTAAATGGAGGGCCAAGATTGGAGATTGATTCAATGGCTAGGATTGTTTGAGAAGGTGGGGTTTGGATTGATAGCCTCACTTTGTGACAAGTGTCACAAGAAGAAGGCTTTGAAAAAATAGGCCCACATGGCATGGGGAGAGGAGCCAAGGGTGCTCACACATATGTGAGCACACTTTGAGGGAGGTGGATATGACAAGTCCCCACACCTTTCTCAAGACCATAAAAGTCGTCACTCCAAGTGACTTGTTAGGGGTTCATACTTTGCCCAAAAGGTCATATTATGTTGTCAATAAGCTTCCACCCCATAGGTACTTACCCTAGGGGTTCATTTTTACCCTAAAGTCAATAAAACAAGTCCAAATAACCATATGCAAGAGAATTCTAATTTTAAAATACAAATTTTGATTTGTGAGCACACCTTGGGTAGATGGAATGTTGACATGTCTATGACATATAACAGAGAGGGTGGCTTGATAATGACATGTCTATGACATGTAAGGGAGGGGGTTTTGACCATGTGTGAGCACACATGGGGAAGCTAATTGGCTGAAAGAGGAAAGCTCACATGTATGGTGTGAACTCCCACACAAGGGTGAGTGGGGATGAGTTGTAAAGTGATAGTGACTTGTGTATTCAAGTTACATGTGAGTGAGATTAGAATAAATTTTTTAATTTGAAAAAAAAATGATAATGAAGATTAATTAATCAATTAATTTAGGATTAAATAATTAATGGATTATGGAGGATAGTGACATCTCCCTAATCATGATTAATTAGATTAAATGATGTATTATATTAATTAATGTGACTTATGAAAGTAGTTAATTTTATTAATTGAGTATAATAATAGATTATTCTAATCAATAATGCTTAAGATGAGGACACTTCTCACATAATGACTTAATTTTTTTATTCAAAATTTTTTTATTCCTTATTTTTTTCATTTCTCCAACACCATATGCTGAAATTATTAATATTGTTAAATTTTATTTGTTCCTATGTATTTAATAATTTAATAATTCTTTTTTTTGTTCTTTATTTAATCACTACCTTCTTCACACATAAATTAATTGTATAAAATCACTTAACTATTACCACACAAAATTATAGTATGTCTAGAGTTTTAACATAAAGAGGGTCATGACATGAAAGCTCACTTTACTCTATTGTTATATCTTGACCTTCTTCTTTTGCATCACTGAATGCATTAGCAATCCATTCTTCAAATTTTGGAAAAGAATCATCTCAAATCAAATCAGCATGACATCTTTTCCTTTGAGGTTGATGTTGTATCCAAGCTTGATTGTATTCTTCATATTTTCTCCATAGAAAATTAACATACAAATAGTAAGAGTGATAATATAAATGTGTAAATGCAATTGAGTAAATAAATTATTATGTAATTTGTTTTTACCTACGCCACTTATCGAACGAAAATGTGTTTTGAAGAATATAGGCATGTATTACACTTCTTTGTTGATGTGATAGCTTGAAGTGATATTCATTTCCTTCTAATACTTCACATGCAACTATGTCTTCTTCGTCATCATCCCATACACGCTGATTGAAAATTTTAATCAAATATTAAAATTTAATATTATTGTGTAAGCATATTTATTCGTTTGTGTAAATATTTTAATCAAATATTAAAATTTAATATTATTGGGTAAGCATTTAATATTTAAGGTAACCATGACATCCACAATAAATATACTTACAAAAATTTCTTGAGTGCCCCAAAAAATCCTTAAAGTTGCAAGCAGGACATCCATGGTATACATGAACACTCAGACTAGACAATGTGCCATATGTACGAAGATCATGAATCATAAACAATAAAGAATCTCTTGAAGTGAATTTGATTGAATGGTAATCCCTTAAAGATTGAATTTCTTCAATTCCTTTCCATAATTCCATTAGCTCATCATATAATGGCTCTAGATAAGCATCAGTTGTATCTGAAGTCACATTTTTCTTTCCTAGTATAATCAATGATAGCATTAAGAAAAATGGTTTAGATGCTAACCATAGAGGCAAGTTATAATTTATTAAAAACATTGGCAAAGTTGATCATTTAGTACTTTTATCTAAGAATGGGTTCACCCCATCTAGATCCAAACCCAACCTTATATTACGAGGATAGATTGAGAAAAAATAGGCCATCCGTTAGGTATATACAGGATCATCATGGAAAAACCAGGCCTTTAAGTGGCAAAAAAATTATAAAAAATAGAATTAGGCAACTTGATGTAAATTTTTTAATAAGTTATCTATATTATTTCAAAAATATGTAAGAACAAAATATATAGAAAATTGAATGTAGTTTCTAAACTACTAGGTTTATTTAAAAAATAAAAAATCTATTTGGTGAAAATTTGAAATTCAATGCAGTAGTACTTAAATTTTAGGGAAAAAATAAGAAGTAGGTGTCTGTTTGACCATCCTCACAATAAAATGATAATATATTTTTTATAATATTTTAGATATAAGTAGAGGAATCTTGTTTGATGTGATGCATATTTTTTGATAATTTTTTTCCAAATAAATAATTAATTATAAAAAATTTATTACAACTTTTAAAAAATATAAAAACTCGTATGTTTGACCACCTTAACTTGGTCAAAACTTCATGAAATTCTTTTTTTTTTTAAATCCTATAATATGTGAAGTATAGAATGTGATGCATATTTTAGATTCAAAAAATGTGATACCGTTTAAAAGCTATAGATGTTTTTCAATTAGTACTTTAGTCATAATTCAAATAGAAAATGAATAATAATTATTTATTAAATTCAAAGTAAATCATAATTTATATTGGTGGAAAACTGAGAATCTCCTTTACAAACCCTTTTCATTTCATTAATTTTGGGTAAAAGAAGGGTCATCAGCCACATACCTTGCACATACCCATCATATCACCACTTTTTGGCCCATCATGATCCTACACATACCCTATTATCAAATTCCATCCAAGTCTTACAATTAGAAACATGTTTTCCATCAGTGCTCTTATTTTGGGCATGCCATTGCATAAGTTCAACAATGTCTCTCCACCTAAACATTTAGAGTAATCGTGTGATTACTGGAAAGTTGCAAAGAACCTTTCTAGGAACCATAGTTGATTTCAATCCTTCTCAATACCTTGGTTCATGAAATTTTAGACATTCACTCTCACTTGCAAGATTCTTGTGAAATGATACACAACCATTCACACATGTGTGGATGTTTTCATACCCTAAGCCTACCTTAGTGATTTCCTTTTTACATTGAATTTGTTTTGTTGGCAATGTGGAGTCAAGTGATAACAACAAACTTAATAATGCCAATAACTGGTCTACACTCTCATTTTTCCAATCAAACACCACTTGCAAGTTAAGAATTTGAAGGATTTTTTTTCAAATGACTTAACTTACAATTAGCATACAAAGGATTGAAGCATCCTCCCTCAACTTGGCCCAATCATTGTTTAGACCCTCATTCAACATTCTATCAACTTCAAACCCTTTTTCTAACATTTCTACTTCTTCATCTATGTTTGGTGCCACTTCATCTATGTTTTTTGTGTCTTCATCTCTCACACTCTACCATTCTATCATATCTTTGTAATAATTGAAATTCCAAGGGTTTATACCACTATGCCCATATCTTATCATATGTCGATAAATTTGACTTTTTTTCACCTTTTCACCAAGATAGTCATTACATGGATATGGATATTTTTCCATGTCACTCTCATCAGCTATTCTCTGATCAAATGTATGGTATTTAAACCTTCAACATTGATCCATCTATAATGTTCTACACATAGCAACAAAAAATTGTAGACTAAGAGACAAAAACTATTTGTTTAATTGAAAGGAATATCCATAGTGTAGTGTATTAAAATGCATACCTTTTCATTTTCACACTTATTTTGGACCTATTTTGGCACCCTTTGTATTAAATTCCCTTTAGGTTACTTGTTATGGGCCCCTAAGACCCATTTTTATGCATCCTGAGGCATATTTCAAATGTAAACCTAACCAAAATCCATAAACAATCATCAATCTTGGTAGCCTACCTTTCAAAGTTGCAATTTAAGCCTTGTGGGACCAAGATGCCACCTAGGGTATCTTAGCCCTAGGTGCTAATTTTTTTGTGAATTAAGAGTAGTAAATGAAAATATTTGAATTTATATGGCATTTGTTGGCCTTTGGGATCTAATAATCAAGTTATTAGATAGGAGTTCCTATCAAAGTAAGATTCACACCCCATTTTTCACATAAGGGACATGAGTTAAAGAAATACAAGATAAGGAAGCAATTGAAGGAGAGTTTCAAGTTTTGGAGTAGCCTTCTAGTGTTTTTGTAGGTTTTTCAAGCCTATTTTCAATCCAAGATCTAGCATTTCCAAGGATTAATAATGGATGCCTATGGAGGATCATGAGAGATTCTAGGTTGGAGATGCAACTAGCCATTCTTCCAAGCCTAATTACTTGTTTCTTGATTGATTCCATCTTCCATTATTGTTCTATTTTCTAGCTAAGGAAGGAACACTTTATATTTATAGCCTTTTAGGGTGATTACAGATTTCCTTTATAGTTCATTTTCATTTACATTTTAGGATTTCTATTCTAACACACTTGAATAGGGTTTCTACATGTTCTAGCTTGCATAATCATTAACACAATTAAGATTATGGCACAAACATTTCCATTTTCAGATCTATACTTTTTCATCAAGGTTTAATTACCAAACAAGAGGTTTGACCAAGGAAAACCCCCATAAACAATCAATCAAATTTCCTTTTTTTTGCAAGTCATTTTGTAGTTTCAGATCAAGAAACTTGGTGGAGAAAGAAGTACAAACCTTGAATCTCAAGATCACACTCAAAAATTTCAAAAATCCAGATTGTTATTGAGATAACAGTAAGGGTGTCATAGTCCCCCAGGTAGAATTTTGTAGAGATTCTTTCAAATCCTATTTTTGCATCCAAAAATTTTGCATCTACCTGAAAAAATAGCAATGAAACTAAGATAACAGTATGGGTATGTTTGTCCTCCCTGAAATATTTTGGTAGCTTCTTTAATTTTTAGAATCCTCATAACATCTCATGACTTCCCAAGTACATTCACCTAACTCCTTGTTGCATATTTTCATCATTTGCATCTTTCATTTAGCTTTCATTGTTAGATTTTGTGAGTTGAATGCTTGTTTGTCTTATCCAAGCATTTGCTTGGTGGTTAACCCCTAAAAGTTGAAAAATTCCCCTCCTAGGCCTTCCTTGTTGTGAATTGAATTACCTTGTGAGGTTGGTAGTTAATCTAATTAGGAATCCTAGGAAATTATTGAATTATTGTGTGGGAGAAGAGTGGTATTATTTATACCCCTTTTCCCATACATTTCATTTTGGTGAACCTACCTCTTTTGAGCATTCATTTTCTAATTTGGAGTTTATTCAAGTTCTAGATATAGATTTCACTCATTCTTACATTTCATATTGCATTAGTGAAATTGAATCTAGGGTTTTGCATATTTAGTGAAAATTGCTTTTAGGGTTTTTCATATTTGCATTAGTGAAAGTGCATATAGGTTGTGTTTTTTCTTTCCTGCATCATTTCATTTCATTCAAAAATTTAAAAGTGCATTGTTTATCATCTTAATTGAATTTAGAAACATTCTTATTACATTCAAAATTGAAAAAAATTGCACTACCTTTGCATTCAATTGCTTGTTATTAGTTACTTTTGCTTGCATTTGTTTACATAGTTTCCTATTTCTCAACACTAGGTCTCTGGGTGTGCAACCTGGGAACATTGTTGTAAACTTAGATCTTGTTTTTTTTTTTTTGACAAAATCCTTCACAGGGACTAAAACAACCTTCCTGGCATCTTAGTCCCTCTTAGGGTTTTTTGATCCAAAATCCTGTTTGACCTATACGTTGTTTGTTCCAGTCTCTAAAACCTCCAAAATTCATTAGGAGGATGAAGATGCCCTTCCTAGTGTCTTAGTCCCTATGTAGTTTGAGGTTACAGTTTCCAAGATTAAACAATGCATTTCTATGTTTTTGTCTACTATAGTTAGTTTGTTGTTTCAATTTTCCATTTCACTATTTCATAAATTTTCATAGTTTATGTTTACAATTGCTTGATAAAGATAGATCATCACATTTTCATATCATTAGTTGTAGAATTCATTTTACACTCATTAGAAAACAAAAAACATTCAACATAAACAAGAATAGATGTATGGTTACTTAAGTATGTTGAAACCCTTTTTCAAACTTAGCTTAACCCTCAAGCCCTTTAGTAGTAATGACCTTGATATGTTAGATGAATTCCTTGAGGACTTCATCTTGCAAGGTTCGTCCACTAAGGCTTGTTCAAACAAACATAATCAAAGATAAGTAAATGTCATCCAAACTCAACCTATTAGAAAACTAAATCCTTTTGGTAGTGATGACCTTGATATGCTAGATGAAACCCTTGGACTTCATCCACTAAGGCTTGTTCAAACAAACCTAATGAAAGAGGAGTAAATTCCATCCAACCTCAACCTATTAGAAAACCAAATCCTTTTAGTAGTGATGACTTTGATATGTTAGATGAAGCCCTTGAGGACTTCCTCTCACAAGGTTCATCCACTAAGGCTTGTTCAAGAAAACCCAAACAAAGGTAATTAAATGTTATTCAACCTCAACTTATCCTTTATCCACATTCAAACAAACTTCAACCTTCAAAAAAACATGTCCTTATCCTTGAATAACCTAAAGAAAATGTGTTGCAACAATTGAATTATAATACTATTGCTCATGCATATAACACAAGGAATAATAGACAACCTCTACCTAATCTCATTTTGTTACTGTTGCCTATTCATGTATTTCCTAGTGCTCCTTGTTTACTATTGAATAGTGGAAAGGAGTACGATCTTGTTGAACAACTTAAGAATACTCACACTAAGATTTCCTTATAGGATCTTATTCAAGCTTCACCTAGTTACCACACCATGGTTAAAAAAGCTTCGTAGCAAGTTGTGGTTCCTCCTAATACAAACACAAATGATGTGGAAACTCTAATACAAGGAATGAATAAAGTTAATGTAGACATTACCTTTCACTAACATGAGCTCCCTCCCTTGTAAATGAGAAAGAAATATGATGCATTCATGATAATAGCTAGATACAACACCATCGGAATAAAAAGGACCCTTGTTGATAATGGCTTAGCTCTGAATGTGTGTAGTGTAAATATTTTAGATAAGTTGGGAGTGGATAAATCACAAATAAAACTTGATTCCCTATCGATTCAAGGATTTGAAAATATTGGAAATCAACCACTTAGTGTGATTAATTTTCCTATTTCAGTCAGAAAGGCTACCTTACAAAATTCTATTCATGTTATGCCTCATGAACCTAAATACAATCTTCTTTTAGGAAGACCATGGATTCATGAGATGCATGTGATGCCTTCAGCTCTTCACCATATCATGAAGTATGTTTATAAGAATAAGATATAACAAATTGAAATGGACCCTGAGCTTGAAAGTTGTTTTCAAATTGAAAAAGGAAATACCAGTCCTCTGAAAACACTAATTCCAACATCAATGATAGAGCATATAACAGAGGAAACACAAGAGATGGAAAAATGTCAAAATTAGCATACAATGATTGGGGTTCCTTGGAGTGCACACCCTCATTCATGGGAGAATATATAGTCACAAGAAAAGTGGATGAAAAAAAAAAGCAACCAATGGTTATGTCAACACAAAACTTAGAAAAAAACTCACAACCATCTAGCTCATCTACTCTTGGAGATGACACAAGTTACACAACATACTTCTATGAGATAGATTATCAACAACCACCAAAACCGAAAGAAATGGAAAATTTTTATGGAAGAGCTTATGAACTCTTGAAACAATTGGGTTATATTGGAAAATGATGTGGAAAGAAAGAACAAGGAATTTGTGTTCTTGTAGAACCTAACATGCAAGAAATGAAAAATGGTTTGCAATACTGACCTTCTAAGGTAACACAAGCAAACAAGAGACCTTCATTCAACATCAATACTGTTTCATGTAAACCAAAAATCAATCTCATTATGAAACATCCTAAATTACTTGATATGGATTTACCACCATCATGGGAGTACTTTGAAGATGATGAAGCCTTGAAAAAAATTCTAGGAGTTTATGATAAACCATCTACTCCTCACAAGAAAAAGGTTACATGTGATATGATAAGCACCAAACAAAAAGATGGAGAAAAAGCGAATGGTGAGATAGACATGAATAATCAAGAGTACAATCCTGAATTTTTGAGATACACTTCCTTTAAAGGATACTGTGGATATAGCAATAGACATCAAAGATAAATAAAAATTCATTAAGATAGGAAAATACCTTGATAATGGAGAACAAGAGGATACTGCAACTTTACTTCATGACTTTCTTGAACTTTTTGCTTGGATTTATTCAAATATGCCAGGAATTGGCCCTAAGATTGCAACAAACAACATAGTCCTTGCTGAAAATGCTAAGCCCATTAGACTGAAGATTTGAAAAATGAATCCTAAATAGCCTTGCTAGTTAAGGAAGAAATTTAAAAGCTCCTTGAGGCTGGTTTCATAAGACTTATAGATTATTCTCCTTGGATCTCAAACATTATTGCAATTGCAAAACCTAAAAATTGTATTAGGATGTGTATGGATTTTTGTGATTTGAATAAAGTATCGTTGAAAGATGACTTTCCCATTTCTAATATTGACATAATAGTAGACTCAAGTGTGAGACATGTGTTGTCATTCATGGATGGATTTTCTGGATACAATCAAATTTTCATCAAACCTCAAGATAAGTACAAAACAACATTTACAACTATTTGGGGAACATTTTGTTGGATTGTGATTCCTTTTGGATTGAAGAATTTAGGTGCAACATATCAAAGAGCTATGAAACTGATATTCCATGATTACATACATAAGATTTTGGAAGATTATGTTGATTATATTCTAGATAAATCTTTAACACGACAAGACAATGTGAATGTTCTTCAAAAGATATTTGAGCAAATTCAAAAATAAATGAGATTGACTCCAAAAAAGTGTGTCTTTGCTTTAGATAGTGGAGATTTTTTAGGTTTTATCATATCTCATAGAGGCATTGAGGTGGACACAAAAAAGAATTGATGCTATAGTTAACATGCCACCTCCTAGAAATATATCTCAATTGGATACCTTACAAGGAAGAATTTAAGCCATTCGATGATTTGTAGAATCCTTAGCAAATCGAACATTACCATTTACAAATATTCTTGAGAATGGGATACACTTTCATAGGGATGAGGATTGTAAGCAAAATTTTGAGAGTTTGAAAGATTATCTTGTCACTCCACATATTTTACAACCCACTATGCAAAACAAGCCCTTCATCCTTTATACATCAACGTGAACCTATGCTCTTGCAACATTGTTGGCTCAACAATATGAAAAAGGTAAAGAACATCCAATTTACTACATTAGTAGAACATTGATTTATTATGAGAAATGATACACAATAATAGAAAAACAATGTTTGGCTCTTGTATTCGCTACTAGTAAGTTGTGACATTACTTATTGAATGCCAAAATACAAGTGATGATGAAGTTTGACCCTTTAAAACACCTTTTCACTAAAATAGATTTATCAAGATGCTTAGCTAAGTGGGTAATGTTGTTGAACAAGTTTGACCTTAAATTTGTTTCACAAAAAGCAATTAAGGGTCAAGCCTTAATTGACCTATTGGCTGATACTCCTCCTTTAGCATTACCTGGTAATGATTCTTTCCCTAATGATAATGTGTTGATAATTGAAGAAGATACATGGGAATTATATTTTGACAAATCTAAGTGCAGAACTAGTTTTGAAGTGTGGGTGATAATAAAACTACCTAAAAAAGAGCCTATTCCCTTATCATATTAGTTAAATTTCCTATGTACAAGCAATACTGCTGAATATGAGGCATTACTCATAGGATTGCATGCCACTCTAATTGTGGGTGCTAGAGACATTAAAATATTTGGCGATTCACAATTACTCATCAAACAAATAAATGAAACATATCAAACAAAACATGAAAAATTATTGAAATATCAGGATCTCACAATGAAATTGTTAGAAAAGTGTTTACACCTAAAATCGGTCAAGACAATTAATTAATTAAATACTAGTTATTTAATTAATGACACCTTTTATTTCATCTACTTATAAATAAATTCTCAATTTATTTATATAGTTCACCCTTTTCTAAATTTTTCATCTTAAACCAAACTCTTCTAAATTTAATTAAATAAAAAAATCTCAATAGTTTTTTTAATTAAATATCTTCTCACTAAGTTTGAATAATTCCAAATTAAAATTTATTCACATGTCAACAACACTTTTTGGCCACATCATCAAGTGTCACATGTATTTAAATATGACTAATATTTAAATTACATTATTCTCAACCAATTCCAAAACAAACTTTGGACACTTGGCAATCTCATACATTTGGCATGTTTCCCTTGGTCAAGGGAACATCCTCCATGATTCTTCCATCTTCATAATTCATCTCTCATGCTGAAATCTCAACTATTGGTTGCTACCACATCACAAGATGCTTTGTAAATCCTATAAATACAAGCCCATTCTACAACATTTTACATCCCATCTTTGAGAAAACTTATTATATAGAAATATTGTGAGAGCATTTAGTGAGCATAGAGCAATTTAGCACTTAGCATTCAAGCATTGTAGTATCTTTTTTAGTTTAGAATCATGGTTTAGTTTCATAGCTACATTTCCATTATCATATTAGTTTTTATACAACATTTGCATCATATAATTTAGCATCATTATCATTGTATAATCCCCATTTTATATGTACCAACATCACAATTTTAGTATCATATCATTTGTAGATCAATCATGTAGCATTTTAAACATCTCATTTCTTAGGTTGTTATCCAAACTAGTCATAGTACAATATACAAATCTGAGAGCACAAATGATTTAGAGGATCCTTGAGAATAGAGAACAATGGAACAATTTTGGAGGATTTTCTTTGTTTGCAATTAGATTAGTTTATTATTCAAATCTCTAATGTAATAAGTTTCATTGCTTGTGTGATCTTATTATTTTACACAATTTATCTCACACATAAATTGGCACCCACTGTGGGGCCCAACCCCTTTTTATTAACATTTTTTGGAAAAGTTGCCTCATACATTCTGGACGTGAACTTCTTTTAGCATGTTTGTGAATTCTTTTGGTGCATACGTGACACATTTTAGCACATTTGATGCCTATTACAACACATACAAAGAATCTTTTAGTGCATTCGATTTCTATTATGATGCATCCAAAAAAAAATTTGGCACATCTTATTACTATTACAACACAACCATTTCATAGGTTGGCACATTTGACTATTATTTTAGTGAATCTAATTATTCTTTTAGTGCATCTGGCTTTTCTTTTAGTGCATCTAATTGTTATTTTAGTGCATCTATTAGTTATTTTAGTGCATACAAATAATCTTCTACCGCATTTCATGAATATTTTAGTGCATCTATTTAATTTTGCAAAAAATTAAAATTATGAGATCTAATTGAGGTTTTTCATTTTGCAGGTGCATAGTACGATGGTTAAAGACAATATTATGTAACTACTGATGATGTATGCAGGGCTTGGATTTGTTTTAATGCTTTCTTTTGATTAAATTAGGAACACAGTTTAATTAAAAGGTTAAAGAATGTCTTATATTTTGTGGTTGAAGTGATAGGAATATACTCTCCCCTTAACTGGGTAATTAGAATGCTAGACTCACTATTTATGTTTTGTTAACACCTTTAGAAAGCTTTTTGTAGTGGGAAAAAGTACTCACCCTATAGGAACAACCTAAGTGGGAACAACTAAAGCAAGTTTTCCAACCCACTATAATCCAAAGAGAATTTAGGGAAAGTCTACAATTTGATGGTAGTGTGGAAGATAACCATCCCAAAATCCTTTTTTCTAAAGGTTGGGAGGTCTCTTGAGAGATTTTATCTATTTCCACACTAGATGGAAACCCTTACTACAAACTCTAGTGTAGAAGCCAACTAAGTAAGTTTTTGAACACTTTCTATATCACAATGCAAGGGGAGGGAAGAATCTACCCCCAAGATACTCACCATATAACCATTAGGGATTACTGGCCAAAAGTGGAGGATTCAACTTTGGTTAAGACCTAGGAAAGACAAAAACACGGGTGCCCTCTAGGGGGTGACAGGGTTGTGTGAGATGAGATGGTTTTAAGATGTGGGTTGTGGTATTTTAAGTGATCCTTGAGAATAGAAAAGTGCTTGAATTTTCTCCTCTCGTGTTATGCCCATGGAAATCAAAAGAATCAAACTAGATTCTTGAATACACACTCGAGGTTTAGTTCCTAGGTGAAAACAATTGTTTGACAACTTGTAGCTATGTTTGGAGTCATAATTCAAGAAAAAAATCCATTTAAGCATTTAATTCCCACAATTTACAAATTGGAAACCAAGCAAAATTTATTGATCATCAAATTGTACCTTGGAAACACTTAGATTCAAACCAAAACAAATAGACAGACTGTCAAAAACACTGAAAACTTCCAATTTAGCACATTCATTCACTTTTTTGGTGCATTCACTGCATTTTCTAGTGCATTTGTGCAATATTGTAGCATATTCATACACTATTTTAGCACATTTAATTATGGTTTTATCACATTCACTACATCTTTTACTGCATTTTTATATCCTTTTAGCACATCCACATCCAAATCACTCAGTTGAAATCATCATACTTAGGGGTAGTCTAGTGCATCCCTATATTTTTCTAGTGCATTTAGTTTGTTTTAGCGCATTGTGTCTAGCTTTTAGTGCATGCAACATTTGTCCTAGCACATATGGTCTATCTTTTAGCATGTTGAGTCTATCTTTTAATGCATCCAACCTTTTTTCTAGCACATCTAGGTCATTTTCTGGTGCATCTATGCATTCTTCTAGTGCATTCATTCTCTCTCCTTGTGCATCCATGCAGTCTTCTAGCGTATTCATTCTCTATTCTAGCACATCCATTAAATTCAAAAATAGAGAGTTAAATTTATCCCTTGTTCCATAGTTTGAACTAGAATTCAAAATCTTTTATAGAACAAAATCATTTCTCAGTCACAATAGATTCTTAAACTTGTTAAAACTAACCTCTACAAGTGGAATTCTTCAAACTAAGCCAAGATCTAACATCCCAAAATTCCTAAATCATCAAACTTATCAGACCTTTGATTGTTAAGCCAAGTTTCATCATCAAGATTTGGCATCCTTTCATCATGAAACAAATCTATATAATCAAACTTAAACTTAGTCTCATCAATAGAATTTTTCATTCTATTTGACTTAGTTTTCATCCTTTGGCACTCTTCCAAACAAAGATAAAAAATTTAGTTAAATTATAACCCTTGTATTCCCATTCAAACAAGATTACAAAAGTAGAAACTCAAGGAAAAATCACTTGAATCTCTGAACATTGAAACTCAAAACACCATGGATGAACCTAAAGAGAATCCTTTCCATGGAATCCACAACACTTAAGGTGAAGAAATAACTAAGGAATACATCCAAAATGTTGAACAAGATCCAAATTTTCACAAGTGATTAGAAAATATTTTTGAAAGAAATGGGGAAAAATACTTCCTAATGCTTGCTAATAAATGTATCAAACTTCCACCTAACTTTGATGTTAATAAATTTAAAGCACCTCCTAAAAATCTTGAAAATGATTCACAAGATACAAAACAAGTGGTTTCCTTAACTCATCAAATGAAAAATCTCCAACAACAAATTCTTGACATGCAAAGGGGAACCTCAAAATGATACTTGATACAAGACATTTTCCCATATCCTTTTGATCAAAATATCAACATGATTCCTTTTCCCAAACATTGTGAATTCCAATAGTATGATAAATACAATGGTAAAACCGATCCAATAGATCATGTGAGGGAATTTAGAACAATGAACCTTGAGTTTTCACATGAAGAAATTTATTTGATGAGATTGTTTCAACGAATTCTAGGTGGACAATTCCTTGAATGGTTCTCCAAAATTGCACCACCAATTAAAAACTTCGAAGATTTGGTTAAAAAATTCATCACCCAGTACTCTTACAACATCCAACATGATATAACAATGAAAGACCTTTGCAACTTGAAACAGAAAAATGGTGAGTCATTCCTCATATTTTTGCAAAAATGGAGAAGATTGTTTGGAAGATATTCTTATCCCATACCTAAAAAGGAAAAGATGGGAATCTTCATTGAAAACCTAAATGATGAGATGAGTTATAGATTGGAATTACAATGCCCACCTACCTTTGAAAAATTGATTGAAAATGGAATCAAAATTGAAGAAGCTTTTTTCAAAAAAGGAGTCATAAAAATTTACAATGAAAACAACTCAACAAGCTCCTCTAACAATTATAATAGTATTGATAAACCAAAGTTTTGGCAATGAAACAAAAATGTTGGTAACAATGATGGTGTGGCCGAAATACAAAGTGCAAAACCAATACTTAATTTGATAACAACTTCCACCAAAACCAATCAAAACAACAATCCAACTAGCAATCAAAACGACAACCAAAATGGAAATCAAAACAACAATAAAGGTAATGTTGAATCTACAACACCACTATATTAAACATCCTCAAATTGAAGAAGATTCACACCTTTGGTACAATCATTAGAATAAACATTAAAGGAGCTTCTTGTAGCCAAGGTCATAACATTACTAGAGGAAATAAATTGGGAACTACAAGTTTAACCTTCATGGTGGAATGATGAACATTATTGTGACTTTCATAGAAACAAAGGACATAAAACCAATGATTGCATGCAATTGAAACATTTGATAAAAGAATTGATTGATAAAAGGAGCATATTTGTAGAAGGACCCCAAAAAAACAATGACCATGGAGTGTTCAAGAACCCCCTACCAAACTACAAAAAGGGGGAGTCATCTTCATCAAAATCCAAAGGAAAAAATGTGAATTATGTTTATGACTCTACCATTCATTATGTTGAGGTAGTTGAACATCAAAACATGGACATCAAAATCAAGGGCCAAGGAAACATTGCTACAACTAAAAATCATCACCATGACATTAACACCAAATCACATCAAATTAATGACATTGTTGCAAGTGACAATCAAATTAATGTCATTAAAATCAGAAAGAAACAAGACAACCAACCAGTCAACACAATCACAAGAGGGAAATCTAAAGTAACATTGAAAGGAGTTGCCTCCTCTACATCCAAAGTAACTATTGTCCATGCAACTCAATATAACATAGCTGATCAGTTATAGAAAATACCAACTCAAATAGTCATATTGGAACTCCTCAAGATATCACCAGCTTACAAAGAAATTCTAGAACAAGCTCTAGTAGCCACCATAGTACCAAACAACCTAGAAGTTTTCCAATTTCAAGCTATGGTGGGACACTTGACCACACCTCATTGCCTCTCATTTTTTGAACGTGATGATGTATTAATCAACCATCCGCATAATGCTACCCTCCACATTGAGGTTCTAATTCACAAACACTATGTCAAACATGTTCTAATAGATGGTAGAGCTCGCCTAATTATCTGTACTTTAAAACTTATCCGCGCAGTTGGATTTTCAAAAACTACTATTGATCCTAGAAGGAAAATCACTATCAAAGCCTATGATGATGAAAAGAGATCCTCTCAAGGATTGATTGTCTTAAAAAATTCAAGTGGGGCTGGTGGTCAAAGATATAGTTTTCCAAGTGTTGGACAAAGAGTTGGTATACAACATACTCTTGGGAAGTCCTTAGATTCATGAGATGCAAGAAGTGCCCTCAACATATCATCAGTGTTTGAAATTCCATTTCAATGGCCAATAAATCACTATTTCAGTTGATTATAACAACCCCCAATATTGCAACACACTCAAAACAACCCAAGATACTTTTGTGCCACACAACAGGGAAGCTACACCTCCTAGTTCATCCAATGCTAAAAGAAAACTAAATTCACTGTCAAAATGAGATGAGAAAAAGGACCAATCAAAGGATAAGGGTATCGATGGTTCCACTCCATCAAGCAACAAAGGTCAATCAAGTTCTTTATCAAGTCAACTTGAGGAGAAAGTGCAATCAAAAGACAAAGGGTTTAGTGATTCTACTCCATTATATCATGAAAGATAATTAAACTCCTTATCAAAACAAGTTGAAAAGATCCAAGTGAAAGACTAAGGCCTGGGGGAATACTCATTTGACCAATCATTATGTCTTGCACATCTACTATCTTCTCCTAAGTCATATGGACAACCATCCAAATTAGAAAAACAATCCTCACAACCAACCATGCTCTTTAATGGAAATTTTGTAAAAGTGGTAACATTAGTGGATGAATTAGAAGACAAGGATGTTTTGAATTGTTGTACAAAGATGAAGAATCATCACAAGCATCAACTTCTAATGTAGAAAAAGAGCAATATGGAAAAGGGAAGACAATCCTGGAAAAGATGGGATATGAGGGAAAAGGTCCTATTGGTGAAAGAAAAGAAGGCATCATAGAACCAATACAACCCATCATAATGAATTCAAAGGAAAAAAAATGACTAGGATATGGAGAAGAATCAAAAGAAGAAACTAGGCAGTAGGTTGTTGAGAGAATCCTCCAATTGAGAGATAGTTCTAAAATGAATTCCAATGAATATGAATGGGATTCCCTCTTTGAAGAGTCTTGTCATGATAAGGAAATTGATGTAATAAAAAAGTATACACCAACATGTATGGAGGGACTGAGCTCAAGTTCTAGACCACTTGAAATTAGATCATATCATATTGATGACTCAAGTGAAGATGATCATGCTTTGAGTGAGATAGATACTTCATAAGAGATTAACATCATAGACCTCGATATTGCTATCATGACACTTACCCCTTTTGACTTTAGCCAATCTAATGTGTAATGTCCCCTTTTTTGTGAGCAATGGAGTTTAGAGGAATTAGCCAATTCTTGATCCTCATAGGCTAATGGAGCTTGATCAGAGGGTCATTTGGTAGATACCCAATTGATTGGTTGGCTCGTTTTGTGATTCAGTCTACATATGGAGGTGTTCTAATGATTTCTTGATATGTTTCTATTTTTAGAAACCTCATGTTATAAAGTAATTTTATGTTTGCACTTTATGTTACGAATAATTATTTTATTATAAAGTGCAAAATAATAAAATAATAAAATAAAATAAAATAATATTCCTTCTAGAAGGTGACTTGGGAAAGTTCTAGAAGGAGGCCGACCTCTTGAGGAAAAATTATAAATAGACATCATGGGCTTCATTCTCATCATCCAGATTTGTTGTTGTTGATGTTGATGTTTTGATGGTTGTGGAGCCTAGGGTTTCTGCAATTGTCTTTGGCCATTGAGAACAAAAACTCTCAATTGGAATGCAATTTTGAGGGTGTGAAATATCACTTGAATTATTGCAGCTAGGAGGAAGATACTTCATTCTTCCATTTGTGCTTCATTGGAGAAATATTTGAAGGTTTTTTAGTTTGGCAAAATTAATGGCCTTTGGCCAATTTTGGTGATCAAGGATATATATCAGCTTATTGAACTAATTTGTGATTAGATCAATTGGAGCTTTGGATATATTTTTGCATTTTAATTGTAGATTTTATTACAAATTTGCATCTATGGATTGGAGAACAAATAAGAGTTTGATAATGAATTTGTAGTTTAACTAGTAACCATTGAGACTATGAATTGCTTGTGGTTACTCCAATTTTTGCATAGTTCAAAAAAGGGTTTTTTTTTTAAGTAGATAAGTTTTGGGGCATTGTAGCTTCATCGATTCTTCCTTGTGTGAGTCGTCCTGCATTCTACAACACTATTATACATTCTGATTTTATTTCTTTAGTCATGATTAGCTGCAAGTGTGTGCTACGATTTTTCTCATAGACATCTCTCCTTGGTTCGATTTGGTTTAAAAGTGGAGGCGCTTCAATCTTGAGGCCAAAACGACTTGGTTTGGTGCTTTGTTGGAAACTAGGAGGTTGCACATTATTTATATATCTGCATTTCATCAGAAGTCTACTATTAAAATATAGTGGTGGCTAAGCTAGAAGGGATGATTTCAGCAAGGAGAGCTCTATAAATTCTAGAAAAATTCAGAAGGCTTTGTTAGGTGGCAAAAAGACTAGGAGCTGCATTTTTTGGAGAAAATCAATTGACAGTAAGGAGAATCGACTATTTATATGTTGGAAGCTTTCATTCTACAGGTTCCTTATCAACCATTGAATTGTTTTGGTTTGGCACTTCATCATTTGTAATTCTTAGTTAATGTTAGTTGCATTGGCCATTGATTGAAGTTACAGCTGTAGGTATTATTACAATCAGATTTAGCATCATTCTGTATCATCTCTGTAAGCCAAGATTCTTGGCATCTACATTCAAATTGCAATCATTTATATTACTAAAGTTGTATTGTTGTTGTGTCACTACTAGAAGAAGAGGGTCGATTGCATATCATTCTTAGATTGTATCTCTTTCATTGAAATAACATCTTGGAGTAATAAGGAGTTTGATTGCAAACTGTCTGATTCGATGTCAAACAACTGTAGTTATCATTTATAGTCAATTATTCATATTGTTGTCCATTGAACATTATATGAACATGTATGCCAACTGTTTGGCATAAAGACAATTGGCTGTAGATGAACAATGTGCATATAGGAATACAAGTTGGCTGTAGGTGATCCTTTTTCATGATTAGAACTCATATATGCATTCAATATTGTCAAAATAAGTTGCACATTCATGTTAGAACAATATTTAGACAATTTAGAGTCGTTTGTAAGCATTTTCATTGATGCTAATTGAAGAAAAGAGTCATTAAAGCAAACTGAAATTTTATATCAGTCATATGACCTTTGTATGCAAAGTGTTTGACGAAATTTCCTTGAGCCTACAATCAGCATTTTCAAGTCAGATTTGAGCAGGGTTATTACATAATGATTCCTTGCCATTGATATACCCTGAATTGATTAACTAGGACCAAAATGAGCTACTTGACATACCTATCTTTCCAAATGATGACGCCATTGTGAACTTCCTTTTCTTTGACAATCCTAAAACATCTTACACCAATGAATCTCATAGTGAACCTTCAAACAAGGGGAGTGCCAAATCTCTCAGCTGCAAAACAATGAATATCAAAAATTGATCTAATGTTGAAAACCATTTAATGGCAATATTAGATCAAGAAAAAGTAAAAATAAAGAGTGCATTTGATGGTGAAAAGCTCTTTGAGGAACCAAACGATGGGAGATTTGACCCTCTTCCTAAGTACTATCATGAGATATCTTTAGTGTTGATTGAGCCCACACAATCCATCAACATTGGCAAAACTAAAAAAATCAAGACTCTACATCTAACAACATCCATGATAGAGGAAGAAAAGCACAACCTCAGTAAATTCTTTGAAGAGAGGCAAGTCAACTTTTCTTGGTCCTACCTTGACATTCCAAGCATAGATACATATCTTATCATGCATCATTTATCACTACCACCCAAAGTGAAACTAGTGAAGCAAAAGTTGATAAAAATGCATCCCCATATCACCCTCTTGGTGAAAGCTAAATTGAGAAAGCTAATAGATGTGGGATTTATTAGACCTATTGACTATCTTGAGTGGATATCAAATATTGTTCTAGTTTCAAAACTAGACAAAAGCATTAGGATATGTATGGACTTCAAGGATCTTAATAGGGCTAGTCCAAAAGATGACTTTTCTTTGCCTTACATTGACATCATCATAGATTTGATAGCAAGTCATGCAATGCTATCACTTATGGATGGATTTTTAGGTTACAACCAGATAAAGATAACACCAAAATACCAAGAGAAAACTACTTTCACATGTCCTTGGGGCACATTTTCCTAGAATGTAATGTATTTTGGGTTGAATAATATTGGGGCTACTTATCAACGTGCGATGACCACCATCTTCCATGACATGATGCACACCTTTATGGAAGACTACATAGATGGCTTCTTGGAAAAATCATTCACTAGAGAGGGACATCTTGAAATTTTAGACAAGATCTTCACCAAACTGGAGAAATTCAATGTGAGGTTAAACCCCAAGAAATGTGTATTTGGCATGACATCAGCCAAACATTTGGGATATATAGTATCATCTAAAGGCATCGAGGTGGATCCTAGAAAGGTCAAAGCCATCATGGAGATGCCTCCTCTGAAGAATATTAGCCAACTCAAATCTTTACAAGGAAGATTCCAATCTATTAGGAAGTTTATCGCACAACTGGTTGATAAAACCCATCCTTTCAATCACTTACTACACAAGAATGTCTCTTTCATTGGGATGAAAAGTGTGAACTAGCCTTTAATCAACTGAAACAATATCTAATGCTTCCACCCATACTAGTACTATCAACTGAAGGAAAGTCATGATCACTCTACATTGCAACAACTAAAGTATCTTTGGGCACCCTACTGGCACAGGAAGACTCTATAGGAAAGGAAAGGGCTATTTATTACATCAGCAAAACATTGAATGGCTATGAGATCAACTACAAATTTATTGAAAAATATTGTCTAGCGGTAGTATTTTTTACCCAACAACTAATAAATTACATTTTGACTCACACCATCAAACTCAGTGAAAATTGATCTATTAATGTACTTACTCAGCAAAGTTTCCTTAAGAAGACTAGCCAAGTGGGTAATGATATTGAGTGAGTTTGATATCCAGTATGTGGATAGAAAAGAAATCAATGGTCAAGCCATAGTAGATCAACTAGTGGAAGCACCATTACAAGATGATCATCCAATGAGCATTGAATTTCTAGATGTTTATGTCCTAATAGTGTCAACACAATAATGGATGTTATACTTTGATGGCTCTTACAAACAACATGGATCAGGCATAGGAATCTTATTTGTCATGCCTCAAGGACACACCATTACAAAGTCCTATAGGTTAATGTTTCCCTACACTAACAACACAACTAAGTATGAAGTATTGATCATTGGAATCAAAGTAGCAGTCAAATGGAAGATCATAGAGTTGCAGGTCTATGGTGATTCCCAACTAGTCATTAACTAGGTGAATGATGATTACCAAACAAAAGATGATAAATTGATGTCATATAAAAGAATGGTTGATGACTTCAAAAAGTACTTTTTAGAGATAAAATTTGAGTAGATTCTAAGAGGCGATAACAAAGTTGTTGATGCTATGGAAACCATTGCTTCTCTATTGTAAATACCTAAAAAATGAGTTTGTTATGAGTTCATGGTGGAACAAGTGTTTAACCACACCTATGATAACCTTGAATCCCAAGTCATTTACCATCTAGTTGAGGCTGATGCTTCTACCTATAGGAAAGTCTACACCTATCTAAAATATAATACCCTCCCACCCAATTTATCTCAAAACCAAAAATTAAACTTTATTTGACAAGTAGCTCGACATACCTGGAGAGTTGATGTACTTTACCGATGAGGTATTGATGGTACTCTCCCTCAATGTCTTAAATGTAACAAAGATGAAACTACTTTATGAGAAGTTCATGAAGGTATATGTGGCACACATTCAAGTGGTTTAACTCTTGCTAGAAAACTCCTACATTTAGGGTATTATTGGTCAAATATGGAGGAGTCATTTCAATATGTAAAGAAGTGCCAAAAATTTCAAATTCATGGAAACCTGATACACACAATAGCACAAGAGCTACAACCATTCACATCAACATGGCCTTTATATCAGCAGGGACTAGATCTTGTAGGAAACATTCATCATCACAACCATGAAGTGCTATACAAATTGGATTGGAGTTGTTCCCCTAACAACCATCACTTGAAAACAAATTGCATCCTTCATTCTGAATTATATCATTTGTTGGTATGACATTCCTCAATCCATTATCATGGATAATGGTATACCTTTCAAGAATCAAGACATCCAAGAACTTTGTGAGAGGTTTCATATCCAATATTATTTTTCTACACCCTACTATCCTCAAGGAAGTGGCCAAGCAAAGGCCTCAAACAAAACCATCCTGAAAATCATGAATAAAACCTATGCTAGACATGATTGGCATGTTCAACTGAACCCTACTTTGTGAGCTTATTGAACTAGTATTCTCCTCAAAAATAGAATCCACATCCTATGCTCTAGTCTATGGATTAGATGCCATTCTACCTATGGAGGTTGAGCTACCATCACTATGTGTGTCACTAAAGGGGATCATTTCAGATGAAGACTATTGGGTCTCTAGGTTGCAAGAGTTGGAACTATTGGATGAATTCCATCAACATGTAGTTGATCACCTGAAAGCCTATCACCATAGGATATCTAGAAGTTACAATCACAAGGTCAAAATAAGAACATTTCAGGTGGGTGACTTAGTCCTAAAAGAAAATCCCCATAATCAATAGGATCGAGAAAAGAAGGGGAAATTTGACCCAAACTAGCTAGGTCCCTTTGTCATTGTATTAGTGTTTGGATCAAGAGAATATCATTTTTCTATGCTTGAATGGGATTTTTTTATGAACCCCTCAACAACTTGCATCTCAAGAAGTTCTAAACCTAGTTCATCTAGTGCATTAGAAAAAGTCATAAAAAAAATGGTTGCCTTGATGAAAACTTAACAAATAAGAATCTTGGTAATAACAAAAAAAAGGAAAAATATCAAAAAATACAAAAAAAAACAAAAAAAGAGAAAAAAAATACAAAAAAAATGTGAAATTGAAAAGATCAAAAAAATCACAAAATCTAAAAAGGTGTAATAAAAAAAAGTAGTGAAAACCTGGCAACATGTACTATTTGTGATAGGTTAGATTTTCCATCTATCTGAGCATGTTGACCATTCGCTTTCACCACTCTCTTGCACCATCATTCTACCTATCATAAGAAAGCCTCATGTACATATCTTGGCATCACAATCGTGTCTCACCCTAGACTAGGGGAAAAATCCTAAACTCACTGGGGGCAATAAACTTTGAGCTTAAACCAATGGAAAAACTATAGTTTGACTACACAACAATCATAGAGCAACCCAACATTGAACATCAATCACAATTAGCAATACATCAACCATCCAAATCGAATAGCCAAATCAATCAAATTAGAGAAAACTTTAAATGGATGATGTTCCCTCTAGATCATGGCTTTATCACTTTGGCATGTATGTTCAACTATTGTACTTTGATTTTTCAGTATCATATCTCTGGAGCAACTTGATGAAGTATTGAACTAGAGGAGCTAGGAATGAGTATGATTTTTATTTGTCTTGTATCTATGAGTTGATCATCACTACTATGCAAATTGTTGTGAGACATGCTCTACAAAGTATCATTGATGACATTTTGAATTTGCATAGGAAAATGATTAACTCTTATCTGTTTATGTGAGAAATGCTTAGGTAATCTCTGTTCAATTATACCTAGATGCTTTTATTAGCTTTCAATATCAAAAACCATGGAAGTAGTACTCATGTCATCATGGTCTAATTATACCATCAATGTTTGTACTCACTTTCAACATTTTAAAAGCTTAATGATGATAAAAAGCATGAAAAATTAGTTGTTACGATGACAACCTTGGCATATTAGATCTACATGGTTAAGGTAGATTGCATTCATATCAATGTTACATCTATATTTATGGGTTTTCCAAGGCTGAAAAAAATTTCACAATGATGTTATCTCTATCATTAATGGATTGAGTACATTTGACATTAAAAAAAGACACATCAATTGCATCATCATTTGCTTAGATTAGAAAGTATTATGATATCATATATACATCATCACATCCTTCAACCATCCATGCATTACATCATAATATCCACACCAAAAAACACAAAAATAAGTGCATTGCATTGTACCTGCATAATCAAAATCATTTCATCTATTATTAATGGATTAAGAAAATGGTTCATTAAGAAGATTGAAAGACATCCAGCAGAGTAATATTTCCAAGAAGAGAAAGTTGCTAAAGAATGTGACCAATAAAGATATAATGCCATTGTTATGAACATCTAAAAGTAGTAGTGAAGATAGATTTTCTAGGGTTATGGAATACAACTTATGAATTTGTTATTACTCAAATCCAAGATTGACAAAGGAATAACTAGATCAACATAATCATCAGATGAATGTACATAAACATCACACATCATTTGCATAATCAAATCCATCTCCCATAGCATAAAAACATCATCCATTAGGCATATAGAATCATCAATCATGTGTTATCATATCATCATTGCATACATGACATAATCATTACATAAGCATCACATAAACATCATAAGCACATAGAACTATGCACCATCATACAATCACTCCATGTATCCATTCACTCATGCATTAACATTATCATACATTCACCCATTCATTACATCATATATAGTTGCATTAGAAAATTACCAAAAACATAAAATGCATCACATTTCATTGGCATAATAAGATCCATCACATGTATCATATAAGCATCATTCATAAAGTGTCATAGAATCATAACACATGTTTCATTATTTGCATCCATAGCATAACATACCATCACCATATAGAGCATCAAATAAGTATACTAAATCATAAATAAAATGCATCCATCATAGGCATCCATCATAAATCATATAAACACATCACCGCATATCATATAACCTCAAAATCATAATGTCAAAGTGTACATGGATATCCAAAGGTATACAAAGATACATCAATGTCAAAAATGGCAATATATCATCATGTCTCAATTAAATCAAGAAGTATACATCATTTCCCAAAGTATAACAAATCTGTTATCACATCGGAGCTACATTGTGCTCCCCCCAAATAGTGTTGACATTATTGGACCAGTGCCTCCCCCACTAGACACACCTGCACTAGGATCTCTTAGATCTCTCAGAAGTATCTATGTAGCACCCCTGCTAGTGGTCCAAGACTGGGTCCTACCTAACCAGGACTGTGTATTGCTCTCAAGATGCTCTGGAAGAATGACCTCATGATACTTTAGCCTATAAAAATCTGCCTCCGTGGTAGAGTGTTGTACCTCTCTAAAGTGTTTTGTAGTACTTGTGCCCTCAAAATCTCTCTACAAACTCTCCTCTACACCCTTTTCTTGATCAACTCATAGTCTCAATTTGTCCCTCTTGGTAGTGAGTGTGGTAATATATGCCCATGTCTACATCTTCCCCTATGTCTATGCTAGCAATCCTTGCACCTGTGCCAGTTGACCCTACAATTTTTGAACCTCTACTTGTAATGCGACAATTTGAGTATGTTGTTGTTGTGATGGAAGTCGGATCTATACATGTTGTTGTGATGTAGCTACCAAGGATTGCCTCTTCCAAGGAACTCTGAAATCTCAAACATTAAGAACTGGGCCTTCTCCATAATCATCTCCTCCACCATCACCTCTATCTCCATCTCCATCCCTGTCATTGCTTCTCTCTACCTCCTCCTCATCTCCCCCTGTTCTCTGCCTACGCCCATCTACAATTTCCCTCTCCTCAACATCCAATAGTGGCACTAGCTCATCTGGGCTTGAAATCTATGGGAAGGGATGTAAGAAGAGGTATTGAGCATAATCCTCTAGTAGCAAAGCCTCAACAATCTTTAGGTGAATCTCCCAAATGATGGCTTGTAGACCTTGGCACTCTTGCACTACAACATCATAGGATAAACACAACCCCCACTCTATCACATCCATCCATCACCATGCATAATGTGCCACTCCCTAGGGCATGCCTTGTACCTAGCCATTGTATCTCAACACCCTCCACAACAAACATCTCCCAATGATGAATCGATTCCATCCAATAAAATACATAGATTGACACAAAAATGACATCTCAATGTTGTCTTATGGCCACTGCTCATAATCAAGGTAGGGTTTCCATGTCACCATCTCCAAATCATCAAGTACTCTCCTCCAACAATTTTACCAACCTAGGCTAAGCAACTGGACCTATATAAGCATGAACATAGGGTCTCATGGCAAGACACTATCTCTCTCCAACTAGCCACATGACAACTATATGCTCCCATTCTCAGATCTGAAGCAATGTGACTCCTGTTGACAAACTAGCCCTGCAAAGATAGACAACCTAATGTAAATCATGGTACAAATGATCAAGCATTCAACATCCCTACACATATTTGGTACCCTGAGAAATCATGGTCTCAAGTATCCTCCCCCATCCAATTGAAAGTCCCTTTGACCTATGCTCAGGACAAAGGAACCCTCCAATGAAACTAGCAAGCATAGACGATAATGTAGCATAAGCATCCACCATCTCTCTCTAAGGAATCTCATAACCACATATACAGTCATCCTCAAATACTCTATATAATGTATTGGTCCTGCCCTGCTCAGTAGAATCATTTAATACTAGCTCCCCCACAACAGGTGTTTACAAAAACTAATAGACATCCTTTGGGGTCACTATCATCTCACCAATGGGAAAATGAAAGGTGTTATGCTCACTATTCCATCTCTCTACTAAAGCTATCAATAAACCCATGTTAATACTAATCTAGGGAATATCTATCAGAGAGGACAATCCACATCGTGTAATAATAGCTACCTCAATAGACACAAAGTGTGGAATCAACTCCCACGTCCTCGGGAAGCACTCTTAAATCTGTAGGACTATCAAAGGCTCCTATCATCATACAAAATCAAAAATTATCCAATCAATCAATCAACATCAATCAGCCTATCAATCAATCAAAATCAATGGTTTAAGCGCTTACCTTGAAAGAAATTGAAAGCTAAGCATACGATATATCAAAATCACCAAAGGAAGTCAGAAAACTACCTTGAAATGGCACTCAATGGAATAGGATGTAGTGGCAAACCAATAGAGATTAATAAAAAACCCTAGAGTGATCACCTGAAGTATGGAAAAACCAATGGTGGGGCCTTAATCGAATGTGAGCTAGTGGATACTCTTCTTAATTTCAAGATCTCAAGAATGTAGAATAATCAAATGACTGACTAGACCTCATTTAATTCCCAAATTGACCTTTAACTCATTAATTGTAACAAATAAATGCTTGTACATACATCTACAACAACCTTGGAAATTCGACAAGGGCTTGGACTCAGGCAATCCAAGGTATCTTGGATTACCCGGCCAGATCAAGGTTTGGGTAATTTGAGGTACCTTAGAATTATTGAAATTTCTCCACACTTAACCAATTTTTCCTCAATTTCAAATTTTTGAACAAGGGTCAATTTTGAAGAGCTAGAAAATCACATGAAGTTTCAAAATGACATCTCAAATGCAAATTTACTGTTAAGCACATGTGTGAAATAAGACCAAGACCAAAAGACTTATCCCGTAATGGGATGAAGTTAGAACGCTACAATAGCAAAGAAGAAAATAAAGCAAGAAAATAGGGTCCCTACTTTCAGAGGGGCATGTGTACGAAAACTGCACAACAAATGGCAACTCCTACTCTGAAAATGCTCCAAAGAATTTCAGTGATAAACAGGAATCAAGAACCTAGAATCTCTAGTTTCATTCCTCACATTGGGTCAACCACAAGAAAAGTTCCAAAGTCCATGAACAAGAAAATGTCTCCTGTGCCAAAGTCAAAGTGTGTGCAAATTTATTCATTTCCCTTCCTTAGTTGCTATTGGAACCAAACTCAGTCTATTCAAGCTACATAAAGATTCTAACTCCAAAAGCATCCTGGATAGAGCCTCACTGCCAGTCAGGCATCTATAGCCCTGACAAGGTTATCATTGTGTCCCTCCTGAGCATAGTTCTACTACCAGCCAGGTGTCCATAGCCCTAGTAGAGATGCTTGGATACTATTGATAAGGTAAATATTCACTTGTGATTTTCAATATTCTCTTTTCTTTTTCTTTTAATAATCTTTTAAGATCATTTAAACTTTCCTTTTCACCCTATAAGCAATGAAGCTCACACTCAAGGTTGAGAAGCACAGTGGCACTAAGGTAGAAATAGGATTTTTCACTTGACCAAACTTCATAAGGAACCCTTAACAACCTTGGAATTCTTAATATATATTTATAAGTGTAAGACCCAAGCACATTCCAAATTTAACTTAATCCAGTGACTCATCCACTTCGAGCATTAGCACATGTGACACCAAGTAAAGAATTTCCACAAACTGGATCTAGAAGGATAATTAGAGTTTGTAAAAGAAATACTAAGAACAATCTGTGACAATATAATATTTTTTGTGCAAGTGCAACATGCCCAGAAGAAAACAAGAAAACCCAAAACAAAAAGAAAAAAATAGAAACAAAACTAACCTAAATAAAAACAAAGCTACACTAACCAAAAGCAAAGAACAAGGAAAAATAATCAAGCAAAAGAAACTGACACCTAACCTAACTATTTATAGGGAAGAGTTGCAAGTAGCTCAGGAATGGAAGTAATACTTCAAATATTTCCCATTGACAAGCAATGGGACATCCTCTCTAGTGAGAGTTTGCAGGTGAAAAGAATTGTCTTCCAATATCTCTGAAATATGGTAGGGGTCAAGTCAAAGCTTATCAAATTTCCCATGGTCCTCTTTTTTTATCATGTGTTTTATCCCAATAGAGAACAAAGTCAGAGATTCTAAAGGCTTTCACCTTGGCTCTCCTATCAAACCATCTCTTGAAGACACCCTAATTTTTAGAAAAAATTTCTAACGCTTCATACCTTTTCTCTTCAAGGTGTAGAAGTTTAGCCAAACGGTCCTCACACCTATCCCCTTTGTCATAATAATCATTAATGAATTGCAAAGTTGGGATATTAAGTTGGATTGGGAATACTAGCTCCACACCATACACAAGGTGATAGTGAGAGGTTCCTAGAGAGGCCTTATGTCTAGTGTGATTTTCCCAAAGAGAAAATCTGAGTTGGGTATGCCAATCTTTGGGGTTCCTCTCTAACAATTTATAGATGACTGTTAAAATATTTTTACTCGAGGACTTGGCCAGCCCATTTCCTTATGGGTAGTAATTGGCAGAAAACTTAACAATGGTTTTATGATCAAAAGCCCAACTAGAAAATTTTAACAAAGAAAATGTAGGACCATTATCACAAACCAAAGAAAATGGGAAACCAAAGTGATTGATAATACCTAATTCTAGAAAATTGATTACCACTTCAAAAGTGCATTGTTTGCAAGCAAGAGCTTTACTCCATGTACTAAAGTAATAAATTACAGTGAGAATGTACTTGTGGTCTATAGAGGAAGGTGGATTGATTGGAACAATGAAGTTCGAATCCTATTGTGCAAATGGTTTTACCTCTATGACTGACTGGAGTGGGAGAGCTGCATACTTCTCCTTACTCGATGTAGTTTGACACACATGGAAGGTCCTCAAGTGGTTGTGTGCATCCTTGAACAAAGTGGGCCAGTAATAACCTACCCTCATAATCTAATTTGTTGTAGCTAGTGTAGAACCATGGCCTATGCCATACTTATCATGGAATTTAATCATCACTCTCTCAACTTCTTTTTTTCCAAGACAGTGAAGGTAAATTCCTTCATGATTCTTCTTGTATAAAACAACCCCTTTCATCATAAAGTTATCACTTTTCAAACACAGAGCTCTCCATTACACTGCATTGAGATGATCAGGACATTATTAATTCAAGAGATGGTAGATAATGTCATCATACCATTCACCTGGGGAAACACCTTGAAGGTGATAGCATTGGGTTGTGAGATCCAGACCCATTTCAGCCATTGTCTTAGTTAGTCCCTATCCTCTTACCAATTTCATAGGTTGGATCTCAAATCATACTCTTATAACATTGTTACCCACTTATCTCTTTGTTCTCCTAGTTCATTTTGCATAAGTAGTAGCTTGACTACAGGATCGATCACTATTGCAAAGACCTTATTTCTCAAGATATAGTGTCTAAATTTATTTACAACTCTAACCAAGGCATAAGCCTATTTTTCTACACTATGATATCTCAATTTTGCATCCTTCAATAGAGCACTCATGAAAGCTATAGGATTCTCATTTCCTTGTTCAAATTTTTGAGTTAACATACCAGCACAAGAGTGATCTGATGCAAAAGAATATATATAAAAAGGTTTGGAATAATCAGGACTCACCAATACTAGAGCATCAGCTATTGCTCTCTTGATTTTTGCAAAAGCCTATTTTGCTTCAACACCCCACTTAACCTTTGCATCTCACTTCAACATTGCATTCAAGGGTTTAACTATTTCCACAAATCTAGTGATAAACTTTCTAAAGAATTTGGTTTTTTTGAAAAATGACTTCATTTCCTTCTTATTTGTAGGGGGTTGGATCTTCAGTATTGCCTCCACTCACTTTGGATCAATAGAGATACCTTTATCAGAGATAAAATTTCCTAACAACTTCCCTTCAATGACTCTAAAGATACACTTCTTTGGATTAAGTGAAATGCCAAATTCCCTACACCTTTGGAACACTTTGCACAAATCTGCAATATGATCCACTCATTTCTTGGAAAAGACTATTAAATCATCCATATAAATAATGATGCACTTATCGATAATTTCCATGAAGGAAATATCCATAGCCCTCTGAAAATTTGCTCCAGCATGGATTATCCCAAAAGGAATTCTCCTATTAAAAAAATTCCCCAATTTTGTGGTGAAGGTAGTTTTGTGCCTATCTTTGTATTGCACCATGACCTAATTATACCCAGAGTACCCATCTAGAAAGGACATCATCTGGGATCCATTAATAATTTGCAGCACTTCATCCAATGATGGGACTGGATAGTTGTCCTTTTTTGATGCACGATTGAGATTTCTAAAATCAACACAAAGCCTGATTTCTCCATTCTTCTTTCTTACCGGGACCAAATTATCCACCCAAGTTGAATTCCTAATGAGAAATATGATACAAGTAGATAATAAATTTTTTACCTCCTTTTGAATGATAGGTTCTAGTAGGGCATTAATGGGTCTTTGTCTTTTTTTGAATGGTTTGGCATCTAGCTTGAGAGGAATAGTATGTGTGATAATTGAAGTATCATATGTCTTCAAATCTTCATAAATCCAAGCTATTACATCCTGATATGTGTGAAAAACATCGATGATTCCTCTCCTTTCCTCTAGAATACATACCTTGCTAATTTAAACATTCTTAACATTGTCTAGGGTCCCCATATTGTAAGTATCACACTGACTACTAATGGACTCCTTCTTGGCCAATTGTTCCTAGTCTTTTATCCTATCTAGATAAAAAATTCTCTCTTGTCGCACCATCCCTCTTGGAATAGTGTTGTTCTTTAGGTTGATGACTCCTAGGTCCATCTCTACCTCTTAGGGTTCCAATTCATCAATTATCTATGAGGTAAACACATTAGAACTCATAATAAAATCAAGAATGTGCTTATCATCCTGAAACACCTAAAAATTAGTTATGTTGTCAGGTACTGATGGCACTAGAGTGAGCTCCATAGTGAACTTCAAGCATGAAAGTGTTAAGGGTTGTAATGTACTAGCTTCCTGAGCTAAAGCATATGTAGTTTGGTTATTGCTATGAGATATCAATTGAATGTTGAAAGCATCAAACCCCTCAATAAGATCCCATACTCTATGTTTGTAATTAGTCATCCTTCTATCAAGACATGAGGACTATTTTCTAACTTGCCTAACCACTACCTTTGAATCTCTAAACACTTGCAAAATTTTAACCTTCTTTCTTAATGCCATCATCAATTCATGAATCAAAGTTTCATATTCAACTACATTGTTAATATACTGGAATTGGAGTCTTTTTGTAGCAAAAAAGGTTTTACCTTTAGGACTGGTCAGCTCAAATCTAGCTCCAACACATTGTTTAGACTTTGATCCATCAAATCTAAGTGTCCAACAGCCAGCAACTCCTAATCCTCTTGATTTTTTCTTTGTTCTAATGCTATTGGGAGGTTCTTCAGAAGGAATTAAACTTGTACCTTTAGAATCATCTTGGAAACTTTGTACATTTATCTTGATAGCTAGGGTTGGATTAATGCACCTCTATATTTTCTCTACTATGGTCTGGCATAGGCAACATTCCATCTCTAAGTGGGAAGAATTATGAACTCTACACCAATTCAGAAGATGTAACTCCTTGAAATTCATATCTCTACCCAATTGAATTTGATACTCTATGCATTTCTAGATAAACTCTTGAAAATTATCCAACAAGTTAAGTTGACTGTCTTCTTGGTCATCAACTTCCTCTATTGATTCAACCAATGGTCTATGTTGGTAGATTCTGATGTGAGCTCAATAGGTGTGCTTTGCAAAATAAATATTTCTTTTGTATCTAATATCTCATTTCAAGTATTCTGGTATTCAGTAATTACATACTTCATTCTAGGTTCCCTTTCAATCTTGATTTGATTTGGTACTCCTTTCCAAGGAAGCCACATATGGGAATGATCTATTGACACATTCATTTAGTGCCTTGGTGAAATCTCTACCTAAGATCAGACCATAAGTATTAGGAATATCTACCACCTGAATATTAATAACTTGTTGAATCCTAGGGTCTAATGCAATTTGCATTGGAATCATATTTAATTCTCCCACCACATTCACTTTTGTCTTGTCCAACTAAGTGATTTTTTGTTGAGAGGCTACAGGAGTAATACCTAGGGCTCTACAGACAATAAAGGGCATAACATTTGTAGAAGCTCCTGAGTCCAGAAGGCAACTTTGTAAGTTATTCCCAAAGAGGTGAACATAAATTAGAAAAGGAGGAATTTTTGTCTTTCCTTGGGATAAACTTAGTTGAATATCAACTTGTGCAACTTGAATCTTATCATTTTCTTTCCCTTTATCTCTAGGTTGTGCTTGTATTTGACCTTGATCTTTTGGTACTTGGGAACTAGGGGTCTTTCCAATTACTTCACTAGCCACTCTATCTTGGGCAACTACATTTGCTTTAAAAGCTCCTAGAACTATATTTTTGTTAGTAGGAACTCTTAGCAACTCAAAAGAAGAAAGACTTGCCTTTAATTTCTTGAGTTTTTTAGCCACATAATCACCTAATTTCTCCATTTTCATATCAGTATGAAAATCTTTGGGATGATTCACCAACCTCTCATTTCCTTCATCAATGTTCTTTCCTTTAGAGGAATCAGACTGTCCTCCTTTTGAAAAATACTATGGGCACATGAGGATATGATGGATTATTACTAGTGGTCGAGTCCACAAAAAGATATAAAAGTCATGGAAAATCCTAACCTGGGAATTGGACATTCCAGTAGGTGACTAACATCTTATGGCCATTCATTTACGTTGTCAAACCAGGGAACATATACTTGAAATGGAGCAACACTATATGTGCACTAAGAACCAGTTTCAGTCACAATTTACTAGAAATAAATGCTTGGAAGGAATTCTACTTATGTTGTAGGAATGTAATGTAAATTCTTCTTAACTTAAACATAATTTAATCAAAGCAAAAATTGTGGCAACTATTACTAAGAGATAAACTATGACCTGGCCTTATATTGCAGGAACAAACACGGGGATGGATTCCTGATGTTGCAAGAACAATATAAGACTGAGTTTGCGCTAAAATTTTCAAGAATGAAATATAACTTATAATCAACAAAAGACAAATAACTAACTATAGATACTCACTAAGTGGGCCCCCTTAGCAAGCATCAACTAGTTTATGCAAGAATTGAACTCAAAACTTCATCAGCTTTCATTCATAAACTTGGAACCATATACATTGATTGTTTTGCTTACAAGAAAACTAACACAAAACACTGTCTCTTATTATAATACTAACTTTTACACACCCTATTGCTCACTCGCGTAGGAGGAACAATTATTTATATTAGGAAAGAAACTAACTACCTAACTCTAACAGAGAAAGATGTGGACATAAATGTATCCTAAAACTGAGGAACAAACTTCTCATAAATGAAAGCATATCCATTCAACACGATTCAGAGAGAATTTAGCATTCCACTCTTCCTAGATTAATGATCATTTAGATTTCCTCCCAACAACCCGGTCAGAGAGTCTTTGCTGGAACAACTTCCTCGATGCCATGTAGGAAATGGACTTTATTGTAGGGCTGAGATCTGTTGTGCTTTGACTCGTTCATGCTCCCTTCAACAACCTACAATGCACATGGCAACAGAAGCGAAAGAAAGCACATGTGGAAAATAAGACAATACACATTCATTATCCAAAAACTGCATGTATTATATCAGTCATTTGGGAGGTCGAACAGGGTAATTAATACAGACACAGAGATGTTAAGTTGCAGGAATATAGGAATGTATTGCTATAAGATACTACCTAATTTTTAGATAAGAATTCTTTAATCAAAGAGTTAAAACAACCATTAGCAATAAGAGTAAGGGTATTAAAAATACATCATAATATTCAAATTATGAGCATATTTTGAGCTCATCATTTTCCCCCTACTTATCCTAGTGATGGTTCTCCAACATTAATCTTTCTAGTTGTTTCTTTGAAATTAATAGGAGTAGTATGGCCTTGTAATGAAGTTCCAAATTTGTAGTAGAAACCTCTGAAATTATGCCATCTTCATACTTGCAGGTTTTTGTATCCTCATTAACATATGTAAACCTATAAGGGTAAAGTGGCCACATCAAAACTGGAGGTTGAAATTTTAATGGTAACCATAGCTCAAACCTTTTATGGAGACCAAGATGCATGTACTTCTTTGTCCTTCTAAGGGCTTCTTTAAAGTTCAGAGGGCTATGAGGCTCAAATTTCCTCAGACCAACAGTCATTTTCTCCCATCTTGTCTCAATTCTAGAAGATGAAAGCTTCCAAAACAGATATGGTTGGCCTTTGAACTCATCATACACCTGCTTCCTGATATCAAATATTTTCATTCTTTATGTCTGATCATTGAATCCATATGCAACAATAAGCCAAGTTCTTAGAATTGTATGGGGATTTGAACTTTTAGGTCATAGTGGAATAAGTTCATTCATTTCAGCCTCTTCATAAGCCTCTAATTGTCTACCATAATTAGTTTCATTGGCCGCCCAAGACATGAGTGACCTCATATGAATGTTGCCAATGTAGAGAAGTGTATTCCACTCTATTTCAGAGGGAATTATCAAACCATGTAAATAAAACTCACATAAAGAATTTTTCAACCAACTAGGGGCTACTTGATATGCATCATAAAATTCCTTGGCTATATAAATAACAAGGTCTAAATTTCTTGAAATTCTCACCAATTGAAACCAAAGATATTTCTCTTTAAGGAACATAGCATATACCCTAGGTGGTGGTCTACATTCCACAATTTTACCAGTTATCTTCATCATTTCATCCATTTTCTCTTTCATTTCTTGAATTTCTTTCTTTTGTCTTTCAATTTCTCTTTTCAATTTATTTTTTTCTTCTTCCCAAAGACTTTGTTGAATTTCATTTCTAGCTAAGTGGCAGAAAATCAAAGTTTGAAATGTAACATGCCTCCATGTAGTCCTAAGATATTCCAAACATTCAATCAACAATGTCCTTTTATAAACCACCAATGCCCGACAAATTTCAATAGATAATGGGGTTTCATTGGACACTTCAGACTATCCAAGCTATTCTTCATCTTGTTGTAGGATGGATTCTTGTTGTTGTGCAAGAGAAGATTGTGTTTCTTTTAAAACTTGCCTAGCTGCTTCAGCCAAGTCATCAAGACTTGGCATTCCCCTTTCATTACCACTACCATGTTGTGCTTCCTCAACTTCTACTATTTTAGTTTTCACTTCCCTTCGAATAATAGAGGGACCTTGTGGAACATTCTCAGATACATTCTGAGAAACATCATGACTGAATTCTTCAAATTCATCAAGAATTACTATAATTTCAAGTTGAATGGTGGTTGAGGTAACTTTATGCTATTTCCTTGATGAAACTCTTTTTGGAAATATTTCTAAAGTAACAGCTACAAGAGACACTTTCATGGATTTCCTCTTTTGAACCTACCTAGAGGATTCAGACTCAAACGGAGAAGATGATAGTGAAACTGTAGTGGCAACAAGCATTGTTGTAGGAGAAACTACTACAGGGGAAGATGATGTAGGAGTAGAACATTTTTCGCTTCTGAACATGAGGGTCAGATTCTGGGGTTTGTTATACCCTAGATGATTCTCCTACTTTCATTTTCCCTTTTTCTTTTCTACTAGCAGAACTGGTTTGTACTTGGGCAGAGGGCTCTGATGTGGAGGCTGCAAGACTAAGTGTTGCAGGAACATATGATTCTTGCTTTGCTTCCCTACTTGTAGATTCTACTCTCTATTTCTTTTTCTTGTGTTGTGTAGGGAGTGCTCTAGGAGGCTCTGGAGGTTGCAGACCCTTCTGAGTAACAATTTTTTTCCAAGAAATGGGTAATACATCCCTTAGGGAGCGCTCAATCAAGAATTTAATGAGGGAATGATGGGAAATAGAGTTGTCCCTACCCCTCTGGGTTTCATGGGCACATTGTTTCAAAAGGTTTAACAAAAAAATTGTAACATTGACAGCTAAACTGTACCTCATATGACTCAATAGTTTAAAATGATAGGAATGAAAATAGGAAAAAATGTCCTTCACAATTTAAGTACCTGATTATGAGGGTGGCATATTCTGAGTATGGAGGAGGCAGTGACACTTGTTTGCATCGTTGTTTGGAAACCTCCAAGGGTCCATCTGTTGGTATTGTGAATTTTTCCCTAGTAGAGACAACATCTAAAGAAAAAATTTCTCCTACCACCAAAAGCCTAGTTACTTCTACAATTCACTCTTCTATAATGGCTATTGTCAAACCCCACACTATAGCTTCTCCCTCTGAAAGAGTTCTCAAAAAATCACCCACAACTTCCTCATTAAAGGAATCTAACCTCAGAAAATAATTCAGCCAATTGCAATTGCTGAATGCCTGAACTGCTTGAGGATTTTGCATCAAGAGTTCATGAGCTATCGGCTCATGTCTTACTAATTGGCCACTGATATTCACAAATTATCCCTTCTGAGATTCTGCTAAGATTCTTGAAACTCAAACTTCTTCTAAAAATTCTAAAAAAACTTCTTCTACTCTACCGTCACTTTTCTTTACTTTTCCAAGAATGACTCAAGGGATAATTGCATGAAATGATTTTTAAGAACTACTCAAATCAAGTAGTTAATTTTTGTTTAGGATGAAAACATACAGTCATATTTGGAAAGTACAATAAAAAAAAATCAGTAGTGACAGTGACATAAGAAAAAGTTGAAATGGATTATCCCACCCCCTACTAAAAATTTGGGATGTTTCCACACATGTGTGAAAGGATAGGCGAAGAACATGAAATGATGATTGATATGTACATAGAAATTAATGAATAAATAAAATAAATAAATGATGTGACAACAAAAGATATTGTGTACCTTGTAATAAATGCATGTACATGCTGGTAAAGATCACAACATAACATGAAATGACAGATGGAAGTGAAACCATAAATGAGGGTGATATGGCAGAATGGTTGACATGGGTGGGTGACGTGGAAGAAGACGGAATGGATGGTGGTGATGGATTAAAAATAGAGAAAGTGGCTTCCTTAAAAAGGAAACATTTATTATGGGCATGCAACATAGAATTTTAAAGAGATGCTGCAGGAGAAAGGCCAAAGCTTTTTGTTGTAGGAAGATTAGTGGCTGCATCCAAAACAAACTACTTCATAAATTCTTCTTTGGACACTGACTTATGATACAACCTAAGATGGTGTCCATTAACCTGTAGCTTGAATTAGACATGATCTATTGTAGCTAACTAAACTGAACCATTATCAAACACATTTTCTATTTCATAAGGACCAAGCCATCTTGTGGTGAGTTTAGCTTGATTTTCCTTGTACCTAGATTCATAGAGCAGCGCCCAATCACTAGTAGAGAATTTCTTAGTTTTGATATGGTGGTCATGCCATTTTTTTCTTTGTTGCTGGATAGATTCAGTATACTACAGGGAAGCTTTCCTTATCTCATCCAATGCATTCATTTGTAGGAGGCATTCCTTTTGGGCTTCTAAAATATCAATGTTAAGCTGGAGAGCAGTCCTTAAGGTCTTATGCTCAAACTCTATTGGCAACATAGCAGTTTTTCTATAGAGTAACTCAAAAGGAGTAAACCATGTAGTTGTTTTCTATGTTGTGCTATAGGCCTAGACTACTTCAGGAAGGCGACTGCTCCAATCCTTCTTGTCTAATTTTACTGTCTTAGTAAGGATTGTCTCAATTTCTCTATTGTTAACCTCTGCCTGACCATTGGCTTGAGGGTGATAGGGGTTAGAATTTATGTGCCTGATCTTGTAATCAATCATCAATGCAATAATTAACTTTGATGTAAACTGAGCTTCTTGATCAGTAACAAGTTCTCTTGGGAATCCAAACTGAGTAAAAATCTCCTCATACAGAAACTCAGCAACTTTATTGTCATAGGCATGTGTCATTGCTTTTACTTCTACCCACTTGGTTACATAATCAATGCAAACCAAAATGTATGATTTCCCATTGGATGGAGGATCAATAGGCCCAACAAAATCCATGCCCCACTTGTCAAAGGGACTGACTACCACTTGAGGATATAGGGGCATTTCATCAGACCTTGTTGGTCTCCCCATGTGTTGACAGCTGTCACATTTTCTGGTGTAGGCTACAACATCTTTATGTAGTGTAGGCCAATAGTATCCTGTAGTAAGCACTTTCATAGATGTTCTCTTGGCTATAAAAGTTCCCTCCACATGGCTCATCATGATAGGCATGCAAAATGTCATAGGTCTCATCTTCCTGACACACCTTCTCATGACTTGGTCAGGTCCTATGTAAAATAAACAATCTGCAATCCATTAAAAGTTAAAACTTTTCTCTACTAGTAATTATCTTTCCTTTGGTGAGAAGTGGGCTGGAATTTTGTTGGCTACTAAATAATTTGCAATATCTACATACCATGGATTTTGAGTAGCAATAGAAAATAGATGTTCATCAAGAAAACTATCATCAATTACCTCAGGGGTGGAAAGTGTATCTATTTAAAATCTTGATAAGAAATCAGCCACCACATTAATCCGACCTGGCTTATCAATAACTATGATATCAAAGTCCTACAACAAGAGGAGCCATCCTGCTAATATGCCAAATATGGCAAGCTTATTCATGAGGTACCTTATTGCTACATGATCTGTATTGACAAATATTTAGTAACCAGTGACAATGTCAAAACTTGTTTAGGGCATACACAATTGCTAGCAATTCTTTCTCTGTGACAATATAGTTTAATTTAGGGCCTTGAAAGTTTTTGCTAATGAAATATATGGCATGCTCTATGGAATTCTCTTTCTGTCCTAAAACTGCCCCTATGGCATAATTAGAAGCATATGTGTGTATATGAAAGGGTAGACTCCACATGGGTCCTTAAAGAATAGCTGCCTGAGTAAGTAAGTTCTTAAGTTGCAGGAAAGATTTGTCACAGACCTTAGTCCAATTAAATTTAGAATCCTTAGTTAATAAGGCATATAATGAACTAGCTATTTTGCTGAAATCTTTGATAAATCTTCAATAATAGCCAGCATGTCCTAGGAAGCTTCTAACATCCTTTTGTTTCATAGGTGTTGGAAAAGTTAGAATAACTTCTATTTTGATCAACTTGAATTCCTACTTGAGAGATATGATGGCCTAAAACAATTCCCTCTTACATCATCATAAAACACTTCTCACTATTCAAAGACAAAATTTGCTCCTTACATATTTTCAACACTTTCTCCAAATTTACTAATGCTTCTTCATAAGTAGCTCCATAAGTGGTGAAGTCATCCATGTAGATCTCCATAGAATCATGAGAAATGTCAGCAAAAATACTGATCACTACTCTTTGAAATGTTGCAGGTGCATTACACAAGCCAAAAGGTAAGACAAAAATAGAAAAAAGTGCCCCATGGAATGGTAAAAGTTGTTTTGTCTTAATCCTCAAGGGAAATTCTAATTTGATTATACCCACTATATCCATCCAAAAAGGAGAAATACTTTTTACCAGACAATGAGTTTAGCACTTGGTCAACAAATGGAAGTGGAAAATGATCCTTTCTAGTTGTTGAGTTTAGCTCCATGTAGTCTACACAAACTCTCCATTTTCCTCCTTTTTTAGGAATAATCACCAATGGAGATACCCTTTGTTTGTCTGAAATGGGGTTGATAAAACCAGCATCAGGCAATTTTTGGAGCTCTTTTTTAACTATTTCCCTGAGTGCTGGGTTTATCCCTCTTTGAGGTTGTCTAATAGGTGAATAGTCTTCCTTAATGTAGATCCTATGAGTACAGAGTTGAGGATCTATTCCCTTCATATCCCCATAGTCCCATGCAAAATTTTTGTGTTGATCTTGCACCATTGTGACTAGGGCAGCTTGTTGAGATTGAGGTAGCTTATTATTGATGTTCAGACAGTGGCCTGGAGACACTTCTACTTGCTTGGTAAGATCATTCATGGAGGATGTTGATAAAGGTGGTGTCTATATTTCATGTGGAAGCAAGTTGTGATAAAATGCAAGACATTTAGGTGGCAGACTCTCAGAATTCAGTTGCAGTAGGAAACACTATTAAGAACAACTATCTGGAATAGATGGGCTACTCAGATTAGAGTTGGACTGCAAAATGTGTAAAAGTAGGTCATCCTCACTCTGAAGTTGGGAAAATGGATTAGTTTCCAACATCATTAGCTAAGCCAATGACTTGATTTCTTTAGTTTCCTCTTCTAAATTTCGCCAAATTGATTAAGACAAGTCTGGCTGAGGCTGGGCAGGTGGGTATAAAGCCAATTTATTTCTTGACTGACCATCAGAAATTGTCATGTCTCCTAAACAAAATCCTATAAAAACATCAGTTGTAGCTAACCATGGTCTACCTAGGATGATATGATATCCTCCTAAAGTTTCCTGAGTGGACAATATGGTAAAATCTGCTGGGTATTCCCAAGACTCAAGAATGATAATGACATCTTCTACCACTCTAATAGGTTTTACTATGGAACTATCAACAAGCTATAGGATGGTAGGTGTAGACTGAATTGTTGGGATTTTTAAGCACTCCATAGTATGATTGGTCATTATATTAATGGTTGCACCAAGGTCTATCAAAACATTTTTTACTATCTAGCCATTAATATTTATTTTTACCATAGGACTCCCAGGGTCAATATATTTTGGAATGACTACCTTCTCTAACATAATATCTGCCAACTATTCTAGAACATAGATAGTTTGGGGATCCTTTTTCTTTCTTCTTGGTTTCTTTAAACATGCCTCCTTAATGGCTTTTCCATAAATTGGGACATCTTTAATGGCTTGAAAAAGGGGAATTTGAATGTGTACATTCTTTAGCTGATCCAAAATATCAAAGGTAGGCTCTTCCATAGAGTTGGAAGTAGTAATTTGCAATTTTTGAGGAAAAGGCAGTTTGGCTTGATGATGTAGGATAGACTCCTTAGAGACAGTATCAGATACAGGTATATGTTCTGTAGGATCACTAGGTTGTTCAGAGGCAGAATCTGGAATCTTTGTAATTACAAGCGGCTGTGGAGCAGGGAGAGTGGTTCCAAACATGAGATGAATATCATGAATATTCAGGGCATAAGTTGGATACTAATTGGCTTCTAGAAGATACATAGGCTGTTGTTGTTGCTACTTATTATTATTAGGATTTGGCAATGGTTGAGTAGGCATAGACATTTGTTTTGGAGGGCCAATATTTGCTACAGGTGCTGCAAGAGATGGCATGAGGGCCAGAGGTTGCGGCTGCTAAAGCTACAGGGGTCCAGGGGATTTGTTCTACCATTGCTGAGAACCTCTCCATTAAGGATTCTACTGCCAGTTACCTGGGGGTGGAGTCCATTGTCCTTGTAGCTACTGCCAACCTCTTTGAGGAGATTTTCATTGAAGACTCTGATAGTTAGGCTAGTGTGGTTGAGAAATATTCCACGGTGGTGATACGCCATATGTAGGTTGTCATTGGTTATTGTAATTAGAATAAGGATTACCAAAAGTCAAAGGGTCTTGAGTCATACCTTATCTTTGAGCCTATGGTCGCCCTTGTGCAATGAAGAATACTTGGTCATCATCACCCTCTACTATCTTAAAATCAGTAAGTAATTGCTAAGCCTCCAGGTTAGCCACCATCTTACATCTATAGTCATATTTCTTCTATCTGTAATGTGGACAAAACTCAGCTAAGATTGCTTCAACTTCCTCATATTTCTTCCGAGCTTGCATAGTATCCAACTATGTAGCCATATTGTTTATGATATCCTACTTGCAATCTAACAACAAATTTGTGATCTTTATCCATGAAACTCCATTAGTAGAAGACTTTCCCACTGTGGTTTGATGACCTCTCCCCTTCTTAACAAGTTCTTGAGAGTAGTTGCAACATATTTTATTGATATCATCCCAAAGCATTTGGGTTATATCTCCTTCTCCCATCAGATCTAGGGTGTCTATACAGGTGTCATTGATTCCCCTTAGAAAAAGTAGTTTATGAGATTCTTCATTGGGAGTATGGTCTGAATTCTCTTTCAGGGAAAACAAAAATCTTGAGATATAGTCTTCCAAGCTTTCATCCTCCTTTTGTTGAATTATGAATATATCATCACCCTTACTTCCACTCTTACAATATTCCTTGTATTTATCAAGAATTTTTTTTGTATTGCTAACCAACTATCAACAACACCTCTTCCCAAACTCATAAACCATCTAAGAGCTCCCTCCTTCAAAGTAGTAGGAAATAAGTTCATCCTATGAGCATCTGAAGGATAATCATAGCTACGACAGAGGATATCAAACTCAAACAAGAAAGTTTTTGGGTCCTTTGTAACTAGTCCATAGAACTTGGGAAGTAATGAAGAAGGAATAATTTTAAGGTTATCATTATCTTGTTGAGAAATGATGGGGAATTCAAAAGAAAAAGGTCGATTAGGTGGATTACATGCCATAGTTACTTGATGGAGTATCAAAGCAAATGGATTTTCTTTAGGTTCTTCATCAGCTGGGTCAAATGGAAATTCAGTAAGCAGGTTTTTAGAAAATGGATTGATATCTTGGTCTCCTCCTTCCTCAAATAGATTATAAGTTGGTTTAGAATTATTATCAATGAATGCAAGGTTAGGGAGGAATCTTCCCAGAGTGTCTTCTTCTATGCATGCAATAGAATTAATCACAAATTGAAGGAATTTGAAAATGCTTACATAAACACACTAAAATACTACTAACAATGACTATGAGAGGTCCTTAGCTTGACACCATCCCTGACAACGGTGCCAAAAATGGTTGAGTCCACAAAAGGATATAAAACTCATGGAAAATCCTAACCTGAGAATTGGACATTCTAGCAGGTGACTAACATCTTCTTATGGCTGTTCATTTACATTTTCAAACCAAGGAATGTATACTTGAAATGGAGCAGCACTTTATGTGCACTAAGAACTAGTTTTAGTCACAATTTACTAGAAAAAAAATGCTTGGAAGGAATTCTACTTATGTTGCAGGGTATGTGCAGGATCATGATGGGCCAAAAAGAGGCGATACGATGGGTATGTGTAGGGTATGTGGCTGATGACTTTTTTTTTACCCAAAATTGATGAAATGAAAAGGGTTTTTAAAGGATATTCTCAGCTTTCCACCAATATAAATTATGCTTTACTTTGAATTTAATAAATAATTATTATTCATTTTCTATTTGAATTACGACTAAAGTCTTGATTGATAGGTTGATTGAAAAACAACTATAGCTTTCAAACAGTATCACATTTTTTAAATCTGCAACATGCATCACATTCTATGATTCACATACTATAGGATTAAAAAAGAAAAATTGAATTTCATGAAGTTTTGACCAAGTTAAGGTGGTCAGACATACAATTTTTATATTTTTTAAAAGTTGTAATAAAAAAATCATAATTAATTGTTTACTTGAAAAAAATTTAAAAAAATATGCATCACATTTGGACATGATTCCTCTACTTATATCTAAAATCTTATAAAAAAATACTATCATTTTATTGTGGTTAGGGTGGTTAGACAGACACCTACTTCTTATTTTTTCCTTGAAATTTAAGTACTATTGCATTGAAATTTCATATTTTCACCAAATGGATTTTTTTTCTTAAATAAACCTAGTAGTTTAGAAACTACATTCAATTTGCTACATACAGATTCTATTCTTACATATTTTTAAAATAATATTGATAACTTATTCAAATTTTTACATCAAATTTCCTAACTCTAATTTTTTTGAATTTTATTGCCACTTAAGGGCCCATTTTTTCCATAATGATCCTGCACATACCTTGCAGGAATGTAATGTAAAGTCTTCTTAACTTAAACATAACTTAATCAAAGAAAAAATTGTGACAACTATTACTAAGAGACAAACTATGAACCAGCCTTATACTACAAGAACAAACACAAGGATGGATTCTCGATGCTGCAGGAACAATATAAGACTGAGTTTGCAATGAAACTTTCAAGAATGAAATCTAACTTATAATCAACATAATACAAATAACTAACTAACTAAAAATGCTCACTAAGTGGACCCCTTAGCAAGCATCAACTAGTTTATGCAAGAATTGAACTCAAAACTTCATCAACTTTTATTCATAAACTTGGAACCATATACATCGATTGTTCTGCTTATAAGAATACTAACACAAAACATTATCTCTTATTATAGTACTAACTTTTACACACCCTGTTGCTCACTCACGAAGGAGGAACACTTATTTATATTATAAAAGCAACTAACTACCTAACTCTAATAGAGAACGACATGGACATAAATTTATCCTGAAACTGAGGAACAGACTTCTCATAAATGAAAGCATATTTGTTCAACATGATTCAGAGAGAATTTAGCATTCCACTCTTCCTAGATTAATGATCATTTAGATTTCCTCCCATTGACCCAATCAGAGAGTCTTTTCTAGAACAACTTCCTCGATGTCATGCTAGAAATGGACTTTACTGTAGGGCCGAGATCTATTGTGCTTTGACTTGTGCATTCTCCCTTCAACAACCTACGATGCACATGGAAACAAAAGTGAAAGAAAGCACGTGTGGAAAATAACATGATACACATTCATTAATCACGTATTAAATCCATTTCATTATCCAAAAACCACATGCATTATATCATTCATTCAGGAGGTCGAACAAGGTAATTAATACAGACACATAGACATGTTAAGTTGCAGGAATATAGGAATGTATTGCTATAGGATTCTACCCGATTTTTAGATAAAAAGTCTTTAATCAAAGAGTTAAAACAACCATTAGCAATAAAAGTAAGGGTATTAAAAATACATCATAATATTCAAATTATGAGAATATTTTGAGCTCATCAACTAGCATTGGAATTAGGAGGTGTGGTGAAGTTGTTTAGAGGAATGGATGTAGTGAATGGACCTTTAGCTTGTGGACCTCTGGTTGGCCTATTTCTCAATTCATACTTTCTCGTAGGTTATTGGAACATTTTCACTTCTTCAATGCCAGTTTCTTCTTCATATAAAAGACCATTGTCATTCTTAGTGCCTTCATTGAATAGCTATGAAATCTCATCCCCATTGTATACTTGCTTTGTTCTATCATCCTGCTCATTTGACTCTTCTTCTAGCTTATTATCTTCACTTCTAGGAAGGGAGCATGATTTAGCACCATTACTAAAGAATCATAAGAGTTAGATGGCACTAAATCCTGATTGTTGGAATTTTTTTCAACCTCATATTGAAAGATGGATGCAACAGTCTAGAACTTAGGGTAGTCCAACTCAAAATGCTGACTTGTCTTGTGGAGCTTGCATCACCTAGACAAAACTACCTCTACTAAATACACACCATTTGGAGGCTTCTCCTGATTAGGAGGTTGATCCAATAGAGTAGGGTCACCTCCATTGTTTTTCCTTGTATTCCATGTTTTTTTATGCCTAGGTGGTTGTCTCCTTTCAAATCCTTGTCCACATGTTTATCCTCTATCAAAATTTTGACTAGATGACTACCCTCTGTCAAAATTTTGTCTGTTTCCTTGTGTAGGATCTTGATTCTCCCTATTATAATTGGACTACATATTCCTTTGAGTAGCCTAGAGTTGACTATTTTGGTTCCTCAGGTATGTTACTTCCATATTCAGCTTCTTCACTTGCTCTATCATCTCATCTAATCTTTCCTTGTTAGGATTACTATAAGGTGCCAAATTCACATTGTTCTGAGAGTATCCTGATGCTACACCTAAATCCATGGACTAGTTTAGTACTTCAAGATTTTGCAAGTATGTGGGAAATCTAGCTTATTCCTATGAATGGAGAGGATGATTGACATTTTTTTTAGGATAAGTGGTCATTGGTGGGGCTTGATTCATTGGAGGACCTAGATGTGGAACCAAAGGAAATTATGCCACCAAATTCATAATTGGGGTATGGTTAGTCAAATACTAGTTGAGTGCTTGAATCTACCTTGGATGAGAAGTAGGTCCTAAAGATGGCAAGGGTCTAGACAAATGCTGCCTCAAATCTATGCTAAGCTTGACCAACTCTGCATAAGCATCAATTAAAGTGTTTGGGATATTATTCCTCCATTTAAGGTAAGTTATTGTGAGACTATCAAGAGCTTCATAATAGACTTTTAGGGCAATAGCATTATCTACAACATAAGGAGCCTCCAATCTAGTGTATGCATGATGAAACCTATTATTGAACAACCCTATAGGCTCATTAACTTCTCTTTTAACCCTAGTAAACTATAGATATAGCTCATTAGCACTGATAGGGATTTTAAATTTCTATAAAAATGCATTCTCAAGTTTAGTCCAATTGTGAATTGACCCAGCAAGAAGATGATTGTACCAATAAAAGGAAACTTCTCCCAGGGAATAAGGGAAAAGCCTACATGCAACATCTTCATGATTAATTCCTCTATCCCTAAGACAAGTCTAGAAAATCCTGATGTCCTCCTCTATAGTCCTATTGGGGTCATTAACATGATACTTGGAGAAAAAATGTTTAGGATTCTTCAGCATAATATTGTAGTTGTAAAAGGACAAGGGAGATGGATTGTTTTCCAAGAAATCCATTTGTTGTGGTGGGGGTGGTAGAGGCTAATTACTGACTAGTTGGGGTTGTTGAATGGGAATAGCTTTTGATTCAGATGGTGATGGACCTGACAAAGATGAGTATGATGGAGATGATGGAAATGGTAGGGAAGATGATGATTCTCCCCTTCTTTTGGCCCTTCTTGACATAGTAGGGGTTTGCAACTATTGAAAATATTCCTCTCCTGGGGTGGATCCGGTTCTTCTTCACTTGCTCTATCATCTCATCTAATCTTTCCTTGTTAGGATTACTATAAGGTACCAAATTCACATTGTTCTGAGAGTATCCTGATGCTACACCTAAATCCATGGACTAGTTTAGTACTTCAAAATTTTGCAAGTATGTGGGAAATCTAGCCTATTGCTATGAATGAAGAGGATGATTGACATTTTTTTGAGGATAAGTGGTCATTGGTGGGGCTTGATTCATTGGAGGACCTAGATGTGGAACATAAGGAAATTATGCCACCAAATTCATAATTGGGGTATGGTTAGTCAAATCCTAGTTGAGTGCTTGAATCTTCCTTGGATGAGCAATAGGTCCTAAAGATGGTAAGGGTCTAGACAAATGCTACCTCAAATCTATGCTAAGCTTGACCAACTCTGCATAAGCATCAATTAAAGTGTTTGGGATATTATTCCTCCATTTAAGGTAAGTTATTGTGAGACTATCAAGAGCTTCATAATAGACTTTTAGGGCAATAGCATTATCTACAGCATAAGTAGCCTCCAATCTAGTGTATGCATGATGAAACCTATTATTGAATAACCCTATAGGCTCATTAACTTCTCTTTTAACCCTAGTAAACTATAGATATAGCTCATTAGCACTGATAGGGATTTTAAATTTCTATAAAAATGCATTCTCAAGTTTAGTCCAATTGTGAATTGACCCAGCAAGAAGATGATTGTACCAATAAAAGGAAACTTCTCCTAGGGAATAAGGGAAAATCCTACATGCAACATCTTCATGATTAATTCCTCTATCCCTAAGACAAGTCTAGAAAATCCTGATGTCCTCCTCTATAGTCCTATTGGGGTCATTAGCATGAAACTTGGAGAAAAAATGTTTAGGATTCTTCGGCATAATATTGTAGTTGTAAAAGGACAAGGGAGATGGGTTGTTTTCCAAGAAAGCCATTTGTTGTGGTGGGGGTGGTAGAGGCTAATTACTAACTGGTTGGGGTTGTTGAATGGGAATAACTTCTGATTTAGATGGTGATGGACCTGACAAAGACGAGGATGATGGAGGTGATGGAAATGGTAGGGAAGATGATGATTCTCCCCTTCTTTTGGCCCTTCTTGACCTAGTAGGGGTTTGCAACTATTGAAAATATTCCTCTCCTGGGGTGGATCCGGTTCTTCTTCACTTTCTCTATCATCTCATCTAATATTTCCTTGTTAGGATTACTATAAGGTACCAAATTCACATTGTTATGAGAGTATCCTGATGCTACACCTAAATCCATGGACTAGTTTAGTACTTCAAAATTTTGCAAATATGTGGGAAATCCAGCCTATTGCTATGAATGAAGAGGATGATTGACATTTTTTTGAGGATAAGTGGTCATTGGTTGGGCTTGATTCATTGGAGGGCCTAGATGTGGAACCAAAGGAAATTATGCCACCAAATTCATAATTGGGGTATGGTTAGTCAAATCCTAGTTGAGTGCTTGAATCTGCCTTGGATGAGCTGTAGGTCCTAAAGATGGCAAGGGTCTAGACAAATTCTACCTCAAATCTATGCTAAGCTTGACCAACTCTACATAAGCATCAATTAAAGTGTTTGGGATATTATTCCTCCATTTAAGGTAAGTTATTGTGAGACTATCACAAGATTCATAATAGAATTTTAGGGCAATAGCATTATCTACAGCATAAGGAGCCTCCAATCTAGTGTATGCATGATGAAACCTATTATTGAATAACCCTATAGGCTCATTAACTTCTCTTTTAACCCTAGTAAACTATAGACATAACTCATTAGCACTGATAGGGATTTTAAATTTCTATAAAAATGCATTCGCAAGTTTAGTCCAATTGTGAATTGACCCGGCAAGAAGATGATTGTACCAATAAAAGGAATTTTATCCCACGGAATAAGGGAAAATCCTACATGCAACATCTTCATGATTAATTCCTCTATCCCTAAAACAAGTCTAGAAAATCCCAATGTCCTCCTCTATAGTCCTATTGGGGTCATTAACATGAAACTTGGAGAAAATTTGTTTAGGATTCTTCGGCATAATATTATAGTTGTAAAAGGATAAGGGAGATGGGTTGTTTTCCAAGAAAGCCATTTGTTGTGGTGGGGGTGGTAGAGGCTAATTACTGACTGGTTGGGGTTGTTGAATGGGAATAGCTTCTGATTCAGATGGTGATGGACCTGACAAAGACGAGGATGATGGAGATGATGGAAATGGTAAGGAAGATGATGATTCTCTCCTTCTTTTGGCCCTTCTTGACCTAGTAGGGGTTTGCAACTATTGAAAATATTCCTCTCCTGAGGTGGATCTGGTTCTTCTTCAAAATCTCTAAGGAGAAATTGTAGATAGAAATCAATCCGGCTTGCTTATTAAGGTCCTCCTTCTAGCACCAATATGTTGATGGTGTTTTCTACACAGCAACAACTCAAATAGAATATAATATCCTATCTCTCTTGAAAGGTAAATATCTATCAACAAGCCTAAAGAGATAACCCCAAGGTCTCTAATGTCAGGTCTTGACAATACATAAATAGCTCAAATAATATGTCAAAATTGTTGGTAATCACAAGGGGTCTTATAAATCATATTATAGAAAATTCAGACTTATCAAATCTTGGAATTTGGTGATACTCTTGATCCTAAAACCTAGCTCATAGTTCAAAAGAAATAAAAAAAGATAAGGTTTTAAAGAGATTTTGAAACTAAACTAATTCCTAAAACCAACAATGCAAATGATTAAACAATCAAAGTGGACCAATCCTTCAAAACTAATTCTTGCTAAACCCAAAATAAACCTACAATCTCACAAAAAATAGTTAAATCTTCTAAGGAATTAAATATTTTCAGATCATGAAGCATTCACCCAATTCAACCTTATTTGACAATTGAAATGAATAAATACCCACAATTGAACTTAGCATACAAATTTAAGTCCTAGGCTAACTTTACACAAATTACAATCAACAAGCTACTAAAAGTATGGACCAAGGATTACTCAAACAATTCAAATATTAAACCATCAACACCATTGCATCATATCTAAATCTGAAAACTAATATGTAACTAATAATCTCAAATCAATTTCAAATATTTGGAATAACATGAACCATGCAAAGTGAACAACACAAGAAAGAGCACCAAAGAACAATGTCTTTACTTATATTGAATCACCCAAGTTTGCAACAATTCATGTATTTCAATGTAGTAGCACTTGCTCTCAGAAAATGCAAACTCTTAACTTAACTACAGCTCTAGCAACTATATCTCAACTCATTCTAACTCTTACAAATGAAGCTTGATCCTCAATTTATAGAGAGGCATCACTAGGTCAGCCCAAAATTAGGGTTAAATGCATAGGTCGACCCAACAAGTTGGCCTAAAGTTCTTAAAATAAAATAAAATTACATTGATTATTTGTAAATAACTCCAAGTCAGCCTGGGTCCTTCTAGAAATATTCTTTTGATGGCGCAAAACTTGAGGTCATCCCTTTTGGTTGGCTAGAAGTCACATGTTTGGAACAAAAATCTAGGCTTGCTAACTATTCTCACTTTCTCCCTCCTGATTGGCCTATGATTTATTAGCTAATTCCTTAACCTTCTCCAAAATTTCTTTCATACCTTTTGGATCTTGAACTAGAATAAATTTAATTCTAGTTTTATGAGTTTTATACTCCTCCAAATACTAGGGCATCACCTTGTTCCACTCAATCTATAGTTCATGATATTTATCCAATTTTGATATGTAAATTGTTGCATCCTTCAAATTTTCCTTTGTAATGGGAGCACTATTAGAAGGAGCATATATCTCATGCCACCATCCTTGCAACCTGCCAATATTCATATTTTTCTGGCCAAAATTTCTCCTTCTAGTCATAATTTCTAGAAAACTTATGCAACTATTGTATATCTCTTTCATTTTTCCTTGTAATTTCATTATTTTATTTAAAGATTTTGTATGGAGTTCCTTCTGATAATTCAAAACCTCAATCCACTCCCTCACTTTTCCAATTTCATCTAGAGCTAATTCTTTAGGAGGCAACTATAGGATCTTCTTCAACTCCTCGACAATAAATTAATCAATCTTGTTATAGTCTACAGAAAACTATGAAGTATTATCCATGAAGTCAGAAGCATTAGTGTGTATCTTGAGAATTTTTTCAATTGCTTCATCTCCCCTAATACTGACACCTTGAAGCCAATCGTGTGTACAATGCATAGAGGATTTTAACCTTTCAATTTCTGAAACTACCTCCTTAGGTAGCAATCCCTCTGGAATGGCTCCTTCACTCCGAACAGTTTGCAGAGGCTTCATCAAATGTTGTACAGATTTATAAACATCATTTAACTATTTTTGTAGATTTTCCTTATCTTTTTCCTTGTCTAATCTCCTCAAAATTTCCTGGGAAGACTCTTGGAACTCTTCTTTTTCTTTTTCCTTGGTTGTTGGCCCCAAATTAATAGTTTGCACTTTATAGTCAAATGGCCTAATCTCATTCTTGAACTTGTCTTTTGTAGGCACTACCACAAGAATTATCCTGTTATTGAATTCATCCCTTGAAATCTTAGAGATTTTTCTAGCTCTCTTTCTCTGCTTAGGTATCGCCCATTTGTTCAAGCAACTTGTAGTCCCAACTTGGAGCTTCTTCTTATACAATTATTGGATTCTTACTAAGTGTTTTCTCTAACCATTCAGGAGATGTGGATTGCCTAGATGCTATCTCCTTATTAGGACTATTAACCAGATTTACCTCAACATTCTACTATGATTCTAGTTGATTTTCTTGTTCATCCTTGTCCTAATGAGGACTATTAGCAACTTTTTGCCTATTCTCCCCTATTTCAAGATGACCCTCTAGTTCATCAATTTGTACCTTTTATGGGGACTTATATGTTTTTCCCTAAACAACCTCAGAATCTATATTATTACTTTCTACTCTAGAGATAGGTTATTTCATTTCTTGTACAAATTTCCTCCATTCTCCACTTTTAGGATTAGAGACCTCATCATATTATTCATTTGGTTGTTCAAGATTATATGATATGTTTCCTCCCTCGTGAATTGCTTCTTCAAAGACTTGCACATTTTGATGAGGAGAAGGAATAGGAGAATTATTCTCCACAACTACTCTCTTCTCCACATCATCAGTAGGTTCCATCTTCTCTCACACACCTCCTCATGACATGGTCTATTCCAGTATAAAACAAACATCCAACAATCCAGGAGAAGGAAAATATTTTTCAATGAGTGCCCTTTTATCTTTTGGGGAGAAGTGAGAAAGAACTCTACCTGTGACCAAATAATTGGCTATGTTAGCATACCAGGGTGTTTGTATAATGAGGGAGAATAAATGCTCATTAGGGAAGTAGTCAGCTATTGGTTGATTATCTTTTGATGTAGTCAACCTTGAAAGAAAATTTGCAACAACATTGGTCTTCCCTAGCTTATCCAAAATAGTTATATCAAACTCTTGCATCAACAATAACCATCTTTCCAGCCTACCTATGATCAAAGGTTTATTCATGAAATATCTAATGGTTGCATGATTAGTGTGTACAAAGATTTGGTAACCTGATATGTAATGTCTAAATTTGTTTAGTGCATAGAATACTTTCAACATTTCTTTCTTTGTCACTACATAATTGAATTCAACTCCTTGTAATTTTTTGCTAACAAAGTAAATGGAATTTTCAACAACTCCTTTTTATCCTAAAATTGCTCCTATGGCATAATCTGATGCATCAGTATGGATGTGGAAAGGAAGCTCCCACTTAGGTCCTTTGAGTATAGGAGCATGAGTCAAAGTTGTCTTCAAGTCATAAAATGCCTTGTCACAAGCTTCAATCCATTGGAATTCAACATCTTTAGTGAGAAGGGTATACAATGGTGCTGCTACCTTTCTGAAATCCTTGATGAAATTCCTATAATATCTTGCATGACCCAAGAAACTCCTAACATCCTTCTATTTTGCAAGTGTGGGAAGATTTGTGATTACCTCAATCTTTGTAGGATCTACTTGGATTCCCTTGTGGGAGATGTAGTGGCCAAGAACTACACCTTCCTACATCATCATGAAGCACTTTTCACCACTTAAGTACAAGTTTTGGTCTTAACATCTCTATAAGAATCTCTTGAGATTTTCCAACACTTAATTAAAATCAACACCAAAAGTGGTAAATTCATCCATATAAATTTCGATGCAATCATGAGAAATGTCTAAGAATATGCTAAAGACTGCCCTCTAAAAGGTTACAGGTGGATTTCATAAGCCAAATGGGAGTAATGAGTAGGCATAGGTCCCACATGGATAGGAAAATATGGTCTTCTCCTAGTCCTCTAGTGCAATTTGGATCTAGTTGTACCCGCTGAATCCATCTAGAAAAGAAAAGTATTGCTTTTTTTGCAAGTGTGTACAAACCTTAATCAATGAAGAGTAAGGGAAAGTGGTCCTTCTTGGTGATTGCATTAAGTTACCTATAATAAATACAAACTCACCATTTCCCTCCTTTCTTGGGCACAATCACTAATGGAGAAACCCACTCACTATTTGAAATGGGGTAGATAAATCTTACATCTAGTAATTTTTGCAAATCCCCTTTTAGAATTTCTCTCAGTGTAGGGTTAATTCTTCTTTGTGGCTATCTTACTGAGGTGTAATAATCTCTATTGTAAATTCTGTGTGTAAAAATTATAGGGTCTAATCCCTTCATATCATGATAATCCCACACAAATGCATGTTGATGGGTCCTTAATAAGTTTTCCAATAAAAATTATTGTTTTTCACTTAATTTACTGTTAACATTCAAATATTTTCCTTTTGGCACATGTACTTGTGTAGTTAACTCTAACATGGCTTCTTATTAATGCATGGTACCTTTAGTTCATTTGGCAGAAATGTATGGGATATACATTTTGTTGTAGGAAGTCTATCTGTAGGAACAGTGGCTACAGGAATAGTGGTTGCAAGAAGAATGTTTGCAGGACAATGGTTGCAGGAAGAGTAGGTAGAAGTGTCTTGACTGGAGTAATAGAATAAGAAGACAATGTTTCCTCCACTTTAAAATGGTTCTGAATGATGTTAGCCAATACTTCATCCTCATCTTGGAGCTACATGAAAGAGATTCTACCTAACATCATAAGTTGTGCCACAAAATTGACTTCCTTAGCATCTTCACCAACATGTGGCCATACGGGATTATCTTCATCATGAGATGGCTGAGTAGGAGGATAAAGAAAAAACTTTTTAGTGCTCTTCCCATATGAAATGGTCATGTCACCTGATCGACATCCAATGTATGGATCTACAATTTCCAACCATGGCCTTCCAAGAATAATGGGATACCCACCTATTGTAGCTTTAGGAGAAAGAATCATAACATCTACTGGGTACTCCTAGGAGTCTAAAACTACCACAAGATCCTCCACTATACCATCAAGCTTAACAGTAGAGCTATCAAAAATTTGTAGGAAAATAGGAGTAGATCTTATGCTTGCAATGTCTAGTTGCTATAGGATATCTTTGGTCATAACATTTACTGTTGTCCCTAAATCAATCAATGCATTCTTTACTTGGACCCTGATTATAAAAATTGATACCAAAAGACTACTCAGGAATAGTTAATTTTGCCAACATGATGTCAACTAGTTATCCCACCACATGAACTATAGTTGGATCTTTCTTTTTCCTACTTGGCTTCTTGAGGCATGCTTCCTTGATGTCCTTGTCATAGATTAGAACATCCTTTATGGCCTGAAATAGAGGTATCTAGACACATATATGCTTCAGTTGATCCAATATATCAAAAGTTGTATCCTCTTTTTCTTCCTTCTTCTTGGAAACTTCCAATCTCTTGGGAAATGGTGGTTTTTATTTAGTCTACCTGACTTGGACTAGTTCAGGATTTTTAGGCACACTTGGTTGAATTAGATCATTCAGAGGTTCTTCCTACTCTTCCATAGGAAGCTCAGTGATAATGGTCTTGGAAGGGGCTGGTAGAGTAGTTCCTGAATGCAAGTGGATGTCACTTACACTCTTAGCATATGTAGGGAATTGATTTGAATTAGTAGATCATGTAGGTTATTATTGTGGTTTCTTATTTGGATTGGGTGTGAGTTGAGTTGGTAGCTAAGTAGGTTTAGGTGCATTTTATTTTTGATTAGCAGGTGGAGGCATTATAGCAGGTTGTTGGGGCTGAGTAGGTGGCTGCATGCAACTAGTTGTCTGGGAAATCCATTGTTGTCCTCCTCTCCATTCATTTGTTTGTTGCTAATTTCCTGGAGGTGACTGCCAATGCCCTTGAAATTGCTACCAATTCCTCTGAGGTTGTTGCCACTAGGGTGGAGAACTTTGATGATTGAGCAAAGCATTTGGATGGTTTCTCCAAGGCTATGGTGGATATCCTCCATAGCTAGATGGATATGGTAGATGCCATTGGTTACCAGATGAATAGGAATTAAAATATGGACCAGCATAAGATAGTGGACCTGGTGGCATACCTTGTCTTGGAGCCCAAAGATTCCTTTGTGAAACATAGTAGACTTGGTCTTCTTCAATTTGGATTGCTTTGAACTTAGGTGGAATCTGCTTGCTTTCAAGATTAGCTATCATCTTCCATCTACAATCCCTCTTCTTTTGTCTATAGTGGGGGCAATACTCTATCAACATTTCCTTTGGATCCTCTTGCTTCTTCTTGGCCTGAAATGTGTCTAGTTGAGTAGCTAGATTATTTATAATGTCTTGCTTGAAGTCTACTATCAAATGAGTAATCTACATTCTTGAAACTCCACTAGTAGTTGACATACCCATGGAATATTGGTAAGCTCTCCCCTTCTTTGAAGTTTCACTAGAGTAGTTCTAGCATATTTTATTGATATCTTCCCAAGGAACCTTGGAGATATCTCCTCCTCCTATGAGGTCCAAGGCATTAGTGCAGCTATCATGGATTCCTCTTAGGAAAAAAAACTTTGCTACTCTTCATTGAGTGTATGGTGTGGATATTTTTGTAGGAAAAAGAAAAACCTTGCAGTGTAATCTTCCAAGCTCTCATCTTCCTTTTGTTGCATCCTAAAAATGTCACCTCCTCTCATGTTGCTGCCCCTGCAATATTCCTTTTATTTCTCAAGGAATTTTGTCTTGATGTCTTCCCAAGTTTCCATAGTATCTCTACCTAGGATTATGAACCATCTTTATGCAACCTCTTTTAGAGTGGTAGGAAATAGGTTAAACCTATGAGCATCGATGGTATAATCATAACTCCTACAAAGTATGTCAAACTCAAACAAAAACATATTAGGATCTTCTATGACAAGTCCATGAAACTTGGGGAGTGTTGAGGTAGGAATATTCTTGATGTTTTCAACTTCATTCTAATGGACAATGGGGAAAGGAAAAGTTGGTTGGTTAGGTTTTTTCTTATTTGCATCACCCATTCCTGCTTGATGTGGTTCCAAAGCAAAGGGCTTCTCAAGCTAATTTTGATCTTCAAAGTATACTTCAAAGCTACTCATATCAGGAAATGCATTAGCAAATGGGTGTGGATCTTCTTCTTCTTCTTCTCTTGGCAGGTTCTGATATTCAATTAGCTGGAATGGATTATGATTGTTAGGAAGGAATCTCCCATAAGCATCCCTTCTCCTTCCTCTATGCATGTGGTATCACTCACTATCATCCAACTCACACAAAGAATTGGTACAAAATAAGGGGGGTCATTAATTCCTAAATGAGGATATACTAAGAACAACTTCCACAAACACTATAGCAAAAAAAACTACCAATGACTTCAAAGAACTCCCTAGTTTGACACCATCCCCAACAACAATGCCAAAAATGTTAGCCTCCTACAATGATTTAATAACTAAGGCCTTACATCCATGATTCAGAGATTGGACATCTAACCTGACTAACTATTTTAATCATCATGATAGTGCATTTAACTTGTCGACCTAGGGATGTGAACTTGAAATGGGTTAGCACAGTATGTGCACTAGGAACTCAAAGTAGCCATTTCATTCTATAGCTAAGGAACACACAATGCTGAAAGAAAATTGCTTAGAAGGGAATACCATAAATTCCAACCATAAATTAACAACTACATCAAACTAAAATACATAATAGTAATGAAAATCTAAGCAACAAACATGGCACTATTCTGTCTGCTTTGGCTGCAAGAACACTCACATAATGAAATTCTAGTGGCTACAGGAATATTCAATGCCAAATTTTTAACTAGTTACTAAATAGCAAGCAATAATAAACTAGTACTAAACTAAAAGGACAAATTACTCACCAAGTGGGCCCACTTGGATAAGTATCCTCTAAAACTAATGAGAACTTAAATGCTCAAACTCAGAACTTTATTCTATTCACTATAAATCATGAGTACAAAAGAGTAATGTATATGTATTACTGAAAACTTGAGAGTGCTAGTACAATATCAAATCATGCAACCCCCTAAGGAAGGAGCATCAGATCTTTATTGATACTATCATCTAAACAAGGCAGTCAACTCCATGACTGGGAGGACAACATTTAGGGAAAATAGAGAAAGTGGAGTGGCAGTAGTTATGCATGCATGAAATCTATTCAAAAATGTAGGTCCAAATGCAAATCTATCACAATAGTAACACCTGCATCTACTCAACCAACATTGAATTCCACTACAAAGTAGTTACATTCAGTTTGTATACAGAATCTTCTACCATTGACCTCCTTTGATGTTTGATTGATTCCTTTGTTGGATGTTATGGTGTATGCCCAACTGGCGGTTTCTTCCTCAACTTAGCATCTTTAAATTAAATTTGCATGGCAATGTTAGTATGTAAAATAAATACATATCTATAACCACCTTAAGGAACATTCATTAGCCACATGCAAAATCAATATAGATAATCCACACAATCTACCAATGTCGTTAAAACTTGTAGAAATAGGATTAAGCCTAATGTCAATGGTTTGAGGGAAACATTATGAAAATATCAACATTTACCATCAAATTCCATGACAACTTCCAGAAAATAAACTATAGATTCTACCCAAATTTGGACCAAGAACTAGGCTCATCAAGACCCATGTCATGGGTCTACTTTCACATTTGTATTGTTTTGAATTTTGTAAGTTCAGATTTCGATTACAAGGGAGAATCTGCCCTGATAGGTGAATCTGCCTTGTTAAAAGGGTGAATCTACTCTCTAGATGGGTGATTGCAAAACTTCCTCTCTTCAATCAAACCTAAATAGGTGATTCTACTTCGTCTTTTCTACATCTTGCACACAGAGACAAATACACTACCCAACCAAGTGATTTTGCAGACAGGAAAATTTGAAACATACACAAGAGAATACACTCTAGCTACATAGGAAAACCTAATACCTACAAAGGTGAACTAGAATATTCTACACAGGAAAATCTACTCTCCAAAGAGATGAATCTTCTCTTGTCTTGGGTGATTCTACTCTTTCCATTAGCAAACACAAAAGGTCTAAAAAAAAAAAAATTGATAAAAAAATTGGTTTGGAGGCTCTGCCCCTATCCCACCTTACATGAGGGATTAGACTGTCCCCCACACCTCCCTTTTCATTAGGTTAAGTTTTCCACCCCTTGGGCTAACCATCATCTAATTTCATCATTTTATTTGCATCTAATCACCTCTTTGTGTAGCTTTCCATTTTTTTTCAAAGACCAAAGTATTAAACTACTAATTTTTTTCCTATAGGGTGATTGGTCAAGGACAAGTGTGATTATATCTTTTATACTAATCTAGGAACACTTGGTTTTCTTAAAGGGTTCAATTAATCTATTTGTTTTTTTTTGGATTGGTTCATTGGTGTATTCTCTCCCCTTGTACCATGTGTGAGCCTGGGGATAAAAAATTGTGAATCAATTCAAGTCCATCTCTAAGTCTACCTAAGAGTGCTAGTATGTGTGTATGCTCTCCCATTCTACTATGTGCAAGCTTTAAGATCATAAATTCCTATCATATCCTTCTTTTTAGGATATTTTCTTGAGATTTCATCACCTAGGGGATGATCTCAACTATGCAAATCAATGGGCTATATAAAGGGGGGAGAACTAAAGTTGTACCCCAATCCTGTCATGTTGTGTCTAGTGAAGCCTCAATACTAGGGTGATTCCTAGTTAAGACGTGCAGGTATGAGATTCTATTACCTCATTGGGGATCCTAATCCACACTTGTGATGGGTTGGTGTTCACAGATGTGCCTCACACACCCTCCTAGTGTATCAAGGAATCCCCTAATTATTTGTTTAGCCTAGTTTAAGACCCATGTTTTAGGCTTGACTTGGTGTATTGTAGGGATTGTGGATGACAAACTGAAGTTACTCACCACATACTCCCTTTGGTTGAGATAGAAATCCTCATGGTGAACTATGATATTTCTCAAGGGGAGAGAGAAGGTGATCCTGTGGTATTTTTTGACAACCCTGTGTCATTGGATCTCTAGCTATCTACCTTCACGAGAAAGGGTGTTCACACCTTATTATAACAAAGTATTAACCCCTTGGGGTGGTGATCCTACATCAAGTCTATAAACCTTTACTACTAATTCTAGGGTTTTTCATGTGTTTAGTGTCTTCTTGTGCAATACCAGTTATTTTCTTTAATCATTAGTTAGTCTTTGCTCATTGTCTTCTTTTTTGTTGTTATCTTTCCTTTTCCATAGTCCATCCATTTCACAGGGGAAAATATACTTCCCAAAGAGGTGAATCTACACTATAGATGGGTGAACCTACCCTCCAAGGGGTAATTCCATGTCTTTTTCTAGTCTATCAGTTAGTCCTTCCCAATAGGTGAATCTGCTTATTTGATCTATTCACCCCTTGGGTGATCCTACTTCTCTGAGAGGTACTTCTACCATGCATCTATACATATCCATAGATAGGTGATTCCACATCTAATTCCATACCTCCCCATCCACACATATCTAGAGATAGGTGATCCCATGTGCTACATAGGCGATTCCACTGTATGATCATACCCCTTGTACATAAACTTACTTGGTTAGGTGAATTTACACTCTTCTTCGATGATCCCACTATCTTTTATTCATACACTATCCAATTCATTCCCTGATAGGTATATTTGTTACTATGATAGGTATTACTACTACATACAAAGGTGATCATGCTTTATTCTTGGGTGAATCCTCTTCCCATCCAAAATCTAGAGATTCAATCCATCCTATCACAATTAGCCTATATCTTCCTAAGTACAAAAGCTTAATCCAATCATTTTTCCTCTTCATATCCATCTCTAAACAATCACTTTCATCTCATCAATCACTATTAATATTTTCCACAACATCATCCCCTTTAAGAAATGAGTCATATAAACCTATCCTTCATCCATCCAACAATCATCCCATCATTTTAGCTGCATCCTTGAACTTAGGATCCCCTCACACCAAATTTTCCAATCATCCTAATATGAGCTTAAATCCATTCTTAATATGAGTTTAAATGCTATCCTAATCTAAGCTTAAATCCAATCCTAAGTTGAGCTTAAATCCCATCCTAATTTGAGCTTAAATCCAATCCTAGTCTAAGCTTAAATCCCATCCTAATTTGAGCTTAAATCCAATCCCAATCTAAGATTAATCTACATCCAAAATTTAGCTTTATTCCACCCATTTCCAAGATCTTCTAATATCAAAAAAACCTTAAGACCCCTTCTTCCATGTTCTTCTAATCCATTCTATTTCTCTTTCCATCATCTCTCCTTTTCTTCTAATCATATATTCCCATATTTTCAATCCACATCCATCCAACCCAACATCATGAATCCTTACCCTCCATAAATGCAACCAAAAATAGTAGACAAGGAAGATCCCAATTACAATGAAAACTGCATTGAAATTCTTGTTGATCAAAATGAATATGATATAGATCCCCTTTATGCTATCATTACTAGCCATCTCTCCCAAAGTGTTATCCAAAATCCAATCACTCATCCAAGCTATCTCATCATGCCTTCATCCACACCTACTAGTAATCCTTATGCTAATTTTGACAAGGGATATCCATTATCTTCCCTATCCACATATCCATCCTATCCTTCATCTAGATCTCTTTCTTATCTATCCCTGACATATCCCTCTCATTCTATATCCATAGCTCCATATTCTTCCCTAGCCATATTTTTCCCTCCATCTTCATAAAACACTATCACCTTCACCCCTAGTCCAAATCCTCCATCTCATTATCCTCCAATGTATGATCTTAATCCACCATCAACATCCTCCTATCCTAATCCACCATCCCAATCTTCCCACTTTAATCCACCATCCAAATCTTCCTAACTTAGTTCCCCATCCACTTTCTGCAATGTCAATCCATTGTATATGTCCTATCCTAATCCACCATCCATATCCTCCTATGTCACTCAATCTTTCACTCCATCATATCCTAATCCTTCCTCCAATCCATCATACCTTTTTCCTCCATCTAATCTGAATCCCTCATCTCATTTCTCTCCAAACCCTCTCCCAATCCATAATCCATATTCTCAACTCCATGATACTAATCCACTATCCATATCCTCCCATGTCACTTCATCTTTCATTCCATCATATACTAATCCTCCATATAATCTTGATCCCCCCATGAATCCTAATCATCCATCCACACTTAGTCCTCCATCCCATCCCATTCCTTCATCTTATCCTAATCCACCAATCCATAGTCCTAGCCCTCCACCTATTCATAATCCTTCATCTATTCCCATCACCCAATCTAAGCCTAAAATACATAAGTATCTCTTTCTAGATTACATTAAAGGGCTCATGATAAAGAAGACATCCTCAAATCCACATCTTGAATTCATAGAGCCATTCCACCACACTCTATCATGTACAGTCATTAGAGATAATCCCATTCTCCATCCTACTCCTATCACTCCAATTACCACTCTTAACACCATCCAAATCATTGAAACCATAAAACCCACCAAATCCATTGAATCCCCACCTTCTACTCCTAGAACCACCCAACCCATTGAAGATACCCAAATCCAATCCACTCCCATGAACTTCATGAATCCCCCATCCTTCTATCTCCCCTATTTTAGGAGTCTATCCAACACTCCTCCATTATCATTCCAACCACACAAGTTGAATCATGCCAAGAGCTTGATTCAAAGCATACCAACATATCCCCTCGTCCACATAAAGATCCTACCATTCCATATCCTCCATCTCATGATCATGTTACCTCCATTCTATCCACTGATTCCCTTACCAATCAAGATCATACCATTACACCTAATCCCCCTCATGATTCCTTACCACCTCCTCCTCCAAATAAAGATCCTACTATCCCATCATCTCCATCGCATGATCCTTTATCACCACCTCCATATCTCCTTGGTCCTCTTAAATTCATCTATGGTGGTATTCTTATAGAAGAAGACCAAATCATATACACCACCCATCCTCCACCTAATAATGGACTCATATCATTTTTCCAAAATAAAAATCATCCTACCATAAGTTGAATTCTCGAGATCATGAACTATCAAGGAAAAGGCTTAGGCCTTCATGAGAAAGGTATATTGGAGCCCATCCATGTTAAAGAAGATCAATGTGTACAAGGTATTGGATATATCTCTCAAAGTTAACAATCCAAAAAATTTGGTACGACCTTTGTATATCTTAAGAAAGCCTCTTCCACAACATTTGTCACCATCCCCCTTCATCATACCATTTCAAAACAGCCATCCATATTCCTCCTTCATCCTCCAAATCCATTTTAGGATATTATATCCCTCCATCCATCATCACACATCCTCCATTTACTAAGTCCACTTTAGAACCTTGTATCCAAAAATCACCTACTCCATCTCATCCTACTCATCCCCTCATACATCAATCACCTACCCCTATCACCCATCATAAACATCCCACTCTCATATTCCCTAATTAAGATCAACAAAGGAACATAACTATACCTCCTTCATCCACACACCATCTCCAAAATCCTACCTCCATCACTCCTTTCATATTCTCTCCACATTATCCATCTCCTCATTACCCATCCCATTGTTATTAAAATCACTTTGGATTCCAAAGTAAGAATGCAGAAATCTAAAATTCCACATGGATCTAAAGCTCCCCCTATCCCCTTAAAAGGATATGATGAAGAAAATAAAAATCCAATCCCAAATCTAAATCAATCCCAAAGGCTACACAATCCTATTCAAGCAAAAATCAAAACCATATGGATCCCAAAGAAAAAGGATGTAATTCCTTCAAATGAAACATCCATAACAACATCCAAAGTTGCTAATCCAAAATCTAATCATATAAATTCTCTATCTCCTAAATCTATTTTGGGTCCTTATGTCCCAAAATTCACTATCTCAACTCTTCCATTATCCCCACATTCTCTAACCATTAATCATCCTACCATTTCACATCCCCCACCATATGTGTCAATGTTGGTCCTGAAAACATTTCCCCATCACACATCCACCCCATAATTCCATCTATGCACTTTACAAAATCCCATCCATTATCCCACATATCTCCCCCATAAAATATCTTTAATCCATTCCCTTGCATAATCCCTCTATCCTAATGAGGTTGTACCAATATCTGATAGTCATTTCTAACATGGGCTCTTATTACCTCATATGGAAATTGGTGCTTGAGTCCTTCATCTATCCCCTTATCACATGTCTTCCAAATCCATTTATTTGTATCCCTAGTATCATCCATTTCCATACACACACTTTCCAAAAAATCCAAATTTCTTTAAAAAAATAACTCCAAAAAAAATCCAAAAAATCCAAAATCCAAAAAAATAATTTAAAAAACTCAAAAAATAAAAGAGAAAAGAAAAAAAATAATAAAAAAGAAATATTTTTTGCAATGGTGAAAACTTGGAAAACAAGCATCTTGGATAAGTACCATGATGAAAACTTGGCAATAGGCATCATGTGTAGATCCCTCATCCCTTTTCTTTCACACTTGGGGGAAATCTCATGTTATGCATCCCCTTCCTCAATCTCTTCCATCCAACATATGCACCTATCCTATTTATTATATCCCATTTATCCCAATCCATCCATATTCCTTGTGATCTTGATAAATACTGAGACAAGCATATATATATATGCTTTGGACACCTCTTGGCATATATTCCCTCTATCCACACACTATCATATTCCTTATCCACCTTATCATCCCTTATGTTGGTTGTTTTCAATGAACCAATTAGGTCTCACCAAATACCTCTGAGTTTTCCAAACTCAATTCTTGAATACCTGCAAGACAAGTGGCCAAGGAATGAAATATAACACCTAATTACTCAATCTCTTGCACTTCGGGCTTTCCAAAACTCGGGAAAATGATCCCATAATGTACATTATACAACTTTTTCAAGAAATTCATGTATAGATTGCAAATTCAAGCAGATATATTCTCATCAATGACTAATAAGATGAAATTATCCAAGTTGGCATTTCCTTGAATGAATTATGCATCCTAAGTTCAGAATATAAAACAACACAAACTACAACAAATGAAAGATAGATCAATGATTATTTAAAATATTGTTCTCAAGTTGAGTAACTAGAATCATGAGAAATACTTAAAGGGGTTAGGATCAGTACCATTATCTATGGGCTAGGAGTCTGAGCAAATTGAAATATAAGGTATAGTCAATTCTAAACACCCATGATCTAAGTGATACTACTTTGCAATTCACAAATATGTAGGCAAATTCAAATGAATACTTATCAGATCCAGTGACCCTGCACATGAATTCATGATTTGATTCAAGCATTTTAACTCATTCTATGAAGTAGAGCTGAAACAAAAACATATATCAAAGTATAAAATGATGGCAATTAATGAAATGATCTCTAATCAGAAATTTCATTAATAATTCAAGTACAAAATCAAAATGGAGAGACTATAGACTTGGAAAACCTCCATTATCATTCAAATATTCTTAGGAATCATACATTTGACAAATTTTTCTATCTAGACTCAAAGCATTAGACAAAGACTCAACATATTTTCTCTGTGTTCTTAATTTTCATAATTCAGTTCCAAAATTCAACAAAAGACCAACACAAATGGCCCTCAATTCCCTTTTATAGAATAAGGGAGAAAAAAAGATTTAGGTTAGATGTACACATGTCACATTCTAATTGGATCACTACAATAAATATTCCCTAACTTAGTTATATTTTCATTATTCAAAATGGAGGGAATACACATGAGACAAAAATTATTTACATTCATTGTGAGGAGCAGCTTTTCCTTCCAAAAAGCACATGTGAAAAAGAAAAATCGTCATCTTTATAGCACATCCATTTCATCAAGCAAGATGAAAAACCGATGCAAAGAAAAAGTGAATCAACATTTTGGTCAGCATTCCACATCATCAACAGTCGATGCTTTCATGTGAAACATATATTTTATACATTGTAACTTCTAAGGCCAGACCTGTACAATACTTGACCAATCATATGTTTCACATCCATGTTTACCAACCCAATTGACCAACCAATACCCTATTGTATGTTGTGGTTTTTTTTCTGATATGTGGTTGTCATTGATGTCAACATTATTAGAATTAATGTATTGAAGGTTGTATATGTCGAGGATATTGAGAAAATTGTTAAAGAAAGAGTTGCAGGTTTCCAATAGAAAAGTGAAGGTCATGAAGGTGTCTTTCTCAATACATTGATGATAAATCATTGTGTACTAAAGGGTTTATTTCTGAGAGTATCTAGTTTATCCACCAAAATTTTTAGAGGTCCATGTGAAGTTTTGATCATGTTATCAACAGTTGTGTTTTGACAATTTTTCTGTGGTTTTAGTTAGTGTTCCTAGTTGAAGTTTATATGTTTCTAGTAATTTAAGTTGTTGCAAATTATTCTCTATTGGTTCTTGTTTCTTGTGGATGCTTCTAGATCATTCTTTATCTTTTTTGCAAGTTTGTGTTGATCAGTGTGCTCGTGGTCGAAGATTTTTCTCTTGTGTGTTCAGGTTTTCATGTTCTTGGTCGAGATGGTAGTTATAACATGTTGCAGATCCTTGGAGATTAAAATTTGAATGTTTGGCATGCTCAAGGATGTTTTTTTGGAGCACAATATAATATTGACCAATGGTATATGATTCCCATTGAAAATTTATTTGTAAATTTGGGCTAACATTGTAAATATGTTTTATATTTTGATGAAAGAAGTTGTTGATGTAAATCCACGTTGCGGATATATAAGAGCAGTTGTTTGTGCCAAGTTGAAGTGTGTGTGAAGCAAGGAATATTTAAAGGAAGAGAAATTTGTGAACATTGATCAATTCATTTGATTGGAGAGCAGAGTGTGCAGAAGTTTGAGTGAAGTGTGAAGGAGTGTTTTTGTGCTTAACTACAACTATAATCAAGCTTTTGTAGAAGCTATTTTATCAGTTCATATCCTATAGATCTCATCTGAATTGTTATGTATTCTTTGGGAAGTGATCTCTCTTGTATATGAGCAGTGAGCTCTAGGCAGTGTGCCTGAATGCATGTGCATTCCCATTATTTTTCATTATACTTTTAATAGGGTATAATATTGTGGACTGACATCCACCATGGTTTTTCCCCTAATAGGGTTTCCACATAAAAATCTTGGTGTTCTTTGTGTTTCTGATGTGTTGATTGTTTATGGTTTATTGTTCATTCATTAGATCTGATATTGAGTCAAGTTAAGTTTGAAAAGTAAATATTCTATGACAACTAATTCACCACCCGCCCTCTCAATTGTCTATCCTTGTTTTGCCAACAATTGGTATTAGAGCAGGTTCCTTTGAAGAAGTTTAAAAGCTTGAGGTGATCCAAGATGGCATCATACAAGAAGGACAATCCTCAATTTGATGGAACAAACTACTCTCTGTGGAAAGCTAGAATGGAGTGTCATTTGAGGTGTATTGTTGAACCCTTCTAGAAGATTACAAAGAATAGATATGTTATTCCTTAGAATGGTGCTTCCACTCCCGATGAGAGTAAAGTGGCTGAGATTAACATCAGGGCTATTGAAGCTTTGTTGAGTGCTCTAATGGATTTGAAAATGAAAAATGTGATAGGTTTGAAGACAACTCATGAGATTTGGATGAAGCTAGAGAATTTTTATGAAGGATATGTATGTGTGAAGGTCACTAAGCTATAGAGTTTGAAAGGAAAGTATGAAAATTTGAAGATGGGTGAAGATGAAAATATTTCTTCTTTTATGAAAAGAGTAAATGAAATTGTGATGGGTATAAGATGTTTCGGTGGGACCCTTGAAGAACAAGAAATTGTAGCTAAAGTGCTCAGAACATTGCCTCCCTCTTACAAGTAAAAGGCTCATGCTATTGAAGAGTTTAGATTAGTAACTAATGTGAAAAGGGATATGTTGATTAGTAAACTTGTTGCCTTTGAGATAAGTGAATTTGGTGATTCTACCCCTAAGACTGAATCTACATTTAAGGCTTTTGTATCTAGAAGAAACAAGCAAAGATATGATCTAGGAGAGTGTTCAAGAAAGACATTAAAGTATGAGGAAGAGAGGTTGAAGAGTTGGAAGCACTAATTGTGAAGAAAGAAGGCAGAGGACAAGGTAAGTAAGTATAAAGGAAAATTTCCTATTAAATGTTTCTCTTGCAGTAAAATAGGTTATTTTTCTTCATGGTTTCCTAAAAGAAGTCCTAGGTCTAAGCCTAACAAACCTAGATTTCAACAACAATGCTATTTTTCTAAAGAAGGTGTGATTAATGAAGAATCTAATAAAGAAAATGGAAATAAAGATGAATTGGTTTTCATTGCTATCAAGGAAAATGATCTCGTGGCTACTAAATCGGCTAAAGTTGAGAAAGCTCTTGCAACCCGAATTGAATAAAAGGATGATTGTGTTACTGACACTAGATGCTTACATCATATGACTGGTGATAAAAGAAAATTTGTAAGTCTAGAGAAGTATGACAGTGGGGTTGTAAGATTCCTAGATAACAATGCTAGTATGATTCGTGGCAAAGGATCTATTTGTCTTGGTTGTAAACATAACACTAATGATGTCCTTTATGTTGAAGGCCTAAAGCATAACATGTTGAGTGTTGGAAAAATGGTGGACAAGGGTTGTGATCTTCAGTTCAAAGATGGAAGATGCAGGATACTTGGAAGTTCTAGAAATATGATTGCTTTAGGTACAAAGACAAGAGGTAATATTTTTCACCTGAGTGTTGCTAATTTAAGTTTTTTAATTTCTCAAGTAGATGAAAGATGGTTATGGAATAGGAGGTTGTGTCATGTGAATTTTGATAACATTGTCAAGGTAAGCTCCACTCAAGCAGAAAGAGATCTACCTAAGCTAGTGAAGCCTGCTAATACAATATGCAAGGAATGTTAGATCGGTAAACAGAATAGATTTTATTTTCAAAGTAAAAAAAATCATTCTAATGGAGTACTGAAGTTGGTGCATACTAATCTATGTGGCCCCTCCTGAATCAGAAGTCTACAAGGAGAAAGGTACTTTATGCTACTTATTGATGATTACTCTAGGATGCTATGGGTTGCCTTCTTAAGAGAAAAATGTGAAGCATTAGAGAAGTTCAAAAGTTTCAAAGATATGGCATAGAATTAGAAGTCTAAAAATAAAATGCTTAAGGTTAGATAGAGATGGTGATTTCACATCCCAGTAGTTTAATTCTTTTTGTGAAGAGCATGGAATCAAAAGATAGTTATATGCTCCCCAAACCCCTTAACAAAATGGAGTTACAAAGAGAAAGAATAGAATGATTCTGGATGCTTCTAGAACAACGATGATAGAAGGAAATATTCTTCACATCTATTGGAGAGAAGATATAAAAATGTCTATGTAAACTTTAAATTGGGCAAATGTCAATGGTATTTTTGGTAAGACTCCGTTTGAGCTATGGCTTTGTTATAAGCCTACTGTTAAATACTTTAAGATTTTGGAAGCAAGTGCTACATTAAGAGAGATTAGGACATATGAAATTTTGATTCAAGGATCGATGAAGGAATGTTTCTAGGTTACTCTACTAAAAGCAAGGCTTACTAGTGCTATAACAGAAGATTGAGAAAAATGGTTGAAAGTGAAAATGTCAGAGTTGATGAGGACTCTGCTAGATCATCCAAATACTGTGGATATGATTCAAATGACTAGGAAGATAGTATAGACAAAGGGAAGAATGATCAGACATAGAATCAACTTCAAATTGTTTTGGTAAATCATGAAATTTAGGAAGGAGAGACAAGTAGAAGTGCATAAGAAAGAACAGAAGAACCAGAAGCACGAGAGAATCCTAAAATTTTGAGGTCTGTAAAGCTAAATCATTCTGAAAATAAAATTATAGAAGACAAGAATAAAGGTGTGCAAACTAGAAGAAGGTTTGTAGAAGAGTATTGTCTGATTTCCAAGATTGAGCCTAAATATGTCAATGAAGCTTGTAAAGATGAATACTGGGTGAAAGCTATGAAGGAAGAACTGATGCAAATTAAAAAGAATGAGACATGGATTCTTGATCCTAGCCTTAAAGATAAAAATGTGATGGGTACTAAATGGGTCTTTCAGAATAAGTTGAATGAACAAGGTGAAGTGGTTCAGAATAAAGCAAGACTGGTATGTAAAGGGTATTCACAAATGGAAGGTATTGATTTTGATGAAACCTTTACCCCTATTGCTAGAATTGAAGTTGTAAGATTGTTTCTTGCTTATGTTGCATATAAGAACTATAAATTCTATCAAATGGATGTGAAGTCAGCTTTTCTAAATGGTGAGTTACAAGAAGAATTATATGTTGAACAACCAAATGGATTTCAACTGACTAACAAGGAAGACATGGTTTTCCAATTGAAGAAAGATCTGTATGGACTCAAGCAAGCCCCTAGAGCCTGGTATGCTAGACTGGATAAATACTTCTTCAAGCTTGGATTTAATAAAGGTACTGCCAACAATAACTAGTATTTTAAGTTGGATCATGATAAAGAGTTGATTATTGAAGTCTTTGTTGATGACATCATTTTTGGAGGAGATGATGATTAATGTATGAAGTTTGTTGATGAAATGAAAGGTGAATTTGAAATGAGTAGGATTGGAGAAATGAAGTTTTTTCTAGGATTGTAAGTCACTTAGTTAGACAATGGGATTTACATATTTTAGTCCAAATATGTGAGAGAGTTATTGAAGAAATTTGGCATGGAAGACTCAAAATATGTTGGTACACCCATGGTAACCAGATGCAAGTTAACACTAAATGATTATTCTCCTAAGGAAAATCAAACAAGATATAGGTCAATGATTGGTGGATTGCTCTATTTAACTCAGACTAGACTAGACATCATGAATGTTGTATGTATGGTTGCTAGATTTCAGGATGATCCAAAAGAATCTCATGTGACTATTGTAAAGAGAATTTTCAGATATCTAAAAGGAACAATTGATTTTGGGCTTTAGTATCCTAAAGATGATGATCTTACTTTGAGTGCATATACTGATGTAGATTGGGTAGGAGATGTAGATGACAAGAAAAGTACTAGTGGTGGTTCCTTATTCTGAGGGAAGAAGTTGGTGTCTTGGTTCAAAAAAAAGTAGAATTCCATTTTCCTATCTATTATTGAGCCAGAGTATATTGTTGCTACAAATAATTGTACTCAAGTTATGTGGATGAAATAGATGATGGAAGATATCAGAGTAGTATATGATGAGCCTATTCCCATATACTATGACAATTCAAGTGAAATAAATTTTTTGAAGAATCTAGTGCTACAGTCTAAGACCAAGCATATATCAATCAAGTTTCACTTCTTAAGTGAGAGAATGAATGATAAGGAAGTCATTCTAGAGTATGTTCCTACCAAAGAATAGGTTGCAGACATTTTCTCTAAGCCATTTCCAAAGGATACTTTTGAGTATCTCAAAGGGATGTTAGGGGTGATTGCCCCTCCTCACATGAACTAGATATACATTTACTTGCATCAATCTATATGATTCAAAGCTACATTATGATCCAGATTGATGTTCATGTGGCTGCTACTCAAGGGGAGTAGTCAGATGTGTAGATATGTGGTTTACAGCTTGTATGTGGGGAGATAATGCTTATCTTTGCCATTTATGTCAAAGAGGGAGAATATTCATGTGAAAAAATATGAATTATCTAGGGAGAAGAGCCTTGTGGGGAGAAGATCATGTAGAAGTCATTGAGAAAGAAGAGTTAGAACCTATAAGGGGGAGTAAGTGTAGTTGAGAGTTGTGTTGATGGTGTTTTTCATATTCATGTGTTTCCATCAATGTTAAAGGGGGAGATTGTTGGATGTTGTGGTTGTGTTTTTGATATGAGGTTGTCATTTATGTCAACACTATTAGCATTAATGTATTGAAGGCAATATATGTCGAGGATATTGCAAAAATTGTTGAAGAAAGAGTTGCAGGTTGCTAGTGGAACAATGAAGGTCATGAAGGTGTCTTTCTCAGTACATTGATGATCAATCATTGTGGAATAAATGGTTTATTTCTAAGAGTATCTAATTTATTCACCAAAAATTTTAGAGGTCCATGTGAAGTTTTGATCGTGTTATCAACAATTGTGTTGTGATAGTTTTAATGTGGTTTCAGTTAGTGTTCCTAATTGAATTTTATGTGATTCTAGTAATTTCAGTTGTTGTGGAAGCTTCTTTGTTGGTTCTTGTTTCTAATGGATGCTTCTAGACCATTATCTATCTTTGTTGCACATTCATGTTGATCAGTGTGCTAGTGGTCAAAGATTTTTCTCTTGTGTGTTTGGTTTTTCATGTTCTTGGATGACATGGTGTTTATAATGTGTTTTGGATCCTTGGAGATTAAAATTTGAATGTTTGGCATGCTCAAGGATGTTGTTTTGGGGCACAACATAATATTGACCGATGGTGTATGATTCACATTGAAAATTTATGTACAAATTTGGGCTGACATTGTAAATATGTTTTATATTTTGGCCAATGAAGTTGATGTAAATCCATGTTGTGGGTATATAAGAGTGGTTGTTTGTGCCAATTTGAACTGTTTATATAGCGAGGAAGATTCAGAGGAAGAGAAATTGTGCGAACATTGATCTATTCATTTGATTGCAGAGCAGAGTGTGAAGAAGTTTGAGTGAAGTGTGAAGGAGTGTATTTGTGCTTAACTAGAACTGTAATCAGGCTTTTGTAGAAGCTATTTTCTCAGTTCATACCCCATGGATCTAATCCGATTTTTTTTGTATTCTTTGGACAGTGAGCCCTCTTGTATCTGAGCAGTGAGCTCTAGGAAGTGTGCCTAAATGCTTGTCCATTCCCATTATTTTTCATTATACTTTTAACATGGTATAATATTATGGACTGACATCCAGCATGGTTTTTCCCCTAATAGGGTTTCCACATAAAAATCTTGGTTTTCTCTATGTTTCTGATGTGTTGATTGTTTATTTTTTATTGTTCATTCATTAGATCTAAGATCAAGTCAAGTTTGAAATGTCTAAATATTTTGTGACAACTAATTCACCCCCATCTCAGTTGTATGTCCTTGTTTTTCCAACATAGCCTTCCCCATTCTTCATATTCTTCATTAGATGGCCATTTTAAATTGATGATTTAATCTAACATCTTTATGTATGGGGAATACTTGGTTATTACAAAGTTGGATTCCTTGTCAAAATCCTCTAGAAAGCTAATAATAAACGTCAACTTTACGAAAGTGTCATTAAAGGTATTGATATCAACTTCCTTAAAAAATTCATTCACCTGGGAGTCAATAAATCCATCCCTCTCCATTTTCCATACTTGCAATGGTTTTAATTCATCACTAGTGAGCTGAATATTTGGCAATAGTGACAAATCTACTAGATCATAATGAGCCTTCAATTCTCTTATGTATTGCTCTGGTAGGGCTATGTATCCTTGAAACTTTTGATCACTTAGTTCACACACAAATTTATAGGTTGGAAGCACATTAGGGTACTTATCCTCATGTTGCCTAGCTCCAACTGCTATTAACTTCAATCTCTCATCCCTTGGGATCCACTTGTTCAAGATTGGCATGGACAACTCCTTATCTCTTTGGGACAACCCTATTGCTTGCATCATCAGGGTATAATTGTCTTGCACACTATTTAGTTTGGCCTAGATCTTCTCATTCAGATGCTTCAAGATAGTATGAAAAATCTTTGATATATTTTCATTAATTATGTCTTGAGCCTTTTCCAATAACTTCTTATATGTTTCAACTTGTAGAAGAATTTTCTCCCTTGTAGGTTCATCAAATGAGCTAGGATCTAGTTTGCTTGATTCTTCTATTGAAAGTGACTCTTGTCCCAAACTATATGGCACCATTTCTAGGTTTTGACCTTGAGGTGAAGGTTGAGAAGATACAATTGGAGATGATGGAGGTGGGTGACTTGAGTTGGTCTGGCCTTGTTCTATTTGGATTTCTCCCATTTTTTTATAGAATGCTAACTCATTTTCCAATACAACTACCCTCTGCTAACTATTATCATATTCACTAAGAAGCTCACAGTATTTATTCTTGAAATCATCCCTCTCCAGGGTGAGACTTTCCACAATTTCTTTAGTAAATCTAGCAACATAACAGCCACGTCAGTTGCCTCCAAAGCTGGGGCATCAACAACTCTCTTCACAAGTAGTTGTCCACTAAAATTTGATGGCTCGACAAGCACTAGTCTCCTGGATCCCATGGATAATGACCAGATTGCTAGTGCATCCCAATCTTCACTAAATGTAGAACCTAAAAGTGCCATTTCCAACTCTTCTTTTGTTTGCATTAGAGGCCTTTCAACCCTCCTTATGGCATCTAGGACTATAGCATTAGTAATTTTCCATTCCAGTAGCAATAACAAACCACACTTCTTTACAAGCTCTTTGCCATCCTAGGTGGTAATATTTGCTTCTTTGTTGGTTCTTGTTTCTTATGGATGCTTCTAGACCATTCTCTATCTTTGTTGCACATTCACATTGATCAGTGTGCTAGTGGTCAAAGATTTTTCTCTTGTGTGTTTGGTTTTTCATGTTCTTGGATGACATGGTGTTTATAATGTGTTGTGGATCCTTGGAGATTAAAATTTGAATGTTTGGCATGCTCAAGGATGTTTTTTTGGGGCACAACATAATAGTGACCGACCGTGCATGATTCACATTGAAAATTTATTTATAAATTGGGCTGACATTGTAAATATGTTTTATATTTTGGCTGAAGAAGTTGATGTAAATCCATGTTGTGGGTATATAAGAGTGGTTGTTTGTGCCAATTTGAATTTTTTGTATAGCGAGGAAGATTCAGAGGAAGAGAAATTGTGTGAACATTGATCTATTCATTTGATTGCAGAGCAGAGTGTGAAGAATTTTGAGTGAAGTGTGAAGGAGTGTTTTTGTGCTTAACTAGAACTATAATCAGGATTTTGTAGAAGCTATTTTCTCAGTTCATATCCCACGGATCTAATCTGAATTGTTTTGTATTCTTTGGAAAGTGAGCCCTCTTGTATCTGAGCAGTGAGCTCTAGGAAGTGTGCCTAAATGCTTGCGCATTCCCATTTTTTTTCATTATACTTTTAACATGGTATAATATTATGGACTGACATCCAGCATGGTTTTTCCCCTAATAGGGTTTCCACATAAAAATCTTGGTTTTCTTTGTGTTTCTGATGTGTTGATTGTTTATTTTTTATTGTTCATTCATTAGATCTAAGATTAAGTCAAGTTTGAAATGTCTAAATATTTTGTGACAACTAATTCACCCCCATCTTAGTTGTATGTCCTTGTTTTTCCAACATACCCTTCCCCATTCTTCATATTCTTCATTAGATGGCCATTTTAAATCGATGATTTAATCTAACATCTTTATGTATGGGGAATACTTGGTTATTATAGAGTTGGATTCCTTGTCAAAATCCTCTAGAAAGCTAATAATAAACGTCAACTTTACCAAAGTGTCATTAAAGATAATGATATCAACTCCCTTAAAAAATTAATTCACTTGGGAGTCAATAACTCCATCCCTCTCCATTTTCCATACTTGCAATGGTTTTAATTCATCATTAGTGAGCTGAATATTTGGCAATAGTTACAAATCTACCATATCATAATGTGCCTTCAATTCTCTTATGTATTGCTCTAGTAGGGCTATGTATCCTTGAAACTTTTGATCACTTAGTTCACACACAAATTTATAGGTTGGAAGCACATTAGGGTACTTATCCTCATGTTGCCTAGCTCCAACTGATATTAACTTCAATCTCTCATCCCTTGGGATCCACTTGTTCAAGATTGGCATGGAAAACTCCCTATCTCTTTGGGACAACCCTATTGCTTGCATCATCAGGGTATAATTGTCATGCACACTATTTAGTTTGGCCTAGATCTTCTCATTCAGATGCTTCAAGACAATATGAAAAATCTTTGATATATTTTCATTCATTATATCCTAAGAATTTTCCAATAACTTCTTATATGTTTCAACTTGTAGAAGAAGTTTCTCCCTTGTAGGTTCATTAGATGAGCTAGGAGCTAGTTTGCTTGATTCTTCTATTGAAAGTGACTCTTGTCCCAAACTATATGGCACCATTTCTAGGTTTTGACCTTGAGGTGAAGGTTGAGAAGATACAATTGGAGATGATGGCGGTGGGTAACTTGAGTTGGTCTGGCCTTGTTCTATTTGCATTTCTCCCCTTTTTTTTATAGAATGCTAACTCATTTTCCAATACAACTACCCTTTGCTAACTATTATCATATTCACTAAGAAGCTCATAGTATTTATTCTTGAAATAATCCCTCTCTAGGGTGAGACTTTCCACAATTTCTTTAGTAAATCTAGCAACATTAACAGCCATGTTAGTTGCTTCCAAAGCTGAGGTATCAACAACTCTCTTCACAAGTAGTTGTCCTCTAAAATCTGATGGCTTGACGAGCACTGGTCTCCTGGATCCCATGGATAATGACCAGATTGCTAGTGCATCCCAATCTTCACTAAATGTAGAACCTAAAATTTCCATTTCCAAATCTTCTTTTGTTTGCACTAGAGGCCTTTCAACCCTCCTTATGGCATCTAGGACTATAGCATTAGTAATGTTCCATTCCAGTAGCAATAACAAACCACACTTCTTTACAAGCTCTTTGCCATCCTAGGTGGTAATATTTTGAAATTCATTCTTCATAATACTCCTCACATTGGCTTGGATGACATTCTTAGGAAATTGTGGATGCAAACTCCTTTCATTGGCCACCTTCTCTACATATCTTGTAGCTTTGGATCTCCACCAAAAATCTTTGAATGTAGACATCTCAACAAAGGATTCATCTTCCATAAACTCCTTACAAGATTCTATTCTCAGGTCATCTGCACTATTTAGACCACTGATGTCAAGGTTTCCCAACCTAATGCTTCTTTGTCCTAAACTCGAGGCAATTTCCCCTATAGGGGGGAATTCCTTGCTACATATCCTTAGGAGTGATATAGATGTCATTTTCATCTATATCAGAATATTCAACCACTCCTCTTACCTCATTTCTTTGCTTCTTAAGAGGTGGTTGCTCCAAGGGAGCAAGACTTCTAGGGGGTGAATCAAGATAAAATATAGGTAGAGGAACCTATCTTGGAGGTGGCAGCAGTGCACTCTCAGGAGAATCTGCCTTTGGCCCTTCAAAAGTGATAGGGGTTGGAAAGCTTTGTTCTTCATCTATTGCTTTCTTCCTCTTGGAATAAATTCTTAATTGCTTGGGTGGTTGGTATGTAGGCCTTTCTTCCAATGTCACTGTAGTATCTTCTTTAACCACTCTTTCTTTTCCTTTGTTTATGGGTTGACGTTGTTCCCTCAACATACCAACCATGTTTTCAAAATTATCCATAAATGCATGATTTTTCCAAATTCATGAGGTATGTTTGGAAAAGGATTATATTAGGGATCCTTCTTCCATTTTGATTCAACCATCTTCCTATAAGAAAGATAATTATCTTTCCTTTCATCTTGTTCTTGAAAGCTAAAAACATTCCTGATGACACCCTCAGGATAATCAAAGATATGCACAAAATTACTCAATTTCTTATCTACTTTCAATTTGGAAATAAATCCTTCAGGATCATGATTCCTCGGGTGCATATTCTTCAACTTATAAGGCACTAGCAGATGTACTAATTGCTTCCATTCCCCTTTCACCAAAACATAATTAGCAAAGGCTATCCACTTTCCAAAGAATGACCCTTTCCTTGTTGTATCAGGTAAGTGCACTATCTGTGAAGCTCCTAATTGCCTAATGATTTCAAGGAATCCTATCCTTAAAGGAACATCTCTTGGAAAGAAATGTGGATCTAGATTGTTTCC
>VDFB02281492.1:274854987-274945734 GCA_007258455.2 Sequoia sempervirens | reverse complement strand
AATTTGGGAGAGAGAGAGGGAAAGAGATAATATTTAAATATTTTTATATATTTAGTAATATTAATTAGTTATATAATATTTTATATATTAGTAATATATATATATACATTAACTAAAATACTTAGAAATAATATTTAAGTATTATGCTTAATAATATATTATATTATATATTAAATTATAAACTATATTGTATATTCTAAAATAGATATATTAAAATAAACTATAAAATATTTATTGCATTTTCTAAATCATATATTATAAAGTATAATTTTTTTTTAAAATCATATATAAACCAAATCGGATATCGGATTCAAATCGAATATCTGATTTGAAACGGATATCCGATTTGAAACAGATATCCGATTTGAAACAGATATCTGATATTTCTAACAAAGAATTTATTGCCTAGGGATTAGCCTTAGGCTTGCTTTGGTATTTGGCTTGGACATGCCAATCTTAAGAAGTCAACGCAAAAAACATGTTTGACAACTCACCTTGTTTTTCTAGACTTCGTCCATGTGGCTGACGACTTTATTTTTAGCCAAAATTGATGAAACGAAAAGGGTTTGTAGAGGAGACTCTCAACTTTCCACCAATATAAATTATTCTTTTAATTTGAATTTAATAAATAATTATTATTCATTTTCTATTAGAATTATGACTAAAGTCTGATTGATAGGTGATTGAAAAATATCTATAACTTTCAAGCGGTATCATATTTTTGAATCAAATATGCATCACATTCTATGCTTAGTATACTATAGGATTAAAAATAATAATTTTTGAAGTTTGACCAAGTTAAGGTGGTCGGACACATCACAGTTTTTTATATTTTTAAAGTTGTAATAAAAAATTCATAATTAATTATTTACTTAGAAAAATTACAAAAATATCGTCACATCGAACATGAGTCCTCTACTTATATCTAAAATATTATAAAAAATATTATCATTTTATTGTGGTTGGGTGAGGGCAGGACACCTACTTATTTTTCCCTAAAATTTAAGTACTACTGCATTGAAATTTCAAATTTTCACCAAATAGACTTTTAAAAAAATAAAATAAACTTAGCAGTTTAGAAACTACATTCAATTTTCCATAGATTCTATTCTTACATATTTTTTAAATAATATAGGTAACTTATTCAAATTTTTATGTCAAGTTGCCTAACTCTGATTTTTCTGAATTTTCATTGCCACTTAAGGGCCTGTTTTTTCCATGATGATCCTACACATACCCATGCCCCCTGAAAATACATTAATTTACTTGCTACAGTGACATTTTAAGGAGATAGAAAGGGATCCCTTATTAGAAGGAATACTCCTGGGGAAAGGATACCTAATCCTTTGCCCCCAAGTGTAGGGACAAAGATGATCCTAGATGGATTATGATATGTTACTTTTGAAATAAAATATGATTACATAAAGTCAATTTTATACCCTCATGCATGGTAGTGAATATGTTATAATACTATAACTACCACATGGAAAGGAGAAAAAAATAATTCTATTGATTATGATGAGTAGGTGAAGTATCATTCATACCCAAAAATTCCCCTAGGGACTCATCATTTTGAAACATATCCAATGACATATTCCCACATGTATTGTCTATTAGCTCAGGATGCACCAAGGTTAAAGTTTTTTTAGGAGAATTTTGTGTGATGGCATTGATATTAGGTGAAGGTTTATTTGATGGTTTAATTTAGTTTGAAGGACAATAACCAATACCTCTTGTTGTTTCTTGTGTGCTAGGATCTATGGGAACACAAATGCCTTGTTCTTTCACTCCACATCCTTTTCCATTATAGCCAAAAAAATTAACGGTTGATAACCTCTTCTATATTTTTTTCCCATTTCTTTCGAGGTAGGTGGTTTTTCATAGTCACTTTCATCATATGTGGATGTGTAATTTATCTTTTCTTCCTAGAAAGAACCTAATATCAATTCCACTTTTCTAAAAGTTTCATTATGATGCAAATCCACAAAGTTTAAAGATTGACTTTTAACCTCAAAAGTGATCCAATTTGACCTGGACCTAATCCTTTTGAGTCTTTGAAATTATTTGGAAATGATTTGAAATAATTAACCTAATTGAACTATATGACCTAATATGAAAAATGTAATATTCTATAAATACATAAACTAAAACTAAAGATTGCAAGTGGATTTGGGAAGTGTTTGATGACATGTACCTGTCACCAAAAGTTGAGTCTAAGTGTTGTAGTAGGACTAGTTTACCCCTGAGTGAATGAATCCTTGTAAAATTTCTAGAAATTCAAAATGTGATCTTATAGCCCTCTATCTACTCTTTATTCATGTACTTACAAATCTCCATTTTTGGATTTGAACCTATAATGAATCTACAAAAGAAATTGTTTGGGAAAATATATGGGGGTTTGCCTCAATCAAACCCCTATTTTGGTCATTAACCTCACTAAAAATCCAAGGATCTGATAGAAAATAGTGTGCGAGCCCTAGCCTTATGTGTATCTAAGGTTGTTATAAGCTACAAATGTAAAGAAACCCTACTCAAGTGTATTAGAGAGATATTCCTATATGAAAATGTTAAGATCCAATTAGGAAGAAGTCAAACACAGTATGTAAATCTGAAATGTAATGATACCTTGCTTTAGGCTACAAGAGGAATGAATCTTGAAGATGAGAACACTAGGAAACAAGTCATTAGGTTGAAGGAAGTGGCCAAATGCATCTCCCAAACCTAGAATCCATCATATCATTCTATAGGCATCAATCTTCAATCATGTGGTAAATCTTGATCAAATCTACAAATGGGTTTGAAGACCTACAATTTCAAGTAATGTTTCTTCAAGACTTCAAAGTTTGTGTGCTCGAATGTTGTTCTTATATTCTATTTTTGAAATGGTGAGAAGACTAGATATTTATAGGTATTTCTCTAATTTCCCAAATATTAGATCTCACAAGTTGACATTTGAAATTTGGATTTTTAATGTTAAAATGCTATCAATAATTCATTAAAATTTGGTTCACAAAAATATAAGGGGGCCCATTCACCCATGGGTGAATGGGTCCTAGCCGGGTGATCCCACAATACTACTTTACAATTTCTGGGAGATCCTAATTTTTGTTGAAATCACATATTTTTAGAAAATATAATGATTTAAGCCTTGAAAAGTTCCATTTAAAGGATTCCAATTGAAGAAGGTATGATCGAACCACCTTAGATCAAACCCCCTTGGATATAACCCCTCTATTTTTAAACCATACCTATAACAAAATCTCCTTTACACCTATCAAAATGTTGATAAAAAACGACTTTTGATTTACTTTTTGGGGGATTAAATGAATTCATTTAAATTTTTTTTTTTTGTAAGTATGTAGTCCTTATTATAAGCTTCCCAAAAAGTATAATTTTAAATAAATTTAATTTTATTATTATCTTTATTTTTTATTTCTTGTGAATGTAGGTTTTTCACGAAAATCAAGCTCTTTGTTCTACACATGTGAAAAAATAGAAGATTATCAAAAAAATTTGAAAAATATCAGTGCACTAGATATTGGAGTCCTTGATCCAACGAAAAAAAAATAATTTTGATATATACAAAAAATTATGTTATATACAGTTTGCCTATGTCTAAATTGTAATTGGTTTGACTTCAAAACTTGATTGAGGAAAAAAAATAATAAAACACTATGAAACCAAATGAAAGCACTAGATACTGTAGTTACAAATCTAAATTCAAAAAATAGAATTTTATCCTTCATGGAAAAAAAGTTATGTTGTATGCGGTGAGCATCACTCCTTAAAAATGGTGTTTACTGAAAAAAAAAAAACTGGTTTTTGAAGGAGATGGAAAAATAAGTGTAATTTGATTCCAAAAATTTGTATCATCTTCAAATTCCTCATGGTTTAGGTGCTATAGGTGCCCAAAAGTGAAAATTTAGTTAGAAAAAATTAGTTCAGTGTCCAATTTGGCCAAAAATTGTAAACCAGTATTGTGGGATCACCCAGCCCTATTTTCTAGGATGAAGTGTATCGAGGGAAAAACATTATTTGTTTGCATTTATTCAATGCTTGTAATTTGTCAAAATATGATAAAATAGGCATACAAATGCATAATAAAAGATAATTAGGGCCTATTTAGGAGGGATTAAATTGTATAAAAGTGAAGGTCACTAAAATAGGTCCAAACTAAGCTTAAAATTGTACTATAACCTAGAAAGGGGTACAATTGTCTATGCTACAATATCAAAATAATTCCCTTTATTGCATTCTAATACTAAATTTTTACATACAATCCAACAAGAATTTTCTAAAGATCTCTTATTCAAGAACACATATTCTATTGCTACAACTAGCAATAGATAAAAAACTTAACTGGCAAAAATCAGCTTGTCAACTATATTTTCTCCTCGATAGTTTATCCAACTATATAGGGTTTCTATGAGGAGTTTTATTCTTCTTGGATTGAAAAAAAACTAATAAAGCAACCATCCACTCTCCCTTAAAGATAGGAAGCTGACTTATTCTGAAATAGAAAACAATAATTATAAAGCAAGAGTAGAGAAACCAATTTAGAATTCTATGCCCAATAGTTTAATTGCTTATGATAGAGATGTGTTCCTAAGAATAGTCATCTCATGTTCCAATCGAGTTATCCTTATATAATGGAGAGAATTTTCACCCCTTGAAAATTCCCTATTTACACCCCTTTACCTTAGAAAAATCAAACCCAAAGATGCTATTCCACTCATCCATCCGCTTTCTACCCACTTGGTAGTTTTTTGTAGTTTCAGTGAGGGAATTTATCTTGAGGACACTAGCACAATGTGTGGACATTTACATGGTGTGTTGCCATCATGATAGGATTCCTGCCTCTAGAATTTGCAGAGGTGTTACACTTCCCCATTAGTGATGAAGTGTAATCCCCCTACACCCTTGAACGACCTTGAATGACTCTTTTGGGTTTCTATTCATCCTAAAATTATCTTCTTCATTCAATGGATCCTCTACACACATTCAACAATTCTTCATACTTCTTGAGCATTTCATAACACTTCTACCATTTTCAAAGCTCCAAGTTGACACTCTGTTGATTACATTCCTCTCATTGTTGCAACAAAATTGGCATCTACAAGCTTGTGAGCTTGCATCTCCCTTCGCATTCTTGAGGGAATCTTGTTGGGGATGTGATATCCATTTTACTTAGCATTGTTGTTTGATTTAGTAGAATATTATTGTTATCATTGCTTGGTATTCTTCCATTTCAATACTTTCTTTATCACATTTACTCTATTGTGGCTATTCTAGCTATCCATGGAGGTGGGAACATAGAAATGAGGGTTTGACTATGAAAAGCCTTGAAACAACCCGAACATTTTTCCCCATTCTATTGTGCATAGGTATCATGTTCATGTGGAGTTTCCAGGAGGCTAGAACAACTATAAGTTTTATTTTTACCACCTTCATTCTTATCGAATTCTATCTTTTAAGTTAAAAGTATTCTTCTTATTTTAGCCATTTAGTTGTATTGTATTTTTTGTCATTACATAAAACTTTACTTATCAGGTAGATAGAAAATTCCCTATTAAGTTTTGATTATACTTCATACTCCCTATGTGTATGGACACTAGGACCTGATCAAGACACCAAAACATCATCCTCTCATATGTCTTCTACACTGGAGTCCTTTAGCAGAGAGCTGCATAGGTTGTAGTCTAGACTCAAAAAATTTCTCACCTGGTTTCCTGAACTCTTCGGTTGATAAAAGGAAAGTGACATATCATTTTTCCTTCCCTTTCACCCTCTTGAAACATTAAACCCATCTTAAATAATCCTTAGTGTGAGGTAGATTAGGGTAGCTAATTGTTCTAGACCCTCCCTTGACCTAGGGTCCTGAGAAATTGATCGCCCTCTACATTTTGGTGAACCTGACGTGAAGCCTGTAATATCCATTCTGTTGTGTTGAGGTTCTTTCTCTCGTGTCTACATAAGCTATGAACTTGAATGTTGTGATGCTTTATGAGCACAACTTAGTCTATGAATTTTGGATATGTTTTTAAGAGGAGTGGATGATAGTGACACTTAGAGATGGACTTTACGTGAGTCACTTCAGCTCTTGTCTCCTAGGAGATGATATTAGTGATAGAGACAAGTTTCTTCAATGAAACCACTTGTGCCCCTGCTCCTCCTATCTCTCCTCCAACTCTACCTCTAGAGAAAAAATCCAACCCTATTCCTGTAGAGCACCTCTTGGATCTAGAGAGGAGGCTATTGGATCTCACAAATCACTTGGTGGGAGAACAAAGCATGGCTAGGCACGCTAGGGTTGTTAATGAGATCAGATATATGCTGGAAAAAGGTTGGATAGGCATAGAGTTTCTATATGGCCTTACTAATTTAATGGAAACATATGTCCCTTCCTACAACCCTAGGTCAAATATTACCCGAGGTCATGTGCTTGATGCTTATGAAAGGAAAATTAGTGTCTCAATGCTTATGTCATTGGTATGCTTGTCTGAAATGGGCCCTTCTTGTTAGGGTTAGAAGGTAGATATCTAATAGTTAAATGTAGATTTGATCAATAAAATAGAGAAATAAAACACACAAAAAATTATAGCAGAAACAAGACAACATAGAGAATTTAATGTGGTCCACCCAATCCGAGCTACATCCACAAAACTGTAGCCATCCAACAATTTTATTATCCAGTGCAAAAATTATTATAGTATCACGAATAATCACCATTTTTCTATACTGTAACCCCCATCCCAACCCCTTATAACAAGCTTCTTAGAAGCTTCTAGAATTAGGGATTTCCAAAGTCATTTTTTTCCTTTTTTGGTGATTTTTCCTTTTTTGATGATGACGCGAAAAAATGGGTTGTACAATATAGAATGATCAGTCACCACATACCAACACTTCTGTCAACATCTCTATTCTTGATCCACATCCTATTATCAAAGTGAGTAAAGTACCCCTTGGGTTTAATATTATTCCTCCTAGGGAAAACTCTCTCCTTGGAAGTGGGGTTTATAGTGAAATGGGGGCTGGTGATCCTAGTATGTCTAGTGTATCTAGCAGTGGATTCAATGGTGGCTTCAGCAGTGGCTACAATGGTGACCTTGGCAGTAGCTCTGACAATGGCTTTGGGGGTGGTCACAAAATTGGATTTGGTGGTAGCTTTGGTGGTGGTTTTGGTGGTAGCTCTAGTGGAAGCTCCATTGGTCCTATTCCTTCATCTAACCCTATTTTGAATGCCCTATTGCAAAATATGGGTCAAATGCAGAATTAGTTGGAGAGCTTGTCCCAAGCCTTTAGCCAACCTTTCTTTCAACATAGTCCTTTTTCAATGACGATATTGAATAATCCCTTCCCTCAAGGGATGGAAATTCCTAAGTTTGAGAAATATGATAGTAAAGGAGACCCTCAAACACACGTGTTAACTTCCAATGTGATATGTACAAACTTCTTTCACCACGATGCTTTAGTGGCTAAATTGTTCCCTTAATCTCTCAAAGACACAACACTAGATGGTATTGTTTTTTTCTTGACAACTCCATATTTTCATTCAATAAACTTGTTAAACAATTTCTCCAATAGTTCCAAGCTAACATCGGGCCGAAGATGAATTTATCAGATCTCATCTGATGTAAGCAAGGAGAGCATGAGAATATTAATGATTTTATTGCTTAATACCAAGCACACTTTTCACAAATCTCTTACCCGCTACACGAATCAAATGTACAGAAGGTGATCACTGGCAACCTACAATGATCCTAGTAGGATAAATTTTCCTTAATTAAGTATCCTTCTTTCAGACATCTTTGTGCTGTGTTGTGGGAGTATCAACAGACAATTGTTTAGTTAAGGGGATCTTCCTCACACTGTTGTCTCTAAGGAAGATCTATAGTATCAATTTTAGGAAAAGGAAAATCTATTGCAAATGTAGTTCCCATGTCTAATGGTAGAGGCCTCAAGCATAATAGATAGTTCACTAAATTATCTAAATCTTCTTCTATTTTTCAAAAAATTACTAAAGGATAAAGTTATAACATTGGAAGATCCTCAACCTCTCAAAGAGCCCTATCCTGACTGGTATGATAGAAATGCATTTTTCCAATACCATCATGTCCATAGGCATGATACTGAATGTTGTATGCATCTGTGGCATGAGATATAGGATTTCATCAATGACGATATCATCTTCCTCAATGGTAAAAAAAAGAATGTGAACAAGTCTATAGCTAAGGCGTATAGTGAATTTTAGATTTATACAGACCTATTTCCATCTCACTCTATGAATTTAATTATTGATAAATTTGGTGCTTCTCCTGAGGCCACAACATACGTAAATGTGGTTTCATCTACTCATAGTCCTCCCTATCAACCTGTGACTAGTTCACTTGATGTGACTTTTACGTCATAGGATCTACCCATGAATAACAAGGCCTCTCCTCTATATATTCTCACTCGCATTAATGGAAACATTGTGATAAGAGTCCTTGTGGACCTTAGGAGTTGAGTGAATGTTATTATAGAAGAGACTCTTTTGTTTAATTCTTTATAGAGGGAGGAATATGAGAAGACAAAAACCACTATATGTACTCATGTTGGCCTCTCTCTTGCTCCTTATGGCTCTATAAATCTTTTCAACCTAGTAGGACCTAGAGCTATGAATACTACCTTTGATGTCATCCTAGAATCTGACTTATTCAGAGTGAAACAAGCCATCCCATGGCTAGTTTCTATGAATGGAGTTGTTTTTGTTATTCATAAATGTCAAATTATCTCATGAGGGTGTAGTGCATGTCATGCACGACACTAGGTATCAACCATTAGTATCTGATGGGGGTTATTCATTGGATCATTTTTGGCCCACCCTAGTTGGTCCACTTCCTCCAAGAACAGACCTACTTTATCAGAGTTGTGTTAAGTACAAGACTAGGGGCAAGGTGTAGCCATAAATAACTTACCCTATAACGTAGTAGTAGGTTTCCTCTTCCTCACAAAAGGGGAAGGGGAAGCCTTAATGTGCTCAAGGCCCTTCTTTTTCTTCCTCTACAATTCCACTTCCCTCTACCTCTCACCCTATTTTGGTGCCACTAAGTTATGACCCTATGCATCTCTTGGGGATTCTAATGGTGCCTGCTTGGCGGAAGACCAAGTGTCAGGTATTTGACCATCCTATCTTACCCATGATGCCTTGGCTTATCTTGTATGGTAAGGGGAAGGGTCCTCATGGAGCAGCTTTTGTGTCTCAACCTCTATGGCCTCTGACTATTCCCACCCCTAGGGTAGCAAATGGGAAGAGGCTCGACACTAAGGAGCTTGAGTGTGCTTCCCCATCTATTGTTGCATCTACTCCTATTCTTGTCCAAGAGTCACTTCCTCTTCCATAAATGGTTGTTATGGATACTCTAATGACTAAATAGGAGCCTCCTGTTGTTCCTCAAGCTACAACCTTTAGCTATTGAAATTGAAGAAACCACCTTACATGCAAGCGTAAGCGCTGAAAGAAGGCATTGGTGATTGAGCAAGCTACCTTATAGTAGGATGGAGGGGAGCTAACAAATCCTTCTTCGGTGTCTTCTATTGTTCCCTACTCTTTGACCCCTTATGCTTTAGTTTCCTCTACCCCAATCTTTCTTTCAACTCCCCTTGCAAGCATGAATGATCCTCACCTTAAAAGGGTGCAAGTATTCATTTCTCCTTCGACTAAGCCTCCTCTTTTGATGTCCTTTCTAGACATCCTAAATACCTTGGTGGTATCTGTTGTAGTTTTCTCCTCTTCCTCCCTACCTTCTACTTCATCTATGGGGATCTCACATCCCCTAATGAAGCATAATTTGGAGGACAACCCTGCTTGCAATGGTGGTCAGAAAAAGGGATTTCGTTCTTAAAAAATTGGTTCTCTATTGGCTTACACTGTCCTAGTGATAGAGGCAGCCCTAGCATCCCCAGAGTTTGTCACTACCCCCAAGTACTTAGGTGAGGTTTCCAGTGGATCTTGGGAACCTCCTTCATCACCCACTCAGTTGACACATGGCACTCCTATAAAGTGCATGTTCAACTCTGAAGACAATGTCCTGACTTTGTTGATAATCTTTGCAAGATCACTGATATTCACCTCACAAGAACTGAGTGAAGAGGACCTTCAGGGGCCTTCTTCCTTGGCTCTTGTCGTAGGAGAGTCAGAGGGTACCCCCTTGCTATCTCTCCATTGCAGGCTTGTCTTCCCTCCTCTTACATTGATTTAAATTAGGAGAACAATGACCTATTGGTTGATGAGGACTAGAGGGCACCTCTTCTTTGTCTATAGATTAGATTGTGTGTGTGTGTTGTGTTTCCCCATGCTTGTTTTATGTGTTCCTAGGGGACCCTTGTCACCCTTGTAGGTTCTTGGATGCAGGAGTGTTTTGTGTTGTAAAACTTCTTCTATTTGTCACATCATTCTTCTCTTTGTTGCATATTGATTTTTGAAAATTGGGGATGATGCAAAGTGTTGGGGGAATTTAGGGCTCCCTTCCATGTTGATCCACTTTTTTATTTTTATTTTATTTTCACGTGCCCTTCTTCACATGGTCTGATATAGTAGGGGGTTGATGATAGTTCATATATATATATATATAATTATATCTATCTATTTATATTTATGAGTAGCCTTGACCCTAAAATACCATATCCCCTAGTCTCTTGTTCATTGTATCATTTTTTGTCCTTTCTTTTTATCTTTATCTCTTCTTTTCTTGCTTTGTGATGTTGTGGTGCTTATGTGTTTTCCCTCGTGTGTGTGACATTACCATGGTTAGATCTCGTTATGTTCTACGGGCCATAACACCACTTTCATTCTTTCCTTTCTCTCCTTAGGATATCATGTGCCTATGAGTTTAGCACGCACCACCCTAAGGGGGGCTATCATACCACTTCAATTTTTAGAAGGTTTATTCCATGGCCAATGAATCCCTCAATGAAAATCCTTTATTTTTCAAAAAATTAATTCTTTAACATGGATTCCTAGTCAAATCTTTCTTTCATCATGTATTCATAAGATAGAATCTAAAAACTTTCCTTCAAGAAGGGAGTACTTTTTCTGATGAAGAATTATGAAAAACTTTCCCTAGCGAGGGAATAATCTTTCTTTTGAATTCCTTCATGAAAGGAATATTTCAAAATTATTCCTTTATGATAGAATCATTGGTGAAAAAAAAATTCTTTTAAAAAATTCTATCACTTTCAAAAAAAGTGTCCCTTGTGTTGACCCTTTTTCTTTTGAAGGATTCCCAAGGGACCCCTTTCAAATCTTCTCCTTTAATCATTGACTTTCTGCGTGACTGTCTGCTTGTTTGCATAAGTTTCTTTTTGATATCTAGCATGTTTTGTCTATGAATTAACATGTTGCTTTGCAAGTTCTCCCATGAAGCTAATTTTCAATCAACCTTGCAGGATTAAGTACCTATAAGGCCCCAACAAAATTTGTGGAGCCTCTCACATCTAGCTTCCTTCAAGACCGAGCACCTAGGAGCACCTCCTTTGCAAAGTTTGAGGACCTGTAAAGCACTTACATCCTGTGGATCTCTTTGTTCAACTCTGTAGGACTGAGCACCTATAGAGCTCTTTTATTCACCCTTTTGTACAAGTATGTGGACTTGCAGTGTATTTTTTTCAAATGTCCTCAGGACCGAGTACTTGTGGAGCCATCTCTTCTCTCTATGCTTTTAGGTGTGTCAGATTGTGGTATGCTTCCTTGATAGTTCAAGTATTTTCTTTGAACTTTTTTTATCTACTTTACCTCGCATTTGGTAGCACATATGCTCACTAAAGTGGGGGAAAAATGTAATGGAGTTAATTTTCACCCCTTACAAATTCCCCATTTACAACCCTTCACCTTAGAAAAATCAAACCCAAAGATGCTATTCCACCTCATCCATCCACTTTCCACCCACTTAGTGGCTATCTATAGTGTCAGTGGGGGAATTTATGTCAAGGATACTAGCGCAACACATGGAAATCTACATGAAATGCTACCATCCTAACAAGATTCTAACATCTAGAATTTGTAGATGCATTACAATTCTCCATTTACAATCAAGCGTAATGCCCCCGCACCCTTTATTGACCTTGAATGGCTCTTTTGGGCTTCTATTCATCCTAAAAAGATCTTCATTCAATGGATCCTCTACACACTCATTTGACATTTCTTCATACTTCTTGAGCATTTCACAAGACTTCCTCCATTGTTGAAGTTCCAAGTCGACACTCTACTGGTTTCATTCCTCTCGTTGTTGTGGTAATGTTGACATCTACAAGCTTGCGATCTTGCATCTCCCTTCACATGCTTGAGGGCATCTTTTTGGGGAGGTGATATCCATTTTACTTATCATTTTTTTTTATCTTGAAGCATATTATTGTTATCATTCCTTTTTATTCTTTCATTTCAATACTTCCTTTATCACATTTTCTCTATTGTGGCTATTCTAGTTGTTCATGGAGTTTGGAACACCAAAATGGGGGTTTAACTATGGCAAGCACTAAAACAACCCTGAAATTTTTCCCCATGCCGTTGTCCATAGGTATTGTGTTCATGTGGAGCTTGCAGGAGGCTAGATTGATCATAAGTTTGATATTTTCTACCTTCGCTCCTATTGAATTCTATCTTTTCAGTTAAAGTATTCTTCTTGTTTTTTTAGTCGTTTAGTTGTATTCTATTTTCTGTCATTACATAAAACTATACTTATTAGATAGTTATTAAATTCCCTATTAAGTCTTGACTTTACTTCGTACTCCTTGTCCATACAAATGTTGGTGCTCAACTCAGATGCCAGCACGTTGTTTTTTCATACATCTTCTAAGTTGGAGTCCTTTGGTAGAGAGCTACCTAGGTTACAATCCAGACTTGAGAATTTTCTCACCTAGTTTTCTAAACTCTTGAGTTGATAAAAGGACAATGTCATATCATTTGTCCTTCCTTTTCACCCTCTTGAAACATTAAAACCTTCTTAAACAATCCTTAACATGAGGTAGATAAGGGCATTTGATTTTTCTAGACCCTCCCGGGACTTGGGGTCCTAAGTAGTCAGTACCCCTCCTCTACACCTTCTCTTGGCTGTCTTATTTGGTAAGCAAGAGTGTTAAGCAATGAATCATGTTTGATCAATAAATGATCACCTTTATTCCCTTCTAAAAGTGTCACACCTTGGTTTTTTAATTCTTCTCTACAACCATCCGTAGTCCTTATGTTGTGGGTTGGAAAACATATTGTTATGGGTTAACACTCCTTGATGCAAGGTGTTAGTATCATTCCTAAGGAATCTCCATTATTAACAACCATAAATTAAACATAGAATCATACTAAATTCAATATACATTTATGCATTCATACATACATATATAAAAATAACATACTTCCCTTTCCATACACTTAAGTTTTATTTAAAGGATATAAAATTATAAAAATTTCTTGGGAATGCCTTTGAAACTTAGCAGAAGAGATGATAAAAGTATAAAATAATTAAAATAAAATTATCCAATACTTGAGCCCATCATGAGGTACTAAATATTCCAACTTATCTTCTCTTTCTTGAGTTGTTTCTTCATAATATTATTCTTGCAATTGTTGCAAAACATTAAAATACTATTCAAGTGGCTTATTTTTTATTTCACCTTGCTAATTGTAGTAATGCATAATGGGGAAGTTAGTTCTAAATGAATGGCATTGTGAATTTTACCAATTTTGTAGTAACAAGTCCTCAAGTGCACTCTTTTTCTAGTTCTTACTAGATCTCTTGTGAACTTCCAAATGAACTTTTATAAATTTTCAATTCATCCATCATCATATCAAAGGATTGTTCCTTATCCACTTACATTAACATTTATATGCTTGGTAATATATTTTTAACATCCTAATGTGGCACTTCTATATAGTATTCATTACTGACACCTGCCATCAAAGACATGCACAAGAAGCTCTACTTTAGAATATATAATATCATTAGTATGGTTGTATTGTATGATAAAGTGATTCATCCTTGGATAAATTTTAATTTGGATCTAATTTAGGATACCTTTCCTTGAGAGAAAAATGTGTGAGAAATCTATTGTCATTTATTTTTTCAAAGTCCTAGACTAATCTCATCACAAAAATGTGTCATAGGAATCTAGGATGTATAATACTTGGATACCAATGCAATTTGGATGTGTGGGTCTAAATCCAATTGTATATTTATTTGGTTGAGTACCACTAATTATATTTACTTTAATTTCATCCAATTGGGTTAATCTCTTGGAGGATTTTTTTGGTGTTAATTCTAATATTTTGTAGACTTACAAATACATGGCATTGGTGGATACACCAAATTCTACAAAGAAATTGTGAATATTCTCAAGAAATATGTGTAAGGTTAGTATGAATGGTGGAGGTCTACTCTATCTTATCCTTGTAGATAGCTACATGAGCATTTTCATTTTGTATTGGACATTTAAACTTACCCTTTTTCTCTTTGAATGAAACTTCCATCATTGAAGTCTCCCTAGTTGGATGACACTCCACATATTGGAGAAAATATTTTTCACTTTTGGAGTCTTCACTAGTTTTTCCAAGGGAAGACTTCCATTGATTTTCTTGATTTCTTCAGTAATGTAGGATCTAAACCTACTAGAATGCATCTTTTCTAATGAACTTGTGAGTTTTCCTTGAGGGTTTGAACAAGATAGGCCTACAAAAGATGACACGACCATGTAAATAGGTATTATATTTTTTTCCTTTGGATCAAGAGGTGTCTAATAGTTATTCAAAGGAATAGAGGTAGTGATTTGAGCTCTTGGTATGTTGCTTCTTAGTGTATACTTCAATAATTTTTATTACTACTAATATTCTTTCATTTCATTCATATTTTCATTTGGTTCATTATCTCCATGAAAGTTCCTATAGCTTTCTACTATCAAAGAATATTCATAATTTAATGGCATGATCTCATAGGTTATTTATGTACTAGGTGTTAAGTATTTTTTTGCCTCTATCATTTCCATTTTTTGGCTTGCATAAATATATTCAACTTTAGGTGCACCCGTGCTCAAATAGAATCATCAAAAAAGATGCATAATGTGCCATGTGGTGGATGCACAACTTTCATCTTTCGTCTTCATTTTGGGAGAAATTTTGGCACACATGCTGACTCATCAGATATTTTCTTGGGAGATATATTTATAAGCTCGAGAGTTTCCACCTTGCTATCACGTCATCTCTTCGTTGCAGGCTATTTGCACCTCCTACAGAGTAATCTGATTGAGGAGTTTTATCAGAGCTGGTTGGCATTTTCTTTTCTTTTTCTCAATTTTTGGGATGGAAGTTTTGAGATGGTTCCTGGGAGTGATGTGATTGGTCAAATGGTCCTTTTTCCAGGCTATTGTTTTTAGGATTTAATCATTTATGAGCCTCCATCTTTGCTAAAATATTTAAAAGGATATTAATGTAGTAGCTGAGAATTAATGTGCAAATATGTTGCAACCTAACCAAAGATCTATGATCGGATCATGTGCTATTAACTGTAAACACCTGGCGGCAATTACTTCTAAGCTAAGGCGGAGTGTATCTTTTGTTATGGCTATATGCAGGATGATGACACAAAAGAAAAAATAAATTCTAGGATATATTTTCATTGTCAAGAAAAGTTTCTTTAGTTTTCTTAGGGTTTTTAGAATTATTTTCAGAAGCAAGTTGTAGAACTACTTTACTTTGGCATGTTATTTCTATTAAGGTTTAAACTATTGTTGGATTGGCGTCCAACCTCTATTTCAAAGTTCATTTGATATTTAAAAGCATGAATTGTTGAGGAGAAATTGTTGAGACTGTGCATGTGTGGCCTTTTTCAAGTTTTCTTTCTTTATATTATCATTCTGAATGAAACATAGTGTCTTGTAAGCTATATCTGGGTAGTTTAAGTAGTGTATTTCTATGATTTATGCCCGTATGGTAGAGTGGTGGCTTAAGAAAACTGGACTATGTCATTGGACTTCTCTATTTTTCTGAAAGTTGTTATTTTGTTGTGCTATGTTGTATTAGGAGGAATAGTTCATGTGATTTCTGAAATATTATTCTATTACCCATAAGAAATCTTTATGTTTGATCAGACCTTAATGAACACTGCCTGGTTTGAAAGTCTACACCATGCTTGAAGTTAGCCTTTTTTGTTCATTCTCTTTCCAACAATGAAGGGTTGTGGTGTTTTGTGTCTATTTATATCAATCATAGGAATGGTTTTTTTTAAAAAAAATTTAAAAGCTTTGGCACACCACCTTTTATGTTTTATGTTTACATTTCCTTCTCCACTTATCTCAAAACCCCAAAGAAGAGTCAGTTTTCTATAAAAACCCTAGAGTTATTCAATGAGACACAATTTGTCCCCTACTTGTTGAATTTCCCATAAGACTGTTAGAGAGAGATACAAGATTTGATGATCAACAGTTATTTTTCTAGCATGCTCGATGGGACATAAGTTTTCTAAACACCTGATTAGAAGTCAGAAATATTAATTGAATTAGGCTAAGGAAGGAAACTAGAATTTTCATGCCCAGAGTCCAAACAAGAGCATCCTCAAGAGGTCACTTCCGGTACTCTCAATTACCTATCTCAATCCTTGGAATGAGAAGACCTACAGGTTTTGTATCACCTATAAGGATTAATAGAGTGAGAAGTTAGAGCCCAATATCTATAACTTTATCTACTCCACCCATAGGCTTAAACTTCCAAATAAGATTACCTGTATATCCAATTCATAGGAATCTTCTCTTTATGGCTCTTGTACCCTCCCTACTCCTAGAAATTTTGTAACATGGGATAGTGGTAGCCCACTACAACCACCCACACCACCATATGTATGGCCATATATACCCACTAATTCCCTCAAGGCTATTCCAAGATTCTCTGAAGAAGATTTAAAAACCCCTTCTGAACACCTTCAAGATATAGCAGAGGTATGTAGGGTACATAACATATCGGAGGAAAAAATCATGTTGAGCCTATTAGCTACCTCTTTTAAAGGGAAGGCTAAAGATTATTATCAATCTTTGGCCTCAAGTTCTATCATCTCCTGGGACCAGCTCGTACAATTCCTTTTCGAATGCTTCTCAGAAAAAGGATACCACTCCTCATTGCTACAATAACTAATTACCATCAAAAAGGCTCTGTATGAAGCCATGAGTGACTTCAACACCAGGTTCCAAAAGACTTGGATAAGGATCCCCATGACTGCTCAACCCCAAACCACCATGGAGTTCATGTTCTATCTGAAGACCTTTAACCTAGATATTGCAGTCATGATAACCTCCATGGGAGGGGATATCCTGCCTGACGCATACGAGGTGCTGGTATGTGCAGAGAATAATTTGATCAATGCCAAAAATATTCCACCTCGGCCACCGATGGCCATTAGGAAGAAGCCACTCCAAGAACTCCTGTAATAGAATTAAAGTTGGTCACCCCACAGTCTACGAACGTGAATACTACTGCTCAAGCAAGCAAAATAGATTTTTCTTTGATGGCAACAGATATCGTCGATATGAAGGATCTTATGTGGACTTTCGCTAATGAATTGGTCATTATCAAATGACAACAAGTGATGCCTATGAAACCAACCACTCAAGCCCATGGCAGAGGAAAGTCATCTTATCAACAAAATTCATATCAAGGATCCTACAAAGGAGGAGGTCAACAAATGTTGCTAGCAAATTAGATAGTTCCAACCACCATGCTATTGTAGATAGTCAAGGATAGCCCAAATAAAGAGCTAGTCCTCGGACAAAACAATTTGGCAGAAGATGAAAATGCCAGGTGCTTCTCATGCAATGATAGCCATATGCCCCAAAATTTCCCAAGGAGACATATGTAGTAGAAGGTGGTGGAACAAAGAAGTAAGGGCATGCTCTTGAATGCGGATGAGTATAGATCATCTGAAATGGAAAATTCTCATTTTAGAGCACAAATGCAAGGGATGTCCCTGGAGCAAGAGTTGGATATTGCACTCGACAAACTCTTTTCTCATGGTTAGAAGAGGTCAAGATGTGTTTGTAAATGAAACTATGACAACTGGAATTCCACAAGTGCAGTCAAAATACAACACAAGATCAAAGAGAAGGCTTACGGGAGAGTATGTACAACAAGCTCTACCATGTCCTTAGCTACGTTAACTATCCCCCTGGAGAAGAAGGCTTCATCAATCATCATCCAACCTTTTCTGCAACCACATAACATATCATTGGCAGAGAAAGAGACAAACAAAACACCAAGCCTAGTCACAATAGAACGTTTTCTTCCAAAAAAAAGAAATACCACTGTTTAAGCCCAAGGCCCAAATGGTTGGGACACTTAACATGGTGGAGAAATTGGAAAAGGTGGCTGCCAATGTATTATTCTGGGACGTCATATCAATTCCCAAACAAAAAATGTTGCTTCAGGAAGTGTTAAATGTGGAAGAACAAAGACCATAGGAGAATAGAACTCAATCGTGCAATCAAAGCAAAGATGATAGACCCATGCTTCCTCCTCAGGCTCTAAAAGCAACAACTTATGCAAATGATGTAGGAAACAAAAAAGAGAAAGAGGTAAGCACAATAAAGCCCACGCCTTTATTTTTAACACTCATAGTAGGAGATAAGTTGTTGCATAATAATATGATTTATTTGGGGGCTAGCACAACCGTTATGCCAAAACAAGTGGTGGATGCTTTAAAGCTTAGGTATGAGCCCCTTGAAAAATGAATTATGCAACTAGACAAGACAAAGGTCTCGACTGTTGGTCAGATAAGGATCTATTCCTGACCCTTTTCTCCTACCCAAGCCAAACAGTCACTTAGGAAGTGGTGATAATAGACATTCCACCAGTATTCAAAATGTGTCTATTAGGAGATTTCACCACCAAACTTGGGAGATGCCTGGAACTTGAATGGTCCCACCTGATATTGAGAACCAAACACAGGTTGAAGATGAAGATCTTGCTTGAATCCTTGCATCTTAAACACATTGTGAATGACACAAATCTATGCTTTGGGATTTCCCATGCCTCTATCTTTCAGCAAGAGAGATATTGTGTAGAAATTCCTAGAGAAGAGGAAGATACAAGTGACCATATTTCTAAAGAAGAAGTGTTGCTCAACCAGTTCATTAATTTTGATCCATTTGGAAACTTCCATGTTATAGGGCTAAGCACCTATGTAATTTTCAATGAGGATCAGGTCTTTCTAAAACTAATGAAGGATCAAGAGAATTCTGATGACCCTTCTAATAATTATTTGTGGTCCTTATACTTTGATTGTACCAAATGCAAGGTTGGTGCTACAGTGGGTGTCTGATTAGTGTCTCCAATAGGATCAAAAACCTCTAGAACCTACCATTTTTAGTTTCCATGCTCTAGTGATGATGTCAAGTATGAAACTTTGGTTCATGGATTGATTCTAGCATAGCAGATGGGCACAAGAAAAATATGAGCTTTCAAAAATTTAGAATTAGAAGTAAGCCAGATCTGTGGGTGAGCGACTACAATAAATACAAGGCTAAGATCTTACATAAATAACGTATGGGATCTCATCAAGAGTTTTGAAGCTTTCGATATACAAATAACTCCCCGACCACAAAATAACATTGATGATCAAACGTTTCCTATCAGACCACAATTGGAATTAGTCTCTGACTTGACAAAGTAGAACATTGTGCAAATAATTGTTCGACCTTCAATGCCTAACAACGGTCAGAATTGAAAATTTTTGGGTGACGATATTTAAATTGTTCCCTTCATATAGAAGTCAAGAACAACTTCCGACTATCCACCACCAGGGATGGATCTTCTTAAAGATGCAAGGAATGGTAAGCAAATATTTTCTGCAATGTTAAAGGATTATGAAAATATTGACATCATAAGTAACAAAAAATTGACAGTCAATAGGGAAGTCTCTCACAAGGAAAAAAGAAAGCTGAAGGATCTATGCTTCAGGTATGATCTCAAAAGTTACGACCCGGGTATAGTTCAGCATAAATTGGCCTGGCTGAAGGAACCAAGTCCAGCTAATAGAGACAAAGGTTAGTCAACTTGAAGGTTGAAGATTTGGTAGTACAAGAGCTCATCAAGTGAATCAAAGGTCATATTCCCTATCATTTTTTTTGCTTGGGTATTAAATCTAGTCCCAATTTGGAAAATGAATGGCGATACCGAACTTTGTGTTAATTTTCAAGACTCAAGGACTTCACTAAAAGACCATTACCCCTCACCACTGATAAAGCAGTTCTCACAGACTCTAACCTGATCAAGGAGTTTCTCCTTGATAGACAGTTCCCCACACTGATAAAATTTGACTCAAAATCAGAAAAAAGTTCGTCAGAATTTTGACAAAATTTCATCTTAATTATTTTGTCAATTTTTTGACAAACTTTGAAATGTCAAATTTCCCACCTAGCCGACGATGCTGGGTCAAAATTTTGACATTTCAAATTTTGTTAGAAAATCAACGAAATAATTCCAATGAAAGTTCGTCAAAATTCCGGTGAACTTTTGTTGGATTTTGAGTCAAAATGTATCAGTGCCAAGATATAATCAGGTCTACATAAAGGAATCCAACCAACACATGATGATGTTTACCACTAAGTGGGAAATTTTTGCATATTCAAAAATACTATTCGGCTTCTCCAATGTTGGTGCAACTCTTCAAAGGGCAATGGGAATTACTTTAGAAAGATGGGTCAACCAAACTATTTTCATATATCTGGGCGATCTAGCACTAAAAGATAATCATGTCGATCATCAAAAAAGGGTTTTTCTGAAACACCAATGATTTGGGATTCTTCTTAATCCAAGAAAATATTTCCTTGAAGTGCCTGAAAGAAAGCTTCTTGGCTTTACAGTACCACAAAAGGGAATAGTAATAAATCTTGAAAAGATTTGAATGATAATGTGGTTGTGATCTTTTCTAGGGAAGATTAATTTTGTCCATAGATTCATATCAGATTTGACAAGCATTGCACTCCTAGTCATCTTGATGTTTAAAGAGAATCTATCTTTCCAGCAAACTTCCAAGGGCACAACAGTTTCCAAGCAACTAAAGATGGCCCTCTCCAAACCCCCGACATTGATTAGCCCAAATTTTTCCAAAGGTTTCCTACTCTATATGTATGATGGTCAACATGGTATAAATTTTATGCTCAATCAGGAGTATGGGGAAGAGAATGAAGAGCATCCGATTGAATTCCCTTCAAGGATAGTGAAGAAAAAGGGAGCTAGTGTGCGGGCATACATCATAGGAGGAAAAACTATCAAGTTTCTTGAGGAGCTAAAAGCTAGGCTTGGCCTGCTTGAGACCATTATACCTGACAATGGCCAAGGTCTGGTGGAATCACGAAGGTCAAATTTTTCCACCAGATACAATATTTTTCTGAAAGCTTCATCAAATTATTACTTACAAGGGAGCAGAGTAACAAAATCAACCAACAAGAACCTAACTAGGCTAATCAAATGTATTGGGTTAGAATGACAAAGAGATTGGCACAATCACGAGTGAGCTACCCTATTGGTGGACCAAATTACCCCCAAGTAGTTTTTGAAGGCTTCCCCATATGAGTTGATGTACGAAAAATTGGAAAAAACCCCAAGACTAGAAGAAGACAGAGAAAAGGCTCGTGGAGCCATGATCAATTGCCAACAAAAAATCAAGCAGTTTTCTGGAAAAAAGGCTTCTAACCTAGGCTTCTAATCAGTAAGGAAGGGCAACTAGGGTATGTCTACTCCAAATTCCATGTGCTTACAAAGGTCTATAGCACTTGGGATACCAACATTAGGGATGTCCACTCTTTCCAAGCCCTTTCATCAGAGAAGTGTCAAACATCTTCTAGGATAGTGCAATGATCATGGGCTCGGCCACATTTAGGTCTAGCAGTGAGGCCACAAACTATGAAATCACATTGTAGTTTCTCAAAAGTTGGTTCTCATCAGTAATATAGTACATGCCAACTACCCACTTGAACGCTTCCATGATGAGGGGGTCACAATTCTTCACCAAACGCTTGATTTGGTCAGCAGTGACCTCCCTCACGAAGCAATTTTGCGGTCTCTGTGGAAGGAGCCGAATAGGGGAGCCTAGACTAGTAGATATTTTGATGAAGCAGTGAATATAGGTGGAAGGAGAATAAGTGGAAGGCTAACTAACTTAGGGGAGTATATGTTTGAATGAATGTTGCAAAAGGTGGCATAGATATATATAGAAAAATCCAACCGACAAACTCAAACCAACGGGATGTCTATTTTTTTGCTAGACGACAATCAGAATTTTTAAGACAGAACAAAGAAAGGTCGATAAATCATATAGAGGATCTGATGGAAATCCTTGAGAAATAAATTCGGGCATTTGGAGGAAATGCTCTCATACACTGATGGTTTACATGTGTCCTTTGCCATCATCAGTGCCAACTAGTTCACTAATGGGAAAACACATGGATTAACACACTAAAACCTTGACAAATTAACGAGAGAATGTACTAATTCCATTCTCGTAGTTTTCTCAAAATTCCCAATGGATATAGATCTCATATCCACACGTATCACCCTGGTGGTAGCATTTAATGGGCCAGCGATGGTGACATAGTATTAACTACATGCACAAGTAAAATAATTAATTGCACTCAAAAGTAGTTTCTTTTAAAGAAGCAAAATGCAAGTGGTTGTTATTACTAGAGAAGCTCTCTACAAATTTATCATACAATCATGGTGGAAGCATCTACCTCTGGTAGGCAGGCTAAAGTTCCAAGTAGACGACTTGGCTATGCTAACGTATTTGGGCACTACTCATTTTCCAATGCCCCAACACTAGAGGAACAACCATTTGAATGTTGTAGAAAAGTTAAACCTAATAAACACATCTAAAGAGAGGCGATTCAAGACATTGTTGATAATGTTTTTCACCCTTCGTTATCCACCAACCCTAAAAATCTTAGGGAAGGTATGTTTCAGAGGATGCTGGAGCATGAGCCGTCATAGGCTTTTGCATTTTGTCTATGGAATAGTGGTCTTCCACAATTTGTGCTACCTATTGTGCATCCATGCTCAGAGCTGGTTGACGCGTGTGCAAAGAGGTTTAACAAAAATACAGAGGCCATTGAGGGTTGTGGGGTCAAGATTACCATTTCTAACAAAGCTATACAGGATATGTTGTGTATCCCTACAAGATAGGGTACCAAATTTTCAACAAAGAGAAAATGGATGCCCTGGGAGAAGATATGTTCAGGAAAAAAAGTTTCTATGAGGATGAGACAAAGGAAAGGTTGTAGAGAGGACATATTCATTGACCTCTTTTGCATAAGAAATTTAAGAAGGATACACAGTCTATATTCTCAATGTTGGCCTGGGTTTTTTGGGCTCGATGATGATGAAGAGGTCAACCCTTTCTAATTTTCCCTAGGCCTTGCACTCAAAAGAGAAAGGGTCTAGAGGCATTATGATTTTCCTAAGGTAATAGTTGGGAATATGAAGTTGGAGTTGAAGAAATACAATGTTGAGTCCAAATTAAGGTATTCTTCCATCCTGGTTCAATTTTTATTACATCAAAATTTTGAGTGGCTAGGGAGAAATGTAACAGTGTCTGGGATAGATGAGAGGGGCCATGTCCAATCAATTTTTGTATGGACCCCAATGCTTTCAAGAACAAGAGATTATTATCGATTTGTAGATTATTTTCTAAGGACAGTGCTCCAAGATTTATTATCTCACCCCAATGATCATTTCTCTCAAGAGGTTATAGAATGGATGGGGCATCCACCTATCCCATTGGATTATTTCTTGGGAACAAATTTCATGTTTTTCAAGTTTCATGGCTTTCCCGGGGAGGTTTTTTGATTCCCTATATTTGTAACAAACCAAACCTTTGCATTGGAAGCATGTCGAAAAGTATCTGCCATTGATAGGATTTATGGTGTCAAGAGGAATAAAGAAAATCTTTACAATCTTCCCCTTGTGATTGCAAAGAGTGTGATACTGGCTAAGCGGAAGGCTGAGGATGAGATCAAAAAATTATTGGCGACTTTGGGTTTGTTCCTCATTTGTGACAAATGGAATTATAACCTAGATGGGTGTTTCAATTTAAGGCATGAGGATAGTGAATATTTCCAAAGAAGGAGAAATCCTGGTTAGGAGTGTGTAGAAATATACATTAACCTGGCCTGCATTCCAGAAGAGCAACCAAAATGGCCATGTTTTTATGAACCCCAGCCACAACACCATAGGAATCTCTCAATGCATAGCAGAGGCATAAGGGATGGTCAAAAAGAAAGACGGAAGACTTCTGGAAGTTACAACAAGAGATGAGAAATCCAGGTGCCTTGTTCGGTAGCTTTTAGCTTGATGAGGAATTTGAGGACATATATGAAAAAGAGGTTGATTCTGAACAAAAAAATTATGATACAAGCCACGAAATTGATGAGGAACAAGTTCCACTCCTGGTTCCTAGACCTTAGGAATTCGACATCTAAAGAGATTTGAAGAAAGGGGATCCACAAGTTTCATCTACCTCTCACATCCGAAGTAAAAGAAAAGGCGTCGAACGGTCCCCAAGGGGATCCTCAGAGGCCATTGAAGGTCAAATATCAGAGGAATCTCTAGCTAGAGGAATAGAACATGTTCGACCTTATCGTGCGAAGCGAAGGAGGATCCAAGACATGGGTGCCCCTGACATACTGGTTCGACAGGAAGAAGAAGTGGAGTCTGCCCAGTAAAATGTTTCATCCATTGCAACTTAGGTAAGTTTTTCTCCCCCTCTTCTTCCTATTTCTACATCTTTGGTCAATCCCCTTCCTTCTCTTGTCGAAGGGAATCCTCCATCTTTGGTTCCTAAACTAGTAATGTTGAATGCACCCCCTGCCATTGTCAACAAACCTACTGAAATCATCTCGTGTACCAAAGGAGCATCATTTACCATGACTGTTGTTGTGTCATTAGTCATCCCCCCATTAAAATGGTTGAAAACACTGCCTTTCCCCATACTCCTGGCCCATCTACTTCTGGGTAGGCACCTCTCCATCAGCCTATTTTTGTGTTTACCCCTAATATCTCTTCCCCTACTCTATTTGGTGTCCCACCTTTTTCCATGATCATGCTGCCTTTTGCATCCCCCCATGCTCACACATCTGAAGTTTCCCCTATTGTCACTATTTTTGGGCTTCCTTCTGGAACTCCCATTGCAACTCAGAGTATTGACATCCCCCATACACTTTAGGGTCATTTTGATGCTACCAAATAGGCCCGAAAGGCCAAGAAGTAGAAAATATTGTCAAAAAGTGTCGAGAGGCCCGCCACTAAGAGGATTGATGCCTATTTTAATGAAGAGAGGAACTCTTTGCTTATTTCCACCATGAAGCCACTTGTTTCCAAGCTTGAAGGACAAATGCAGATGGAAGACTATGACATTCTTGTTGTGGGCTTGGAAATGAGCAAAACTCGTCTGCGCGATAAAATGGTCCTAGCCTAAGCCACATAGAGGGTAGTATATACTGACTATGAAAGGCTAGAAAAGAAATTAAGGAAGTGTGAGGTTGAGTTGGAAAATGTAAAAGGAACCATGAGTAGACTATGGAATGAAGTCCGAGCCACAGAAGTTGAAGTAACCCTTATAAGGAAAATTCAAGGCCAACAAGGAGATGTGTCCAGGTTGCTTGTAGATGCTCAGAATGAACAAGTTCAACTTCGTGTTGAAGTTGAAAACTTAAAGAGAGAGTTAAGTGATTCTCGATCCCAAAATACTGATGATCTTTAGAGGATCCAGATAGAGACCAAAGAGTCAAGACAATACGTTCGAAGACTAAGCTTTGAGTTGGAAAATGCTCTTCAGAAGAAGGATCAAATGGAAGAAAACACCAGAGCAAGAGAAGCTTGATTTAACTAGAAGTTAATGGCTACAAGAGGATTTGGACCCCTTCCTATAATGAGAAGGTTGGTAGTTATTTATTGGGAGTAGATAGCAACTAGTGTGTGTGTTCTGGGACCTGTTCATGCCAAAATTTGACAAGGTAACAGAGTCTTATGTGAAACTCAGTTTAAGGGGGACCATTTGCTCTAAACTGAGTAGTCTCTAGATTTTTAGAGAAGTCGACTTCTTCTATAATGGGGTTTGGAAAGGGAAAAGGAAGCAGATATAATAAAATAAAGTCTAACCTAAGGCGATGCACCAAGATTTAATGATGGGCATGATAAATCATAGATTTAAGGGCCTGAATGGTGTTGTAGTGTTCCAGAACATCAGAGACTTGAGATTATAGCATAGACAATTAATTCATTGACATAAAATATCATTGCATACATTCCTACTATTGAGAAGAGTCCTTAGACATGATCTAGGTAAGAAAACTTGCATCCAACATATATTGAATTTCTCAAATGAAGTGTTAAGATAATAAAAAGAACAGTTCACAGTTTGATCAAATAGCATGAAACAATAGAAAGGCCAAACAATTGGCACAGTCAGAGTTTTTTGCAATTTAAATAAAATAGTAACAAAGGCCTGGTGTCTTTTCTAAAACCAGTGTTTTCCTTCTAAATTCCAGAACTTTTTCTCATCACAGAGAAAATTATATATAGCATGAAAAACCTCCCACCACCTTGGAGAGCAGTAACAAAAAAGATATCATGATCCCAACAATGATGCCTGAATCAGAATATTCCCAAGGCCATTACAATAGGATTGATCTAGAACAAAGCATCCAGTCATCCTGGGCATAGGTGCATCCTCAACAATGATGACAGTGGTCCTAGTTAGACAAGTGTCACCCTCCTGAGCGAATGATGATGACACACAGTAGCCAATAGCCTCATTCAGTTCATTAATCTCCTTCCTTTATATGAGATCCACAGGTTAGGCACATGGCAGCCTGTTGCTTCCTGCATGAACCTTCCTCCCTTCGCTGCAGAGCATTTGCATTAAGGCTACACATGTCAAATGACTGGAGCCTTCACCAACAACAAAGGGAACGATCATCATCCAGGCACAACAGAGACATGTGGCAGCATTTCACTACCCCTGGTTGCTAATTCATTTCCGCACTAAAGGATTTGTAAACATTAGACACGTAGCAAGTGCATACTGTAGTTAGCAACTGTGGGGCCCTCCAGTACCTTTTAGGAATGAGGGCTTCGTGGCAACATTTCACAACCCGATGAAGCGTCAAGGAAACAAGAAACAAAATATCCTGCAGCCGTAACACATGGAAGCATAGCAGAGTTTCCTGGGATCCGAAGGGAATGTCGATACTCGAAGTTGCGAAGAGTAGACATGTGGAGTAGAAAATTAAAACCTTCATCAAAGGCCAATCAGACTTGGCGATGCATAGGTCGGCACATAGAAAAATAAACCTGAATGGAGCTGGTTAAATATTTATTAACAACTTTTGGCGATTATCAGGGGCATTTCGATTAAGGAATGGAGAACCCAAAATTTCTATGGTTCTGCAGACCAAAGTTCCATTTCATTAGGCCAATAGAGTCAAAGATTGGAAAGAGCCACCTGCAAAGGTGACCATTCATCCTCAGATGGCTTCACTATGTTGCGCAAATTCTCTTGTACTCCACTTAGATCAATAGTTTCTTTATGAGGAAGCACATTGGGTAAACTGGCCCCTTCTTGTATATGAAATACTAGCTGTGAGAGCAGATGAATGACTCCCTCAATGTTGGTCATCATGGTAGGATGGTTGCAATCCCTGAAAGCCTCTGAGTCATTTTCCTTCTCTTCTATCTTTTCTACAATCTGCTCGGTCATGGCAATAGAGTCATCCTCAAGGAACGGGGATGGAAATCCCATCTTGCTTAACTCAGAGAAACTTCCCCGTATGCTACCCAGTGTCTTACTCAGAGTAGCCACCGCTACCTTAGTGTGATAGAAGGAAGAGTTGCAATGAATGAATTTGTTTGTTGTTTGAGCAACAACATCCCGATCCTCAATACCCACTCTAACCAGGCTCTCATCCGAGACTGAATATAGCTTGATGAGTAGATCTTTGGCTTCAAGAACCTTCTCCAAGATGAATTGTGGGAACTTCTCAACTGTATCATGGGCCTTCTGGCTTAGCCTTGATGCCTTGGTGATGAATCAAAGGGTAGGCTATAGTGTTAAGCAAAAGGCTTTAATCTTTTTCCAGCGGGAAATGTACAATTCCTTAATCAGCGGAATAATGTCTAGCTGTGTAGAGGGAGGTAGGAAAGAGTCTTTAAGATAAGCAATCTCCACATCTTTTGAAATAATGGCTTCAGCTAATTCTGCCCTTTTCCTTTTGTCGAGGATGCTAGCTGCTCCGTAGAGCTGCTCATTTCTTTATTCCAGTTCTCCTCAGCTCGAGAGTGATTTGCTAAGTGCTCGTCTAGAGAAGTCTTTGTCTCTCAAAGTTATTCCCCAATTTGAGCTTTTAGGCCTTTAAATTCAGCCTCTTTCTCTCTTATTATTTGCTCATATTGAGCCTGTTAGTACTATAGCTCCTCATTCTTTTGTGCCATTCCTTAACTATACTCAAGGTGAGGCCGCTCCAGTTCTTCATTCTTCAGTTGTAGATTCTTCTCCGCCTCCTAGTTTTTAGTTTGTAGCTCTTTTATTATGCCAAGGTCGGTAACCTAAGTCTTTGTAATTTTTCCTTGAAGTCTGTTCCTCTCATCTTCTGCTGCTAGAGCCCTTTCAGTCATGCGGGCAATATCTGCCTCTAAGGATTTCTCCTTTATCTCTAGAAAACTAACCCTTTCCCTTGCTGCTTTGAGTTGCTCATCCTTCTTTAACTGGCAACCAATTTTAAGGAAGTTGAAAGTGACTACCCATTGTGTTTCCTCCATGATTTCAACTTTATCTTGCAATTAGGCTACCTTCATGTCGAGTCCTACAACATATATCTCATATTCTTCTAGTTGTATTTCTCCCTGAGGCTTGCTTACCCTTGGGTACATGGTTGCAAACTTCAATTATTGTCAGGCCTCATCATAAAGAGCCTAAACTTTTGGCTTAGGAGAAACACTATCATCTATTTCCCTGCATTTTCTCATTCTATTTTTGCGTGCCTCTTTTCCGCAATCTATCTGTGCTATAAATTCAGCTAGCAATGAAACTAGTTCACCTGCGAAAGGAGCACCAGAAGGCAGGGCATAGGGATAGGTAACTTTCATAGGCATGGGTATTTGTTTCTTCTAGAGAGTGACAGTTTGTGGGGAGAAGTGGGGCACATTCCATAGTTTGGTTTGAGAACCAACAACAGGGCTAGTCATATGTAAAGGATGAATTCGGGAATCAGCCATAAGGCTCAAAGGGCTAGTACTTATGGTAGGGATCACCAGAGAGGCAGGGGTAGATACCAAAGAATGAGAAGTAAAAGGAGCAAATTTTACCTGCTGATAGGTCGATGGCGGCTTTAGAATTGTCAGCGACTCCTCCTTAGCGTTAGGTTCCTAGCAAGCTACGAGCACTTTTCCTCTGACGGGTCCTTGCGAACCTTCTCTAATTATATCCTTCATGCGCTGCCTCTTCATAGGTGGGGTCTCTTGAGCTTCAGTAGTCACTGATGTTTGCTGCAGTGACATCCTAGCTGGCTTAGCAACCCAAGTCAGTATATGTGATCCCCTTGATATATTAAAGTGCACATTTGTGGCCACATAGGTGGGTTGTCCAAGGCCTTTTTCTTTCGACGCAGATGAGGCCAATGTCGCCGCTATTCGTGGCCAGTCTCTGCTCCTATTAAGACTAGAGTTTAGGCTAGGGTGGCCCTCCTTCCACCATTTTTTAAATTCTTGGTGATCCTTTAGTTTGTTGTAAGGAGCATCCAACTATGCTAGTTCCTGCGATATTTCCAGAAAGCCTCTATTTTTTCCTCAGTCCATTCATCATCCTTCTTCAACCTATTATACATGCCATGCTCCATCTGGACATTATCTTGGGCCACTGCCACAGTAAGGTAGAACTTGTGCCATGGACTTCTAGTGTCTTGCGTAGGGATACGCACCAATTCATAGGTCGAGGAACATAGGTAACTCTCATGTGTGGCTCTGAAAAGTCATTGAAAGGGTTGTATTTCCACTTATCATTTACCAGTACCAACCCTAGATAGGCCAACTTGTCCTCTAACAACTAGTCTGATTGTTTCTTTATCAAAGTCACTGACTTGAAATTCTTTGGAAAATAAAAGAATCCCTTCCTCTTGACCTTTTCACTACTACAAAAGGTAAAATCAATGATACACACCTGTCAAAACATTTCCAGTGTGACCACTCTATCTGTGACACAGGCTGGGAGTAGGAAAGGTTTGCCAATAAAGCCCCACATCCAGAGGATCGTAAAATATTTGCCTAAGAACCAATCACAAGCAGGGGTGAAACTCTGCATAAATCTGGTCTGCTCCTTATTGAGTCAGATTATATCACCTTTTCTGATTAAATCATGCAAGACCGGAGCTATGAAATAGTCTGAAAATGCATAATAATCGTATGATGTGGAAAGAAAAGGCGTCCACGTGGACACTAGCTTCTTTTTATTTTGCTCATCAAAAATTGATAACGGAAAATACCAGGCGAAGAAATCCGGGTTCTGATGCAGAAACATGTGGACCAAGAAAGAAAGAAACCTAATTTTTTTTTCCGCCTGGTAATTCTCAATTTTTTGTATCATTTCTTCCACCATAAACTCAGCAAAATCATACCAGAAGAGATCATACTGCTTGCGAAATTAAAATGTCGGTCCTATTTGAAAGGTCTCCACCTTCTCATCAGAGTCTCAGCTACACTACAAAGGCTAGCATGGATATGGCATCTTGGAGATCATCACGTAACACACCACGCGACAATGGAATACTTGGTAGTTTAGCGACTGGGATGCCTTTCCTACTAGTCTCCTCCAACAAGAACTTTGAGTTCTTTCTCATCTTCTTCCATATTTTCTCTCATTTTCCAAGGTGAAAGGGCTTGATATTCTCTCTTCTCTTACTTGGATCTAGGATGCATAACATGTGCCAGATGGCCTGTGGAGTGATGTGCACCCTTAAGTTGCGGCCTTCAATGTAGTGGGTATCAGGATTATAATGTTGGATAGCAGCATCAACTACCTCTGGGCAATAGTGCACTAGTGGGACCATGTATTGAGGGAGACCATTGTACCAAACTCTCTTCACCATAGATCGGTCTACCTTTAGTGCTGATAACCTTGCACAGGCTGCCTCTCTGAGGGACTTAGGGTTTTTCACTAGTCGTGGATCATAGATATTATCCCATTTCTCTTTGGCCCTTTTCTGGTTTCTGCAATCCTTGGGCTTATTCAGCTCTTCTGTATAGGCCCTCTTTGGCCTGCTGGGTATACCAGGTGTAGCATACGCCACATTCTCATAGACATATACCTCCTTTGAAGAACATGTAGCTGTAAACAACTCCTTGCTAATTTCTTCTTGCATTGGTTGAGATGAAGTCTCTGACAATTTTTCTTTTAGTGAAGATCTCCGCAAGTTCTTGGCTCTACAATTATCCTCGATTCTAGATACACATAAGAACTCTGCACTTTAGCTTTAGCATTTGTGAAAAAACTTTGAAATATTAAGCCTTTTCATGCAATATTTGGCAATCTTTCCTCAAGGTGGTAGGCGAAAGCATGCCTTTTGCATTTAATTCGGCATGTACCGTTAATTTTGTAATTTGTGCAAAATGAACTTTTTGCCATTTTGATGCGTTCAGAGTTCATCATTGCGTTTGGCAATCGTGTGATACGCTGCAATCCTCTTGGAACTTGAGCCGACAATTTTTTTTCTAACCTTTCATTAGTATGCGCTGGCAATTAATATCCCAACCGGAATGATTATTCCAAGCAAACAATCACGGCCTGAAAAGATATGAATATTGCCTTGGGCTCTAGGAAATGCTTGTGAGATGACACAATAGCCTACGGCCATACATCTCAGTGTTAATGAGTGCCACCTTCTTAAAGCTAATTAATTAGCTCCTATTAATCTAGCACGCATTTAGCCATACTCTCGTAGATACAATTGGCCCAGGAATGTGAGAAAACATAGGCACACATTTCAAGTTAACAACTAGCTTATTATCATGTTTTCTCGAAATGGATTAGCATGCATCTTGTCATTTTTTCTATAAATAGGCTAGTAAGTGGTGAGAAAATCATACTTAGTGTTAAAGCAGTGATAGGTCAGTTAGCTAAGTTTTAAGCAAGCCTTCTCATAGGTTAGGTGATAGATAAATTTTGGCATTAGCTTAGAAGCCTAGGAATAGTGTCAGAACTATGGACACTCCAATTCGTTTAACTTCATATAAGTCATAGATGGAATTCCTAGGGGAGGTTTCGACTAGGAGGTTGAAATGGATGACCAAGAATAAGCATTATTTGGTTATGATAGCCATAAAGTGGGTTCTCGGTAAAGACTGCATAGAGTATGAGGATAAGTATCAGGTGAACACCAACATATGCTCACACTTTTTGGCATCCATGCTAGACATCAACGTCCCTTGGCCTCTTATCCTGAAACTTGTTAAAGAAATGTTCCCTAAAAAGTACCTAAATGGCCTTGGAAAGGTTGTTGTTCATGCTGACTATGGAGTAGGTCTGCCATCAGCCAGTGAACTGTGTCACTTTATCGAGGAAGAAGTTGTAGTCGTTTGGTTGTCATTTCTCAGTGGATTCCACCTACAAACTCGTGACGAGCACTAGCAGAAGGTTACTCAGGCCTTACATTTCATGTTCTGCGGCTACAACATAATACCCTTCTACAATGTAGATTGGTATACTGATTTCAGGAACCTGGTATTCCCCCTGCCAATGGCAGTTGTGCCAAATGATGCTACCAGTGCTGCCAAAGAACCTATGGATGAAGAAGAGGTGGACGCTGTTGTTAATGCATCAATTGCCACCAGCCATGCCTTTGGATGAAAACCCCCTGCCTACTCAACAAATGTCTCCCTGTTCACTCAATTTCTTGCTGCTCAGAATACCTGCCCTATAGCCTATATATAAGCCTAGAAAAAAGGCCATCATATATATAATAGCTTGGATACTCGTAAATTTTTGGTTTATGGCTTCCCAGCCACTTTTGTAATGTAAAGAATATATATGAATAGATATATATCTTTACTTAAAGAAAATCCATGTTCTTTTCTTCATTATGTATTTCAGTTTTATGGGCTCACAACTTTCATTTTGCTATTTCTCTGCACATGGGTGTGTTCTATGTAAAGCAATTCTGGTATTCCACCTGCCAATAATAATGTGTTAATTTCGTAGAAGCACAAACTAGTTTCGAAAAAGACCGGCCAAAGAAATGGAAAGAAAAATAAAAGCACTATTCACATATGCACAAAAATAGAGTTCAGTGCCTAATGGAATAGCTTAAGATGAATCCCATTGACCGGGATTCCTAAGGGTTCCTGTTCCATATTTTTCAGCTCAAAAGTATTATGTTCTTTGCACTAAATGATTTTGAAGGGGCCCTCCCATAGGCTATCAAATTTACCATGCTGACCTGGCTTAGCAACCCTTTTATCATACTTTAGCACTATGTCTCCGCATTTTAGACCTTGGTCAGAAGCTTTCTTGTCAAACCATCGCTTGACCAATTGTTGACGATTTTTCATGGCTACTAGGGAATTCTCCCTTTTTTCCTGTACTTCTAATAGTTTGGCAAGTTGAATCTCCATGGCATCATTTTGTTCTATCTTGAGAGATTTCAACAACTACAGTGCTGGAATCTCCATTTATATAGGTAGCAGTGCCTCTTTCCTGTATACTAACTCATAAGGCAAAGTCTTAAGGATTTGCTTAGGAGTTATGTGGTTTTCCCAGAGCACTGATCAGAGGTTTTTATGCCATTCCCTTTGGTGTTCTGAACCAATCCTTTTAAGGAGTCAAACTAGGCTTTTGTTTGTTGACTCTGCTAGACCATTTCCCTATGGGTAATAGTTTGATGATTTCTTGAGGAATATGCCATTATTTTATGCAAAGTGACATACCTTTGTGCCTAAGAAAGCTTTGGCATTATCCGAAATGATAGTTTGCAGAGGGCTGAACCTTGTCACCAACTCTTCGAGGAAATCTACAATCTTTATTTCTATTGCGATTTTAAGGGGAATAGCCTTCGTCCACCTTGTGAAGTAGTTTGTGGTGGTCATAATCCATTTGTGTCTGGTGCTAGAAACTGGGTTGACCATTCCAATGAAGTCTAGGCCCCATTGTCCGAACGGTTCATCTACCACTATGGGTTTGAGGGGCATTGCAGAATTCTTTCTCCTATCAGTATAGAACTAACATTTTTTGCAAGACTTCACCAAAGAGTGGGAGTCATTAAAAAGTGTAGGCCAATAGTAGCTAGCATGCATGATTTTAATGGCGGTAGCAAAGAAATGTCCACCTACAGCGTTATTGTGGAATGCGTCGAGGATCCTCTTTGCTTGCTCCGAAGTGACGCATCGTAAGAGAACGCCATTGAAATTCCTTTTGAAAAGTACTCCCTCTATTAGCATATATCTACAATTTTGTGGCTGGTAATATCTCCTTTTTTGGGATGAGAGACCTAGCGGATACTTTCCAGTTTGCATGAACCTCATTCTATCAGTTAGCCAACCACCTTTCAATTCTAGTTTATTCATCAAGACGAGCTCTGGTTGCTCCTCTGCGGCAGGTACCTCCTCATCCTATGCCATGTACTCACACAGTCCTCTTCCTTTAATAGTTTTAGTAGGCTTGACTTCAATGTCATATTCAAGGATCTTGGTGATCCAATTAGCCCTTTTTTTTGTGATCTCCCCTTCCATGATATATTCACGCACACTAGAATGTGTGACATATACAAGCACCTTATTGTAGGAAATTAGATGGAAATTTTTTTTAAGTCCTTTCACTATTGCAAAGGCCTGCCTTTCGACAGAATTATAATTCATCTCATATTCGTTTAGGGTTTAGGAGTAGAATGCCAATGGATGTTCTCCTCTTCCTTCATCATCCTTTTGGGTTAGGACAGTAGCGATACTAGACATGCTACTGAACACATACATTATAAAATCCTTGGATTGATATAGATTAACTAGGACCATAGCTATGGAAATAGCTTCCTTGACCTTTTCAAAAGCTTCCCGAGCTTCGGTTGTCCACTTGAATGCATGATATTTTTTAAGCATTAGGGTGATTGGCTTAATTATCCCCGCAAAGTCAGAAATAAACTTGCTGACAAAATTCACTTTTCCCAGAAAAGACTAAACACCTTTCTTATTTACCAAAAGGGGAAGTTCCTTGATAGCCTTCACTCATTCGGGGTCAATTGAAACACCTTCTTTAGACACAACATGCCCCAACAGCTTACCCTGCGGTACTCCAAATACACATTTCTTCGGGTTTAGGGAAACTCTGAATTCCTGGCACTTTCGAAAAACTAACTCTAAATGATCAAAATGATCATCCCTAGATTTAGAGAACACAGTAAGATCATCCAAATAAATTAGAATAAACTTATTGATTAGTTCACTGAATGCGATGTCCATCGCCCGCTGGAATGTTGCCCCTGCATTGGATAAACCAAAAGGCATTTTAGCATATGCAAATGTTCCCCACTTTGTGGTGAACGTAGTCTTGTGTTGATCCTCCTCTTTAACTTAGATCTGATTGTAGCCGGAGAAACCATCCAGCAGAGAAAACATTTCCAATCCTGCAACCGTTTGTAGGATTGACTCCATCAAAGCCAATGGATATTGGTTCTTTAGGGATGCTCTGTTTAGGTCTCAGAATTCCACACATAAACGGATATCTCCATTCTTCTTTCAGACCAAGACCAGATTTGATACCCAAGTACTATGCTTGATTGGGAAGACAATGCGCCACTCAATGAGCTTAGTTAGCTCTTGTGCCATTAGCACTTTAATTTTAGGGTTGATGGGCCTCTATTTCTATCGGACTGGTTTTGCACCTTCTATTAGCTCAATAGTGTGTTGAATGATGTCAAGATCATATCCCTTCAAATCATCATAGGACCAGGCCACTACTCCATATTTTTCATAGAAACTGATGAGTCTTTCTTTATCACGATGCGGGACATTTTTCCTGACTCGAAGATAACTACCATTAGAGACCCGAAGGTCCACATAGTCACTTTTTTCAGCTATGAACTTTTGCTTATCACTGCAGGCATCATCACAATCAATTTTTTTTTTGAAAGTAACCAATCCTTTCAGAAGTTTATTAGATTTGAGTTGCATAATTTTTCCTTCATAAGCCTCAACAATCTTTGGTTGAAGTTGATTGACAAACTCCCCTGAGTGTTGGATAAATGAGGCGATGTGTTCATCACTTTCAAAAACTTGCCAACTCTGATCATTGTCAGGGATCGCTAGTAGGAATAGTACTCATACTGAATGTTCGTTATGAAGAAGGTCAGAGATAGAATCAAACTGAGCACCAATCACAGCCATGTGGTCTGCGTTGAAAGCTTCAAAACCATCAATTAGGTCCCAGACTCGATGTCGATAGGATCTCATGTGGATATTCTTTGCTATGGAAATTCCTTGGACTTGGTTGACTATTAGCTGAGAATCCCCGAATACAATTGATTGCTTAATGCCCATTCATTCTGCAAGGCTTAAACCTTGAACCAATCCTTCATATTCAGCCTCATTGTTTGAATAGGCAAAATGAAAGGGAAAAGACCTGAATAATTTTTTATTTTGTGGGGATATTAGATATATCCCTACTCCAACACCCACTTTGCTTCTTGCTTTGTCAAAGTACAGTGTCCATAGCTCATTTTCTTGGCTACCTTCAAATTCTTTGGTGACCCTCAGAAGCACTTGGTCTTCATCATAAATTACATATGTGCCCAATCCTCTAGCATGATAATTTCTGAAAGGATCATTGTCTATGTGTTCACTCAATAGAGCATCTTCTTTATCATTCCGATCTCCGCTCACCTTCTCTTCCTCTAGTAATTCAATGCAATACATTTCTTGCTTGGTGATAGAGGTATGCACGACTTCAAAATTGATCAAGGCTTCATTCGCTACATGTTCAAAATGTAAAGCCTCTGATTCTATCTTCATTTTTGCACTGTTTTTGGTCCTAAGTATCAGATGTGACCAATCCAAGGACAAGTATCTACCCACCTTTGAAGTAAATTCTTGGGATAGACAGAGGCCAAACATCAGGGGAACATCTATGATCATAGTGTCTTGCGGCACCATGATACTAGGGCAAGCGAATAGAGTTAAAGGAAGCTCTTTGATGACACCAATGGTCTCAATTTTATTCCCATCAAGCTGCATTACCCCTCTTTTCATAGGTTCGTAGCTGAGTCCCAAAGCTTCGGCTATTTGTTTAGGCATAACTATGGTACTAGCGCCATAATCAATCATAGCGTTGTGCAATAACTTCTTTCCTATAATGAGAGTCAAGAAGAAGGGCTGAGGTTTTAACTTATTCCTATCCTCAGCAGGGGATTCCTTTGCATTATTTGTAATGACTTTAGCTGGTGGTATTTGATTAACCACCTCTATACTGGCAAACGGCTCTATTGGTGTCAGGTTGACCTCTTCTTGAAGTGTCTTCTGTAATAGAGTCTTTTGTTCTGGGATAGCTAGAATGTCCCATAGAGACACGTTAGCAGATGATTTCTTCAATTTCTCTACCACATTAAAAGGTGAAAAACTCAAAATTTTATGCTCCTTGGTTCTTGTTATAATAATTTCTTTCTGAGGTTGAGATGGTGACAGAACGGTTGAAGTACTAGGAATCTAATCGGAAACACCCTTGAGTTGTGGGCTGGCTGGATGCAAAACAGCAGACTCACTAGTGAATCTCCTCTTTGAGCATGTGTTGTAATCAGACTGCACTTGTGATGTTCCAGATATGAAAGTGTCATTAGCAAACACCATTTCTTCTTCCTCCATCCAGAAGAAGAGCGCATGATTAGGAGCAATATCAGATTCTTGTTCTAAAGACATTACTTACATTTGTGCAGTTAGGACCACACTCTCCATTTGTGGTGAGGCATATATATAACCTCGATGTTTTGTTGCTGCACCTTGGCTGCATTGCTCTACCACTTTTTGTTGTAAGTTACCACGCAGACAGCTCTAGGGCATATGCGCATCACTGCAGGGGAAGCACCATGGATTGATATCATCAATAAGGTTGTTCTGCCCTGAGGTTAATTCCCTACTCAAGCTTGGTAACGGCCTCGTTAGCAAAGTAGGCACTGGCACCATTTGGTTTGCAGTCGGGGCTTGTGGATTAGTGTGAGGCGTGCCCTGGTATGGATTGCTTGGTTATGCTTAAAAGTGGTTATGCCATTTTCCATGGTCCGTAACATCTCTTTCAGGTCGCTCATTTCATCCTTGGAAGAACCTGATGTAGAAACCACATTTTGTGGGCTTGCCACATATGTGTACATTGACTGAGTAGTTGGGGGTGTGCTAGTTGACGCAACCTCTTGGGCGGAGATCGATATTTCAAGAAATATTGGCATAATAGGTCGAGGAGGAAATTTTTTGCAATCTATTAAATGATTCTCGGCTTTGATAGTGATCCCATAAGCATTTGGTAGAGTAGCTCCTCCCAAAGACATGATCATCATGGAAATATCAGAATTGATGGACTTTAGATAAAATATAAACACCAACTCAAGAGTTGGGCAGATGGTAATAAGAATCATCTACCAATTTGTGTGAAATCGGGCATTAAAGTCCATCAGAGGCTCCTGGGGGGCTCATTTTATGACAGATAGTTGATAATACAATGAAGAACGATCTCCATCATTCGATAACCTCTCACAGACTGGATCTCTGAGCTCATCCCAAGTGCAAATTGAATTAGGTGTTAGTGTTCAGTACCAATCCAGTGCCTTGCCTTTAAAAGAAGTGGCGAGAAGCCTTAGGGCTATGTTCTGTGCTGTAATCCTGTGTACTAGACATGCGTCTGCCACATCCTGCAAATGTTCTACTGGCATTCTTGAGCTGTCTCTGGTAAACTTTGGTATAGCTTTCATGGCTACAACCAGGATAGCACCCCAGACAGCGGGCACTACCAGGGCTACCAGGGGACTTCCGGCATCCCATGCCATGTAGTTTCTATTGGTGGCCGACAACATGGTGAGAGGAAAGGGCAGCAGGAATGGAACAGTTACCAGCTGATTTGTGACCTGGACTATCCCTAGTGGAGATACTAGTAAACTAGGGTTTCCTGTGGTTTGGGATCTAGTTATAGGCCGATGACTCATACACCCTTCTAAAATGCAATTTCATTTATGCTTGGTCCCACCGGGCGTGCCAGAAAAAGAACAAACTGTTGATGCCAAAACTTGACAAAGTAACAAAGTCTTATGGGAAAATCAATTTAAGGGGGACCATTTGTGCTAAACTGAGTAACCTCCATATTTTTAGAGAAGTCGGCTTCTTCTATAATGGGGTTTGGAAAGGGAAAAGGAAGTAGATATAATAAAATAAAGTCTAACCTAAGGCGATGTGCTAAAATTTAATGATGGGCACGATAAATCATAGATTTAAGGGCCTGAATGGTGTTGTTGTGTTCCAAAACATTAGAGACTTGAGATTATAGCATAGACAATTCATTCATTGACATAAAATATCATTGCATACATTCCTACTGTCGAGAAGAGTCCTTCGACATGATCTAGGTAAGCAAACTTGCATCCAACATATATTGAAGTTCTCAAATGAAGTGTTAAGACAATAAAAAGCACAGTTCACAGTTTGATTAAATAGCATGAAAAAATAGAAAGGTCAAATAATTGGCACAGTCTGAGGTTTTTTGCAATTTAAATAAAACAATAACAAAGTCTTGGTGTCTTTTCTAAAACCAGTGTTTTCCTTCCAAATTTTGGACCTTTTTCTCATCATAGAGAAAAGTATATATAGCATGAAAAACCTCCCACTGCCTTGGAGAGTAGTAACAAAAAAGATATCACGATCCTCGGCAATGATGCCTGAATCAGAATATTTCCAAGGCCATTACAATAGGATCGATCTGGAACAAAGCATCTAGTCATCCTGGGCACAGGTGCATCCTCAATAATGATGATAGTGGTCCTAGTTAGACAAGTGTCACCCTCCTGAGCGAATGATGATGATGCACAGTAGCCAATAGCCTCATTCGGTTCATTAATCTCCTACCTTTATATGAGATCTATGGTTTAGGCATGTGGTAGCCTGTCGCTGCCCGCATGAATCCTCCTCCCTTCATTGCAAAGGATTTGCGTTAAGGCTACACATATCAAATGACTGGAGCCTTCACCAACAACGGAGGGAACGATTGTTAGTCAGGTGCAATAGAGACGTGCGGCAACATTTTGCTGCCCATAGTTGCTAATTCATTTCTGTGCTAAAGGATTTACAAAAATTAGACACGTCACAAGTGCATACTGGAGTTAGCAACCGTGGGACCCGCCAGTACCTTTTAGGAACGAGGGCTTCGTGGCAGCATTTCGCAGCCCAATGAGGCATCAAGGAAACAAGAAACAAAAGTATCCTGTAGCCGCAACATGTGGAAGCACAAAAGAGTTTCCCATGATCCGAAGGGAATGTCGATACTCAAAGTTGTGAAGAGTAGACATGTGTAGCAATAGATCAAAACCTTGATAAAATTCTTAGCAGACTTGGCGATGCATAGGCCGGCACATAGAAAAATAAAACCAAGGGAGCTAGTTAAATATTTATTAACAGGACCCACCTTGCAATTTCTAAGGGATGTTTGGGAATTGAATGACAAGGTCAGTCTGATAGCTGATCGCTTCATGCAAAAATGTTCACCCCGAGTGGTGGATTCCCAAATTTTAATCTCCAAATTATGCATCGCCACTGATCAGGTTCTTGAAAGAGTAGGAATTCTCGATCGACGGGTTGCCTTTGTCAAAGCCAATGAGATCATCAACTGTCATAGGGTTGCAGAAAAATGTAAGGATTACTAGATGGTGTTGAATAAACAAGTCAACGAGATCAAGGACTTTTCCATCTTGGTTGGTTTCAAGTTGCCTCCTCTTCTTTCACCAGATGAAGATGCACTGACAATGGAACAAATCAGTGATGCAATCTAACACAAGATCCAAACCACCGCAGAAATTTTAAGCTTGAGTGCCACACCCACGGTGGATGATGTTGAGTGTGAGATCTACCCTCTTTCTCGGCTCTATTATTACCTAGGTGTGATTTCTTCCAGATTGGGGGCCATCTCTTTTAAGGAGATTTTTTATCTTCAAAAACCATACAAGAAAATTTAGACCCTTGTTCTACCAACTGATGTAGGGAGGCTCAGTGTGCCACTTTCATCAAACTCCAAGAACAACCAAAGTCCTAGGTTTGTATCATCGCAGAGCGAAGACCCCTGTGAATCATCGGAACTATGAAGTACTTTTTTTTCCTTAGTCATTTCCATTTTTTTGCTTGCATAAATGTCTTCAGCTTTGGGTGCACCCACGCTCAAATAGAATCATCAGAAAGATGCACAATGTGCCACGTGGTGGTTGTTCAGCTTTCATCTTTCATCTTCCTTTTGGGAGAAAGTTTAGGACACATGTTGACTCATTGGACATTTTCTTGGGAGCTATATTCATAAGCTCAGGATTTTCTACCTTGCTGACACATCATCTCTTCACCGCGGGATATTTGCACTTCCTATGGAGTAATTTTATTGAGTTTTGTCAAAGCTAGCTGGCCTTTTCTTTTCTTTTTCTCAATTCTGGGATGGAAGTTTTGAGATGGTACCTGGGAGTGATGTGATCAGTCAACTAGGTCTTTTGTCAAGCTATTGTTTTTAGGATTTGATTGTTTATGAGCCTCTATCTTTGATAAAATATCTAAAGGATATTAATGTAGTAGTTGAGAATTGATATGCAAAGATCGTTGCAACCTAACAAAAGATCTATGATCGGATTGTGTGCTATTAACTATCAACACGTGGCATAAATTACTTCTGAGATGAGGTGGCATGTATCTTTTGTTCTAGCTATATAAGGAGGGTGACGACACAAAAGAAAAGATATGTTTCTAGGATATATTTTCTTTGTCAAGAAAAGTTTCTTTAGTTTACTTAGGGTTTTTAGAATTATTTTTAGAAGGAAGTTGCAAAACTACTTTACTTTGGCGTGTTATATCTATTAAGGTTTAAACTATTTTTGGATTGGCATCCAACCTCTCTTTCAAAGTTCATTTGATATTTAAAAGCACAAACTATTGAGGAGAATTTTTTGAGACTGTGCATGTATGACCTTTTTCAAGTTTTCTTTCTTTATATTATCGTTTTGAATGAAAGATTGTGTCTTGTAAGCCATATCTGGGTAGTTTAAGTAACAAATTTCTATGCTTTATGCTTGTATGGTAGAGTGGTGGCTTAAGAAGATTGGACTATGTCATTGGACTTCTTTGTTTTTCTGAAAGTTGTTATTTTGTTGTGCTATGTTGTATTAGGAGGAAGAGTTCATGTGATTTCTGAAGTATTATTTTGTTACCCATAAGAAATCTTTATGTTTGATTAGACCTTAATGAACACTACTTGCAGAAAGATTTGAAAGTCTACATTATGCTTGAAGTTAGCCTTTGTTGTTCATTCTCTTTCTAAAAATGAAGGGTTGTGGTGTTCTGTGTCTATTTATATCAATAATAGGAATGGTTTGGGTTTGAAATGTTGTAAAATCTTTGGTGCATCACCTTTTATGTTTTATGTTTACATTTCCTTATCCCCTTATCTCAAAACCTCAAAGAAGAGTTGGCTTTCTATAAAAACCCTAAAGGTATTCAATGAGATGCAATTTGTTCCCCACTCACTGAATTTCCCATAAGATTGTTGGAGAGGCACAAGCTTTGATTATCAACACTAGGCTCTTAAATTATTTTTGTTGAACATCTAGAATACTGAGAGGGGGAGTGAATCGGTATTCCCTGAAACCACTTAATCATTTAAGCATTCATTTCGAGCATCATATTCAATTTAAAGTAAGGAAAGCAACCATCAAATAATATAACACATGAACACTATTTTCTACATCAAAAACCAAAAAAGGGAAAAATCACGATGAGGATTAGCTCACAATATATTATAATGATCATAACATATTTCAAAAAGGCCCATTACTAGGTAGACTCACTATCTAGTGGACACACTATCTAGAGAATAAGAGAAATAGATAAAATGGATCACTACTAGGAAAGAGGGTTGGCTCACTACGAAGATTGAACTACTAAAATTACATCTACAATATGTAGGAGTTACAATTCCATTGCAGCTCAAAATATTGAATCAACACACTTCATACTATACTACTGAACCACACTATGCTCTACTTAACATTCACATGCTCTTCTTAAGAATTAACATCACACATTTTCTACAGTACACATCACATGTCATTCCATCCCTACAACACTAAAAATGATCTCACATTTATACCCATTACATTTGCAAATACCTATAACATCAATTTGGTAGGCCTAATTAGATGTACCATGCAAAACAATAACTTTTCTGCTCAAGATCAAACTATATGCACTTTATGTCTTAATCCAAAACTTGTAATGAATCCAAATAGGTCAGCATGTACCTATAATATTTCACACATAACCTATCAACACTTCCTTTAATTCTATATGACTCCAAATTTATTAGGTTGGCACCGCTAATGAGACAATACCAAAATACACCAATTGATTATCCACAAGCTAACATGTAGACCTACAAAACACACGCCACTTGGACTAGACACCCTTTTGACACCTGTGAAAACTCCCAAAAATCCACATAACAAAATATGCTTCCATTGTGGAATGCATACCATCCCAAATAGGTACTTTGCACTAGCAACACTGTCACTAGAAAATCCGATATTCTATCAACCATAACTTTTGCACTAGAGGACATACAGATATGAAACTTTGGATTTAAGGTCATCCAACATGTACCAAAATTTCCTTAGAACCATAGACAAAAATTCCTCAAGGTAAACTAATGTAGACCAAAAATTTGATGCTCTGTACATTGAAAATTGTATTATGGACTTACTCAAATATTCAACATATCTATTTTGCATCAGAGCAAAACATCTACATCTCTATGTTGGATTACCATCTCCATGCTCACTCATTCTTCACCAACCAACTATGCCTCAATGTAGACATCATACCACAATGTTGACATGAATAACAACACTATATAAGCTGATGTTGCCAACAACCATACCAATGACAATCTCCTCAAAATTCCAACAATCTCCCCCTTTTTCATTGATGGAAACATGCATCAACTCTTCTCAATTTTTTCTCCAAAATACTCTCCCCCTTTGACGTAAAGGGCAAAGGGTGCATACATATTTCTTGTTCTTTTCCCCCCTTTGACATCATTCCCATATACTTTCTTTTCTTTTTCCTTCTCCCCTTTTCATATATACATTATTTTACTTGACTTATTCATAGACTCCCCCTAATAGTGCTAACCATCTGAAATGATCAAAATTTTCATTGGTATACTATCAACTATCTTCCACATATGTACACTTAAATCTGAAATGCATAAATAGAAACTAAATAAACACAAATTAATTGGAAGTGTATAACACCTAAAATTTTGTGAGGTGTTCTTTCTAGTCCTTTTTACCATCCTCCAAATGTTTATTAGCCAGCCCAAGCATGCGGTTGAGAGCCTCAAACTCCATGAGGAGTTTTTCACCTTCATTTAGAGTATTAGGTATCAAATTCAACTTTATTACTTTCTTCATATTATTCAGAGCACTAGATATGGGTGTGAACTTTGCATTCACTAGGTTTCTAAGTTGTCCAAACTACACTATAATATTTTCTCTGTGTTCCTACAGCTGGAAGAATTGTTCATGAAAATTTTCAATTGCTAATTTTGTGGATCCATCTCCATCATTCATTGGGTCATAGGAATTAGATTCCTTATTGATCTATTTCTTAATGGAATCCATCTGAACCTTTATGTTCTTTGTTGAATTGGGTCACTTCAAGCAAAACTAAAATAGATCCTTGGTCTCTTCAACAAAATTTTGTACCTCTTCCAAGATGTTCTCTAGTTTACCATATGCAGTGGCACATTTATCTATTATATCCACCAACCTTCTATCATTCATCTTTTTATTGACTTCCTTCTCCACCTTCTCTTCAAGTCCAATAGAATACTCTTTAAAATAATCAAGCAAAAGTTTCAAATTTTGCTCATCGGATAAGGAATTATCAATACTTTAGGAATACTATCCTATAGCACCTTCATTGCTTCATCTATTATCTCCACACTCTTTTGATGTGTTTGTGAAATTTTATTTCTAGCGAAGGCATGACATGCATCATTGAGTTGTAACTGGTGAAGAGGGGACATCATGTCCATATCTACTTGCCCATGTTGCATTGGAATTTGTAATAATTGGGCAAAAACAATAGGTTGGAACTATAATTGCATGCTCAATAAACTCTTTAGTGAATCTTTTAAGGTTCTAGAAGATTCACCAACTATCTTCACCTTACCTTCATCCTTCTTCTCCTTTGCATTTTCCTTGTCACCAATGCTATCTTCTACTTTCTCTTCATTCTTCTTAGCATTTCCAGACTCTTTTTCATCCTTCTCATCATCAACAGATTTTGCATTGTTATCAAGAGGAGGCGTATTTTCTATATTTTGTGTCTCATTATTCTCTAGGTTGTCTTGTACAACCTCTTCTTCAACATTCTTTTTTATTTCAGAGGAGGAGAGTTGTGACTTGTTTGAGAATCCTCCTTCTGCAACTCTTCAACATTTTCTTCTCCAACAATGTTTTCTCCTATTGAAGGAGTGTTACCAGTAACAATTTCTTCTTCTACAATCACATTCTCCACTATCAGAGGGGTATCCTTTTGCATATTCTCCTTTTCTACTTCATGCTCATGTTCCAGAGCATCTTCATGTTGTGCAACTTTTGGAATATTAACATCTGAGACAAAAACATCATCATTCATTTCTTCTTCACTGTCTGGGGTTATACCTAACCTTTTTCCCAAATTGGCAACCTTCTCTATTGATTCATTCTTGATCCTTTCAATATCATCTTTATCTTTTCTCATTAGAGTAGTACCCCTTTTCTTAGTTTTAAACTCTTTATTGTACAATTGAGCTAATTTATCTTTGTCCTCATTTGAAAAGGTAGCACTTACTTTCTCCAAGGAAAATGATCTCAGCCTCTTCTCATTTTCAATACAATGCACTTTTCAAATATTTAGGCAATTGGCCCTTAATATCCTTCATGCTAACATCAAATGTAACTATATATCTAACAATTGCTTCTTCTATTGTAGACTTATCGGTGTCATCCACAGTGGTATATAATGTAGTAGTTTGTTCCAACATTTCATGTTCCACTATGCCATTAAATAATGCATCTTATTTCATAGGGCTATGTTTTCTTACTAGGGAAGATTTATCATTCCTCTTCTTCTTTAATTCCAGAGCCTTTTCTCCTTTATCGAGCTTTGATTTTTTTCCCTCACATAAATTTTAAACTCCTTTTTTTGTTTCTCCACCTCCACCTCACTATATGTATCTAAAATGTCAAGTTTGACTTTCTTTGCACTTGTTTTTTCTTGTGATACACCAGATTTTATTTTTGTTATGATAGGTTCTTCCTCTTCCTCTTCCTCTTCTTTATCAATACTTAGGTTTCTTTCTCTTATATCCTTTTCCTCCACTCTTCATTGTGGATTACTTTTCTACTTCACCAGAGGAGCCTTTTCTTTCACTGGCACACTCTGATGTTTAATTGCACCATTGGTTGGCTCCTTCCTCTTTGTTCCACTAATAGAGGGAATATTCACAAAGGACTTGGGGGAAACTAGAGAGGGGGTATAATTTCTACCAAATTTTCTTATGCTAGATGTACCTCCTAGAGAGCAATACATGATTTTGAATTTCTCCACTTGGTCCTTTGATAGGACCATTGGTGTAGCCATGGTAGGAGGATCCTCAAAGAGAAAAAATTGGATCATGCAACAAGAGTAACACAATAGAAGTAACACAAAATATGGAGGAAAATGTAGAATCAATTATGCTCATTAACAAGAATTTCAATTACATTCGTCTGGCAACATCCGAGCTTACGGATTTGGCTCATAAGCCTGATAAAACATGCTCAAAATACAACATTCCAAGATGCTTCTATATGCGAGCAAAAATATTATAGATTAGATCTATCTTTATCTACCCTATCAACTACTACTATTCCAATGATCGATTACAAACTTTATATCATATCCGTAATTTTGGATTCATCCACGTTGGCCAAAAATCATCACATTATCCAAGAAAAGAAAATATAATGTGCACATGAATAGGTCAGCCTAAAATTTGAATTATTCTTTAACAAGGGCATAAGATGAAGTGTGGACCTATAATGAACATTAGGGACACTCCAGGGAACAATTAAAATCTCACCATTCAGATCCACAAGTCACAAGAATGATCCACAATGATCAAACTAGCCAAAAAGTTTGAAATTATTCCAGTGTCGATTCAAGAAACTACCATGAAATTTAGAATTGATAACTTTCTAGAAAAATATCCAATCACACTCAAATCTTGGAATAAGGAAGATGAACTTGTCAAAAATGTAAACCAAGATCCACAAGATTTGGTGAGCAAAAATGATGAATCCACCAACATGAACTAAGCAAGAACAAAACAAAACAAAAAAAAATGAAAGAAAATATTTTTGGTTGATGCAAGATTTCCAAGAACCAAGGATGCTCCTACATCAAACATCTAGAGTTATTGAAAAATGAGTCCCTCACTTTTTTGGGGCTAAAGGAAAACCAAGATGGTCTACCTCAGCATGAGAAATCCAAGCAGAATCCTCCACTGGTCTACCTTTCCACTTCACAAGATTTTCTTTGTACTGCCTTCCACGAGTCTTCCTCCCATCTCTGGTATCCAGAATCTCCTCAATCTCATCTGATTGTTGTTTAGGAAACTAATTCTCCAATTTTGTTCCACTATATTCACTAAATTTTGCTTCATGGTACTAATGTAGATCTGCAATGTTGAATATAGGTGATCATATACCCATGTCATCTGGTAACTCCACTTCATATGCATTTCTTGAATCAAATTTCTTCAAGACCTTACAAGGTCCAAACTTCCTCATCTTCAATTTATTGTATGCACCAACTGGAAACCTTTCCTTCCTCAAATATACCATCACTTCATCTCCAATTTTGAATTTTTTATGCCTCCTCTTTTTATCTGTTCTCTCCTTATACTTTTGATTCATATCTTCCAATTGTTGTTTCACTTGATTATGCACTTTCTTCATGTGTTTTGCAAATTATTCTTCTTTTGTACTCCTTGTATCTTCCATATTGATGTCTCTAAACTCTGATATACCTCTAGGATGAAATCCAATAACAATCTCAAAAGGTGTCTTTCCTATACCCCTATTTACAAAATTATTGTAAGCAAAATCTGCTTGTGCAAGGACTAAATCCCAACTTTCAGCCTTCTCTCCAACCAAACATCTCCGCAAATTCCCCAAACTCCTATTCACTACCTCTATCTGTCCATCTCTCTTTGGGTGAAAAGTAGAACTAAACTTCAAATCCGTCTTCAACTTCTTCTAAAGTTTCCTCCAAAAGTAACCAACAAACTTTACATCTCTGTCTGAAACAATATTCTTAGGTAATTCGTGTAACCTAACTACTTCTTTGAAAAATAAGTCTACTACATGTACTTCATCTATTGTATTCTTACAAGGTATGAAATGTATCATCTTAGAAAATCTGTCGACCACCAAAAATACAAAATCATTACCTCTTTGTGTCTTCAATAAGCCAAGTATGAAATCCATACTGATATCCTCCCAAAGTCTCTCTAGAACTGTCAAAGGCTTATACAATCCAACATTCTGACTACTCCCTTTTGCAACTTGGAAAACTCTGCAACTCTGCGCAAATATCCTAAAATATTTATGAATCTGGGGCCAAAAGTAATTCTCACTTACCAAGGATGTTGTCTTATCAATTCCGAAGTGTCTTGACAATCCTCCACTATGTTTCTCCTTCACCAAGTTATCCCTTATTGAAATTCAAGGTATACACAACTGATTTCCTCTAAACAACATATCCTCCTTAATGAAATAATCCAACCACTGACTCATATCCTCCGAAATTGGTTCTTTACAAGCTCTCCAAGGTTCTACAAAATTTGGGTCTTCCTCATACAAATTCTTCAACTCATCAAAGCCTAATACCTCCACTCTCATCTCTGTTAGTAAATTCCTTCTCCTACTCAAAGCATCAACAACTCTATTTGACTTTCCACTCCTATGCTTCAAAATAAAAGTATAACTCTACAAGAATTCTACCCATCTCATGTGTCTTTGATTCAACTTACCCTGACTATTCAAATAATGCAATTCTTGATGATCCGTATACAACACAAACTCCTTAGGCAAAAAATAATGTCTCCACTTCTTCAAGGCTTGAACTAAAGCATAAAATTCTTGATCATACACTAAATATCTTCTCCTAGCATCATTCAACTTGTCACTCAAATAAGCTATAGGTCTCCCTTCTGGACACAAAAATGCTCCAATTGCATTTCTGCTTGCATCATAGTCTACTTGAAATACCTTATTGAAATCTGGTAAAGCCAACATAGGCTGCTCAGTCATCTTCTACTTCAAAAACTCAAAACTTCAATCTGCTATAGACATCCACCTAAAATCCTTCCTATCTCCTCTCATTATTTATGTCATAGGATTGTAGATAGAACTGAAATTCCTAATGAACTTTCGGTAGAAACTAGCCAATCCATGAAATGATCTCACCTCACCAATGCTATCTAGTGTAGGCCAGTCAACAATTTCTCTTACCTTCTCAAGATACCTCTTCAACCCATCCATAGATATCATAAATCCTAGATATACCAATTCTTCCTTCATGTAACTACACTTCTTAATGTTTATTAGCAATTGTTCTTCTCTCATCCTCTACAAAACTTGTCTTATATGCAACAAATGTTCTTCCCTACTCTTACTAAAAATCAAGATGTCATCCAAATACACAATAACAAAATTACCCAAGAATTTCTTCAATACCTCATTCATCAACCTCATGAAAGTACTTAGTGCAATTTTTAGTCCAAAAGACATCACCAACCACTCATACAATCCTTCATTTATCTTGAATGTTGTTTTCCACTCATCCCCTTCTCTAATTTTGATCTGATGATATCCACTCTTCAAATCTATCTTTGTAAAGTATTTATCTCCACTCAAATAATCCATAATGTCATCCATCTGAGGCAAAGGAATCTATACTTCACCATGATCTTGTTTATGGCTCTAGAATGTATACACATTCTCCATTCTCCATCCTTCTTAGGTGCTAACACAAAAGGTACTACACATGTACTTAAGCTTTCTCTGATCAAACTCTTAGCAGTTCTTTCACTTGTCTATTCAACTCCTCATTCTAGGTTGGTGTCATCCGGTGTGCTACTTTATTAGGAAAACTAGCTCCTGGAATCAAATCCATGACTAATACTCCTTACAGGTGGCAACCTATCAAGTAAATTATCTAAAATAATCTCATCATACTCTATCAGTAACTCCCTTATCTCTTTTGGGTGTTCTTCAACATGCTTCAATTCTTCAGCCTTCTTAGGCACCAAGGTATAGCACACATTCTCATGTCTCAACCCATCAAGGAATCTCCTTTCATCAACTAGACAAACCCTAACATTTGTACAAACCTCAACTTTAGGAACATCTTCCAATGGAAACAAAGTTTGCTTCATCCCATTAGCAACAATGGTGTATATATTCTTCTTTCCATCATGAATAGTCTATCTATCATACTGCCAAGGCCTTCCCAAAAAAACATGGCATATATCCATAGGCATGATATCACACAAAACTTCATCATGGTAATTTCCTATCTTCAATTTCACCAAACATTGTTCACTTACCAGTATCTTATGCTCATCTTGAATCTAAGCAATCTGGTAGGGATTCAGGTGTTTCAATCTTTCCAACATCAATTTAGTCATCATCTCTTCAAAAACTAGGTTCTTTGAGCTTCCACTATCAATAATCATTTTGCAACATTTTCTAGCTACCTCACATCTGGTCTGAAACAAATTATTTCTCTGAAATGACTCCTTTTCCAACTTGCTTTGACACAATACTCTTCTATTCACCAACACTTCTCCTTCTTTTGGTTTGCTAGATGATTCAACATGGTCCTCCTCAACAAAGGTTGTTCTTCTATTGTTCTCAATCTTTCATTTTTTTTCTCCTTGATTACATTCAAATGCTCTATGTCCTTCACCACATTTATATCAAGTTCCCTTGAATACTCTTTTCTCCTATCCTCTATCATCTCTTCTATAACCTTCATTCTAGTAACCACCATATCCTCCTCTTCTATAAGATTTTCCATCACCTCTATGGTGTGAATTGTCATTCTTACTAACCTCCTTATCCTTATTCTGGTTTGGAAAAGATCCTCTTCCTCCTCTGGTAAAATTTCTTCCTCTTTGAAATCTTCCACCTCCTCCTCTCTGTCTCTGCTCATGTCTTTTGTTCAACTTCTCTTCTGCCTTTGGGGAACATTGATATGATTCTTCCATGCTCACCAACTTGATCAAACCGATTTCATCTTGTATATATGACCTTAATCCATTCACATATCTGGATACTTTCTCAATCTCTCATCCTTTGAATGTCTAGATCTAATATTCAACTTATAGAACTCCTCAGTATACTCTGTCACACTTGATTCTTTCTGCTTTAGATTTTACAAATTCTTGAACAAACTAAGTTGACAATTTGCAGGCATGAACTTTGTCTTCAACTTATTCACCATCCAATCCCATGATTTTATCTTTTCTTTTCCTCTTATTTTCCTATCTGTCTGCAAATGTTCCCACCAAAGGGATGCATGCCCTCTCAACTTTGTACAAGAACATCTCACCTTCTTATCTTTAGTGGTACCTTCAAATTCAAAATAATTTTCCATCTCTATGATCCAATCAAGCAATTCTTCTTAATCTAGCTTACCATTATAATCTAGTGGATTGAAATGGGTTTTTTATTTGATAGATAGTTAGGGCTCTTATGAACCTCTCTTCTCTTCCCCTTTCTTACTATGCTTTGACCTCATCATCACTTACATCATCAACTAGTCAACCTCTCCTCTGGGTCATTTTGACTACATCTAATCTAGTAGCAATTCCTCTCAACATCTCCATCATAGCTAGGTCTGCATTTCCATGCGCTCCATTTCCTCTACCATTTCTTCTTGCCATCTTTACATAAGTCTTTTGTAGTTGTAGGTTGAATCCTCAATCCGCCACCCCACAAAAAATCTTCAACGGGACTTCACCAATCTCGATGACCTCACATAGATTGAATCTCGCTCTAATACCAAGCTGGCACAACCATGGTAGGAGGGTCCTCAAAGAGAAAAATACAGACCATGCAGCAAGAGTAACACAAAAGAAGCAACAAAAAATATGGAGGAAATGTAGATTCAATTATGCTCATTAATAGGAATCTCAATTACATTTGGTCGGCAACATCCAAGCTTACAGATTTGGCTCACAGGCCAATTAAAAAATGGTAAAAATACAACATTTCAAGATGCTCCTATATGTGAGAAAAATCTTAGAGATCAGATCTATCTTAATGTACCCTATCAACTACTACTATTCCAATGATCAATTACAATCTTTATATCATATCTACAGTTCTGGATTCATCTGCATTGGCCAAAGATCATCACATTATGCAAGGAAAGAAAATATAATGTGCACATGAATAGGTCAGCCTCAAATTTGAATTATTCTTTAATAGGTACATAAGATGAAGTGTGGACCTAGAATGAAGGTCGGGGACACTCCATGAAACAATTAAAATATCACCATTCAAATCTGCAAGTCATAGGAATGATCCACAATAATTGACCTAGTTGAAAGTTTGAAATTATTTTGGTGTCAGTTCAAGAAACAACCATGAAATCCAGAATCAATAAATTGCCAAAAAAAGATCCTATCATGCTCAAATATTGGAATAAGGAAGATGAACATTTTGATGATGTAAACCAAGATCCACAAGGTATGGTGAGAAAAGATGATGAATCCACCAACATGAACTAAGCAAGAACAAAACATACCAAAAAAACTAAAAGAAAATATATTTGGTTGATGAAATATTGCCAAGAACCAAGGATGCTCCTGCATCACCCATCATCTCCACAACTTGTGCAGTCATCTTCTCAACAATTTTCTTTATTTTTTCCCTTTGTTGCATGTGCAAAACATTGGAATTCTCTACATATGTCCCAAATCTTTCCTCATAATTGTCCCTAGGCTTGCTCAGCATATGGTCATCTAGATCAAAAATTACATCTTCTGCAACTTCTCATCCCATTTCTGGGATCCACATAGTTCTAGGCTCAATAGCCTCCATTATGCAATATTCCTTACTCACCATAAAGATAGTGTCATTTTTATATTTCTCTACTAATCTCTTTGAAATTATCTCTCTTGATTTCATATTATCTTGGAAAGTTTAAAATAATCCCCATAATGCTTTCTTCTATGTCTTCATCACCTAATCTCATTAGGTGGTCTTTCATTTGAGAAGTTGTTGGTATTTCCTTAATTCAACCACACTATGTTCCTGGTTCTAGGAACCTCATTAAGAAATTAGAAAATTAAATAAATGATCAAGGTACCAAACTTGTAGGGGTACCAAGAGTCCTTGGTCTTCTACAAATTCTCCAGGAGATTTTCCCTCAAAGAATCACACAAATAATAATTAGCACCTTTATTTACCATCTCATATGCAGTGTTGATGGAAATTGTAGAAGCATAGTTCTCTTTAATTGTAAAATATATCTTGTACACTATCACCATTGAAAAATATTTTATTGCAAGTTCTTTGATGTCCTTGATAGTCAGGGATCTTTTTTCATAATTTTCACTTGTTAACTCCATTACCATTTCATTCTTCACTGATTTGAGAACCTGAACTATTTTGGTTGATTTCCTTGATAGTTAGAGATCTCTTTTAATACTCTGCACTTGTTAACTCTATTACCATTTCATTCTTCACTGATTTGAGAACTTGAACTAGTTCAGTTGAGTATAATCTCATTACAACCCTAATAGCCTCCTTAATAATTATATGTGGAATATCCAACCACATGAACTTGTCATGAATCCTTCTCAATGTGTATCTAATCCATTCTTCTACATAGCAAAAGATAAGGAAATTATTCTAGACGTCGAGCTTCTTCTTTTTCAAACTCTTGAACTCAAGTTTCAATTTGAATTAGTCTCTAGTGAGTTCATTAAATCACACATCACCTAGTTTAGAGTGTTTATACTCTTACAATTTTGAATGAATTTAAATCCTAACATCTATATGCAACACACCATATAAAATGCTCCAAAATGCACCATCTAGATCAATCATCATTGACTTATTAAGGTGTCATTTCAACTTTTGATGGGGTCGATCCACAACCTCGATAGCTTGTGGGGTATACATCTTCTAATCATAATGAAAGTAATTCAAAAAGTAGGGAAAATAGAAATTTTAAATACCCTTTAATCACGGTCAATTAAGTTTTCGTGCACACGAATTTTGAAATGCTTCACTTTTCTCTTTCACTGCTCTTCTCTTCTCGAATTCTTGTTTGCAAATGACTTAGATCAAATGTGAAATCAATTATAAACCATTTTTGGAATAACTTGATTTGCATTGAATGCTTCATTTGAAGTTCAGAAAATAGCTAATAAACCTAACTATAATGTAATCACCTTTGATTGCTCCACAAAATTTCATATCTTGTTATTTTCCACCAACATTTTCATGAATAGGTCAAGCATATTAACCTATACCTCATATCTACATGTTGAAGGCATCAACACCATATCTTTGGTAGTGTATTAATGATTGTATGTTAAAACTCACCTTGAGATAAAGCTCTTAACTAAGTTTCCAAAGGAAACAACTACACTAGAAGTTGGCACATACCCATCCTTAACCTCATTCTCCTCTTTCTTTTTACATATCTTTCTCATCTCTTTCTTCATCTCTATAGGTTCAGCGTTCTTCATTGGATCATTCTTCTTTATCGAATCAACCTTCACATTCTTTCTTTTGTAAAATTTGGCTATATGTCTAGGTTTATTACATTCGTGATATTTGAAATTATGAACAAGCTTATTTACACCTATTCTAGATCTAAATTTATTAGCCTTATTCCAAAATCCATTTCATGTATAACAGTAGCCATTGAAAGATTGAAACATCATACCATTGTTATAGCCATTCATCATTTGATTTTTGCATTCACTAGCTCTATGGCCAAATCTTTTGCATGTAAAACATTGGCTAAGAAATGATTACAAATTTTGATTCATTATACTTCTACATTCCATAGCCTTATGTCCAAATTTGCTGCAGGAATAACAAAAACCATTAAAATATGGGTACCTTTGTGCATTTGGTTGTCTGATTGGTGGTCTTTTAAAGTATTTTCTCTTATTTTGGACCTTCTTTCCATTGCTCTTCTTGTTCTCAATATTTTTTTCAGTCTTGTTTGGAGTTTGATTTTTCTTTGAGCTTTCACCTTTCTCAAAGCCTAATCATTCTTTGTCTTTAGATCCCTTCTGATTTGAAATCATCTCATCAAGCATTGTATTACTCTTCCTAAATTTTTCTTCTTGAATATTCATTTTCTCTATATCTAATCTCAAGATTACAATTTCTTGTTCAAGCTTTGAGCATTCTTAAATTTTGTCTTTCATCTTACCATTTAGGTGGTCTTAAATTCTTTTACTTTATTCAATATGCAACTAGGAATGATCTTGTTTGATTGCTTGAGGTCATTGATCATATCTATAGCTTTCTTGAGTTTCTCTCTCAATAGCTTAATGCATTTGTCTGCATCACCAAGATCTTTTTTTAGATCTTTGTTCTCAGATTATTCTTTATCCAAATCATCCAGGGGAGATTTGAGTTCTCCTTCCATATCAACAATGGAGTCTTCTTCAGTAAATCCTTCAGGTATAATTTCTTGAGGATTCCTTGTAGCCATATGTTCAACTCCAAGATCTACCTTAACAATCAATCCAAATGAAGGAACCAAGATCTAATACCAATTGTTGAACACCTAGAATACTAAGAGGGGGGTGAATTAGTATTCCTTGAAACCACTTAATCATTTAAAAATTCATTTCAAACATCATATTCAATGTATAGTAAGGAAATAAACCATGAAAAAAACCATCAAAGAATATAACACATGAACACTAGATTTTGTACATGGAAAACCCAAAAAGGGAAAAATGATGGTGAGGATTAGTTCACAATATATTATAAACGATCATAACATATTATAGAAAGGCTCACTACCAAGTGGACTCACTGTCCAGAGAATAAGATAAATAGAGAAAATGGCTCACTACTAGGAAAGAGGGTTGGCTCACTGCCAAGATTGAATTGCTAAAATTGCATCTACAATATGCAAGAGGTAAAGTTCTACTAGAGCTCAAAATATTGAATCAACACACTTCATACTATACTACTTCCACACTCTACTCTGCTTCACATTTGCATGCTCTTCTTAGGAATTCACAACACACATTTTCTAGAGTACACATCACATATCATGTCATCAAATACAACACCGAAAATAATCTTACATTTATACCCATTACATTCACAAACACCTACAACATCAATTAGGTCGGCCTAATTAGATGTACTATGAAAAACAATAACTTGTCAGCTCAAGATCAAATTATACACACTTTTTTTCCTTAATCCAAAAATTTTGACACATCCAAATAGGTCAAAATGGACCTATAATAGTTCTAACATAACCAATCAACACTTTCTTTAACTTTACATGACCCCAAACTTATTAGGTTGACACCTTTGGTGAGACAATACCAAAATACACCAACTAATTATCCACAAAATAACGCGCGGTCCTCCAAAACACATACCACTTGGACTACACACCCTTTTGATATCTGTAAACACTCCCTCAAATCTGCATAACAAAATATTCTTATGTGGTGGAATGTGGACCATCCCAAATAGGTACTCTACACTAGCAACACTATCACTAGAAAACTCGATATTTTGTCAACCATAAATTTTGCACCGAAGGACATAGAGATATGAAACTTTGAATTTAAGGTCCTTTAATACGTAGAAATTTTTTTGTAAAACCACAGACAAAAATACTTCAAGGAAAACTAATATGGACCAAAAACGGATGCTTTATACACTAAAAACTGTATTATGGACAATCAAATACTCAACATATATATTTTTCACCAGAGTAAAACATTTGCATCTCTATGCTCTAGATTACCATCTACATGCTCACTCATGCTTAGCCAACCAACTATACCTCAATGTAAACATCAAACCACAATGTTTACATCAATAACAACATTGTATAAGCTCATGCTCATCTATATAAACTCAATCTCATGTTGCCAATGATCATACCAATGAAAATCTCCTCAAAATTATAACATTTTTTTGCTTCTAAACCTCTTCAAAATATATTAGATGCTACTCTAAACTATGACTAATCAACTTTGACATGTGTACTTGTGTTATACATAGTCTATGTCATTTTTTTAGAATAAAATTTGTTAGAGTGAATCTCCTAATTAGTCTATAGGCATTTTTATTTTGAGCTTCTCATGGACAAGGTACTCCACCATTGTTTGGAATAGAGTTCCATTTTTTTTTTGACCTAGGGAAGCTCTAGTTTATATTTTATGAATTCCAAAATATGCATTCTATTTTGAGGTATATGACCTCATTAGATATATCTCTTACTTATATAACTGATTCTATGATGTCCTCCTCTTCTTGTATTTTGGAAATTATTTATTCATGAGGAAGAAAGAAAGGTTGATTTATAGTTGGTTCTTTAGAAATGGTAGATCCAGGATACATGACCATAGCTTGGGTAGGTACTAGATGACTCAATATTAGAATTGGATTTTGAATAGGAGTATGATGGAAGAGAGCATCATGTATCTTGTACATTTGGTTCAACATTATTAGGGTGTCTAAGTTCATTAATGGTTCATAGCTAGATTATCTCATCTTTATGTTTGACTACTTTAGTTAATATACTTCAAACAAGTTGGCTACTATTATGTTTGTTATTCTAAAAAAACATTGAGGTTAATGGATCTATGACCATGAATTAGAATTTTAGTGTAGAATATTTTGATAAATTTTATGGATGTTAGAGGGAGGAGTACTAATTTTGGAATGTATTATTATTTCCATTCATTCTATCTTATTTTTCTCACCTAATTCATATAAAATGGTGATATAAAGTAGTAGCATCTATTGGTATTTTGAATATCAAGAGGAAAGATTACTCCAATAAGGCCCACGTGGTGATGGAATTTAGAGGTAGATTGATATACTAGTTATAGGTGTAATCTCCTAGTTTGTATGAAAATAGTTTTCACACATCTTCATGTGAATCTTGGGCTCATCTCAATGCATCCTTGAAAACTTCTATATTCTCTTCAATTATTCTATTAAGAATATAGGAATTGTGTTTTGTGCATAGTTTTTTAATATTCTTTAGTAGGTCATGGTAAGGGATAAATTTAATTGAGGAATCATGCTATCTAAAACAAGACATTGTGATAGGATTGTTGTCTCAAGAGGCTACACCTACTAACTTAGTGTGAATATTTCTTAGTTGTCCCTTAATTCTTGTTCTCTAGTGTTGATAAATATACAACAATATGAAGCTTGAATCAAGGGATCTAGATTGGGTAAGAATTCTTCTAAACTCTAGATTAAGGTTCCCTCCTTCAAGTGTCAATCTATTGGCGTATGTTTTAAAAAATTTACCAACTTAGATGAAATATTAGAGGATATCACCTCTCTTGAAAGGAAATCAAGTTTTAAGATGGAAAAGTACCACCCCAAGGTTCTTGATGGCTAGATTTTGGCCTATGAAACAACTCAATTATTATTGTGTTTTAATGGTAACAAACAAAGGGACTTACTTTAATGTTCACCAAAATCTTATAAAATGAAGGATGGATATGAAATAATTTGTTTACATTGTTCTTACCTTTAGTTTATTATTTCTTGACTTTGTACCAATATTTTGGAAGGATACATGACATTAAATACCCCTAGCATGAATCTAGGTATTTTTCACTACTAGAAATAATCATGTTCATAAATATTCAATATGATGAAGTTGGTCCTAAACTAATAAAGGGTTGTAAAAACATTACAAAAGAAAGGGGGACAAAGAAAAAATGGGTTATTAATATATCCTAGGTTTGGATCTTACATTATAACATGTGAATGTATAAGTAGATGACTCCAAAACTTACTGTTTCTTACTTAACCAAATGAATCATAGTATCATAAGAAAATTGTTATCTTCAAAGGAAATCAATATCATAAAAATTCATCAAACACCCAAATTCAAGTGTATTTCAATAAGATTCCTTATAATAATAAAATAAAATGTTTATATTAACCATAAAAGAAAAATTGTAGTCAGTGTATTGCAAGTGGTATGAACAATATATTTAATCAAATACTTGTCACATTCATATATACATAGTAAAAAGTCTAACTAAATGTTGAAAACAATGAGTTAGATTGAAAAATAGAGAGTTTTGAAAGTCCCACTGGTATTAATAATTTCTATAATAGTTTGGAAACATAACTTATACAACATGGATAAGTTCCATCAATAGCTAAAAATTTGATGTTCCAACCCTTTACAAGAGAAATGTGTTTCCTTACATGGGAAGATAACATCCTCAATAGGATCTTATGACTTAGATTGATCTTCATCATCAATGGTGTATATTTGGTAAGCATAAATAATGGAAAATAGCTTTGGAAAAGGTGGCATGTGAGGCATGGAACAATCCTACAAAAAATAGACATTTAAGGACCTCTAGAGTTCTGTAAAAAACTTATGGTAGTTTAACCCTCCATTGTATGGATGGTGGAATGAGATCCTACCTCATTTTAGCATGCTATACATGAAATCTATGTCTTAGAATGTTGAAATAGTTTTCGTAGGTAGGAAAACTCTTTTGGTAGTGTTAGAGGTTGAATCCATCAATATATGCATTATGGTGCCCTTGGAAATGACTTCATAACTATTAGATTAATGGAACCTAAGCATGTTGGAGACATATTATTTCCCACTTGAATCCTATAAAATCTAGATTAAAGTCATCATATTTAATTTAATATACTTTTAATAAATCTTAAGGCATTTTGGGCAAGTTATGAAGTGTTAGAGGAGGTTTGGATGTTGTTTGATGATTCTAGACACATTAAAACTCTATATAGTGATCCAAAGGTTTGAAGAATATGGACATCTATTTCAATCACTATGTTGGCACTTCAAAGGTTCGAGGAAGGATGGGTTCAAGAAGTTTGGTCCACTTTTTGGCCAAAAAGTGGAATTCTTTTTCTTGAAAATCAAAGTATATCATAGTTGGAGTAAAAATTTGAAACACTTATACAATATATTAATATACTATAAAAATATGAAATGTAGGATTTTGTTTCTAATTTTTAAATATGCAACTTATTCTGATATCTAGGTGATAAAAGTTGGTTTTGTCTAGGATGTACAAAATTGGCTTTTGTAAAACTATATGTTTTGGGCCAAAATGTGCATGTGTTTGGCTAGCATAATTTGACATAAATAAAAGTATTTTCTTGATTCCTTTTGTAGAAATATGCATATTATGGTGAAGTTTATCTAAATTTTTTTATATTTTTTTAATAAATATTTGTTTTATTAATTATTTATTGTCCCTAATTTATGTTTTTAAAACCCCTCATGTATAGCCAATATAATTTGAGCTAAACTAATTATAAAATTATTATCAAGGATATCTTTAAGAAACCCCCCCTTGGCGAAGGTGTAAAATCCTAGAGAATTTTGTATATGTCCCAATAAAAATATTAATTTTATTGGCAAATTTTTTCATTTTTTGGGAAAAAATCTCAATTGGAAATTTTTTTCTAATCATTGGAAGTCTATGGAAAATCCTTGCAAATTGCTACAACTTTTTTTAAACCAATAAAATATTTTCATTGGTGATTAAAACCTATTTTCAAACCAATAAAATATTTTCATTGGCGAATTAAACCTATTTTCAAAATAGAAAAAAATTGTTGGTGATTAAAAAAAAAATTCAAACCAAAAAAATATTTTCATTAGTGAATTAAACCTATTTTCAAATGAATAAGAAAAAACATTGGCGAATTAAACATAATCTTGAACTAATAAAAAAATTAAGTGGAAAAATGTTAGCGCAAATCAATATTACCATGACCGTTCGATAAATTTTCGATGGATGGTTGTAGTTGCATTTCAGAAGTAAATCTCTAAAGCACTAGATTTTCAAATTAAAACCTCTAGAATAATACTAGAAGCATTAGATGTAGACATGTGGCGAGATCAAGGCTCATTGCTCATCGCGGTAATGAACCCGATGGGTTGAAGGATTTTGGCGATGAGCGATAGAACTTAAGTGGCAGAAATATCCACGTGCATAAAGTTTGTTTTAAAAGAGGGACCGCCTAGGAAGAATGTAGGACCAGGGCTTAAAAACTAAAGAATATTTTTCAAAAAGGATCTAAGGATGTAAAGTCCAAACAAGGATAAATTATCAACCTTATAAAATAATTGAATGCTCGAACCAAAGTAATGAAGGAAATATGTGTGAAGGATATTCCATATATGTAGCCAAATGTCAATGCAAATCAATATAACCATGACCGTTCGATGAATTTTTGATGGATGAATATAGTTGAATTCCATAAGTAAATCTCTAAAGCACTAGACTTGTGAATTGAAACCTTCAGAATAACACTAGAACCGTTAGATTTCTAGAAATCAATGGTTGATATTTTATTGCTTATTAAATCACTTAAAGTCATGACAACCAAAATAATATTAAGGAATGCTCAGAACTGTCAAAGGAACAATAGCAAGGTACAAAATTTTAAGGAAATATTAAAGAACTGGTGTTAAAACCTACACTACTAAAGGAGCCCTTTAAGCACATGTTTTTTTTATTGTTAAATAACTACTAAATGGGGCAGCATCCTGTATTAATCAAAAAGAGTTTTTACATTCCTTCATTTCCACAAAATGTTAAAGACCCAAGTATTGAACAGATTGACATTGGACACTTATATAGACTAAAAACCATCACGAACCAAAATGACCTTCCATAGACACCAAATTATGCATTGTTGCAGCCAACCTCATTGGTCTTCTTGGCTTTGATTGCATTCAGAATCACTAGACAATCACCACCACAACCACTATGGGAAGGATGGTTTTCTCATTCCTCCTAGCTCCTAGTGTCATTCTCTACCCATTCTTCACTAGTTCCTAGCTCCCAATCCTTCTCTTCTGAAGACACCTTTCCTCATCAAGAGCTTCCTCCACTGCAAACACCTTCACCCAACCCTTCAGCTAGTCTTTGACAATGTCAGCTCCACATAGAAGATGGTTATGCATAGGAAAATGGTCTTAAGACAAAGAGCACACAGATGTGAAGCACCATATTTAATTTGGGCCACTCCCCACCTCCTCGTTGCTAAAATTTGCACACAAGTTAAATCCAACAGGGAAGCAGGGAGATTGAAACATGGATTTTCTCATGGGTAACTTGGAATAATATTGTCATAATTTTTTTGAAATAACATTGTCACATCAATGATAGTGGTGAATTTAAAAATGTAAGTGTGAGAATTTGATGTCATACTAATTATTTTTGTTCTAGCTTCTATATATACTTCACCAACTTGATGTTCTTCATATCATTTATAATATATTTGGCTTTGATTTCTTTCTTCTCTATTCTCAATTTAACTGTGATATTATGGAGTCTTCATGGCATTTCATGCTACCCAATTTTTTTTGGGAGAAAAGAAGGGATGGTGCATACGAAAGACAAAAGTTATGTATGGTTTTTACAATTACTTGTGTGCATGTTGAGGATGCTATAAGAATAATTGTGGGTAGGGAATGGCTTCAGAACAACCCTCATGCTCTATATTTTGAGGTAGCTTCAATTTTCTTTTCTCATTACATGGATATTTTGCTCAATAAATATTTGGTGAAGACACTAGCAGTATGTTATTTGTGGCCTTTCATTTACTCTATTTCTTTGTTGGATTTGGCACTGAAGCATTACAATTTTGAAAGTGGGTTAATGCCTATTGGTGGAATCTTTAGGAAAGTGGAATTGAATGCTTCTATAGTGTGGGATCTTTCCCTGGTTAATATGAGATGGGGTCTACTATGTGATATGAAAACCGAATCATTAAAGACTCTAGAGTTTTGGAGGAAGGTTTTGGGTGATAAGCTTTTCTTCTTTATTGTTACTTTGTTAAATTTGATTCGCATTCTACTCAAACACCTAATTGATGGAATTAGCTAATTTTACAAAAAAAAATAGTAATGAATTGTGTGACGTGTCACATGTCTATATTTTGTTGTATAGTGTAACATTTCTTGTAATATGTACTTTGTGACTAGTTTTTTTGTTAAGTTTAGTGGATTTTTGGCCATGCTAGCTATGTACTATGTACTTAAGTCTTTAGAAATAGCTACTTAAATTAAAATACTTTATATCCCTTGCCAAAGGTAGCATAAGGAGCATTATTAGGTGTGGATGAAGACGTAATGGGATAGTTGGGAGGGGTGATTGGATTTTGGAAAGTGGTTGGGGAAAGCTTACTATAAATGATAACATCAAGGGGATCTATGTCATATACATCTTGATCAACAAGGATCTCATTATTATCGTCAACGTAATTAGGACTCCCCTTGACTACTATTTTTGGTTACATTGGTAAAGGATAAGGATTCATGATGTTAGATTAGACAGATACGAATTGAAAAGGTGTAATGGAAAATTACAAGGAAATAAAAGGTGATGAAAGGATAAATAGGATGAATTGAAGAAGAAAAAAGAAGGGGATCTTAAGATTTGTTTCGATATCAGAAGATCTGGGATGTAGATGGACTAAAGCATAGTTGGGATTTAGGTTAAGCTCATATTAGGATTGGATTAAAGCTCAAATTAAGATGATTGGATTTAAGCTCATATTAGGATGATTGGAGGATGTGATGTGATTGATTCTAAACCAAGTTCATGGGTTTTAACTAGATGACATAAAGTGTTGACAATCAGATTTTTCTAGATTTGGAAGTTTTCAAAAATTGTCAAATTTTGTCATTTTAGTTAACCGTACAGGCATATCTTTGAGAGTCTATCTTTTTCCAAAAACTTCCTAAAACTAAGGTAGGATGAATTTCCAACTAACATCCTAAATCTGAGATGTTCATTATGAGTTATTAACAAAAATGATTTTTCAAAAACTAGAAAAAAAACACTAAATTGCAATTTTGAGGGTCAAGATGAAAGTTTCAAGCCCTGAAAAATGTGCCAAAATGGGGGCCAACTACCTAATAGGGGTTGGGAAACCATATGCCACCTCATAATGCAACCACCTATAAAATTTCAGCCCAAACAAACACCCAAGTCAAAAGTTATGGCCTCTAAAAGATTTTGCATCAAAACCAAAACCCCTGAAATGAAGTCTAGGTGGTTGGGATTGATGAACCAATGATGGATATGGACTCTAATGATGTTCTAAGATACACCTATGTGATTTGGTCAATGAAACGATGACTTTCAGAAAGTGTTGATGAATGGAAACGACGATGACAGGAAGACAAATGAAGGTCTACTTTTGGGAAAATTCGCCTATCTAGGTGGCAATGTCACACAACTAGGATGCAAGGTCACCCAAATAGGATGCAAGGTCGTCCAAATAGGATGCAAGGTCACCCAAATTTGGGGAAAGGTCACCCAACTAGAATGCAAAGTTACCCAACTTGGGGGCAAGGTCACCCAACTAGGTGACAGGCTTTCCTAACTAGGATGCAAGGTCGCCCAACTTGGGGGCAAGGTCGCCTGTATTGAGGGAAAGGTCGCCGAACTTGGGGGAAAGGTCTCCCAACTAGGATGCAAGGTCACCCAAATTGGGGACAAGTTCACCCAACTAGGTGACAGGCTTGCCTAAACAGCTTTCAGACTTGGCTAACTCTGAAAAATGGTTAAATGACATTGACGAATGAGGAAACAGACCAACCAAACAGAAAAATGGATTAACCAAAAAGGGAAAAAAACTCACCTGAAAAGGAAGTGGCCTATTAGAATGGGCAAATGAACTATTAGAACGGGGAAACAGATAAACAAAATGACTAAATGGAAGGTGGGATTGGTTGTTTAGGGTAAAAAATTGCCCAACTAAGGTGTAAGGTTGCCCAACTTGGGGGCAAGGTCACCCAACTTGGGGGAAAGTTCATCCAACTTGGGGGAAAAGTCACCCAACTTGGGGGCAAGGTCACCCAACTTGGGGACAAAGTCGTCCAACTTGGGGGAAAGGTCACCCAACTTGGGGGCAAGTTCGCCCTTGTTGATGAAAAAGGTGACAGTGATGGGTTGTTTTGACTAACAAAATGTCTTAGACAGGGAGAAAAATTGCCCCTTTAGAGGTTAGGATCACCTAACTTAGAGGCAGAATCACCCCTCTTAGAGGTAGACTTGCCTAACTAGTGAAGGATGGGCGATTTTGACAAGAATATACTAGGAAAATGACTCAGACAAAAGGCAGGGTCACCCTATTAACAGCAAGTCCACCCCTGACAAAGGAAAACTAGCCTAAATAGCAGACTTAGAATTGACTTGGATGAAAACGGCTAAGGAAAAGGATGAAAATCACAACAAACAACAAACAGAAGGAAAATGCTAACTTGACCATAAGACATACATTGATTTCACATAAAGAAGACAATTCAAACAACACAATCCTAAGACTAGTAAGAAGGGTATGGCCAACACGGTCCTTTATCTTGGCTGAACAAGAAAAACTAGGGAGTCCTTGATATACGCAAGGTACATGAGGCACAACCGTGAACACCAGCCCATCATAGGTGTGAGTCGGAAGCCCCAGTGAGGTACTGGAAACTTGGACCAACTCTTCACATCTTATCTAGGTATCACCCTAGCTTCAACGCTTCACCATACATGATGTGACTGGATTGGGGTACAACTTTGGCTCTCCCCCCTTTATATACCCCACTGGTACATGTGGGTGGGATCATCCCTTGAGGTGATGAAATCCCCAAGCAATTCCCAGTAAAAGAAAACACTAGACATTTTTGGCTAGTCCCTAGGCTCGCACAAAGTGCAAGGGGAAAGCTTGAACTATCTAGTGCCTCCTAGGTAACACAAAGGACTAAGTGGAGTACAATTTCTCTTCACTCAGGATTGTTGAATGGAACAAGGGGATTGGATACATCAATAGTCCACTTTCAAGCACAACAAACAAATATATTGACTCCCCCTAATTAGATCTATGTGCCTAAATAGTATGAAAAAGAAAACAAGCAAAAATTAACTAAGGTCTTGGCTCATTTGTCCTATAGCAAATATGTTACTATAGTTTAACTTTCGACCTTGGAAAAACATGAAACAACTGCACAAATGTTAGTAAAAACAAGCACATCCACCGACAAAAATAGGTTAGGGGGTCAGTACTAAGAAAAATGACAAGAAATGAACTCTGTAAATAAGCTTTTAGGTCAATGTTTACCTCAGAATCACCTCTGCCAAGGGAAGAATTGGCCTTGTTGATGGCAAGGTCGCCTGTCTTGAGGGTAGGGTCACCTTTCTTGGGAGCAGTGTTTCCCCTATCAGTTGCAAAGTCACCTCTATGTAACCTAAACCTGCAAAAATTCAAACATAGCACATTAAAAGAGAAAACCTTTTTGTGGGTCCCACATGGTGTGCTAGAAATATGTATAATCTTATTTTCTACCCTAGAAGATGCAAAACAAAAATAAATACAAGGAGAAATATACAATACAACACTTCGAGATAAGCCTAGTTGAACTTGAACAAAGAAAGATATAAGAATGATTATACCTTATCCAAGTTGATCTTTTTAGTTGGCCCTTTGATGTAGATTGGATGTGTGCTCCTTGATGGAAAATGAGTTAAAATGCTATGCAAAGTGATCTAGATTAGATGGAGAATGCAATGAGAGATTTGGGTATTTGGATAAGCAAGTGAAAATGAAGGCAATGGAAGCTTGAAGTGCAACAATGGAGGTTGAATGCAAGTGATTGAATGCTTGATATTTGCTAGTGCTTGAAGGCTTGAATGTGTGTTTTGTTATGAGAAAATGAGATCAAATCCTCTATTTTAGGGGAAATATCTCTAGAGAAATGTACGGCTAGGATTTAGCCAACATGGGCAAGATGGAGGGTTGTGGTGAGTTGAAGAATCACAAGCCCACACATCTTTCCATGTGGAAAGGGAGGTGGAAAAAGGACATGTGAGGTGGAGAGAGGACATGTTAGGTGGAGGTACTTGCAAGTACCTCAGGATTAGGGGAATATTTCCTCAAAAAGAAGTTCTTGTTCCCATGTTGAAGGATGGTGACAAGTGAGGAATTTTAGAATTCCTCACTAATCATCATGGGGAAGAGAGAAGTGATCGGGAAATAAATTTGAATTTTAAGTGCGGGTGCATGAATTTTGGTTACACTTTTGTGGCCAATTCCAAAAAAAAAATTAAAATGACATAAAGTGAGCATGTTATAACGCACTCGCATTATGTCATTTTAAAAGAAAAAAAATGAAAGTGATTCATTTTCTATTGTCTATTTTTCTGCTCTGCCCGTAGCCAAAAACCCTCATTTTCATGCTAGCATTCTAGGAGGAGGCATTCTACAAAATTCATCAACAATAGTTGCTTTTTCTTTGTAAAGATGGTGCCACAATGACGAAGAGGTGTGGAAGGTAAGTATTGTTTGCTATTTGTTTTTAATTTCTTAATTTCAAGTTGATTTTTTTTATTTTAGGTTAGATTTGATTTTTTTAAAAAATTTGTAGGAGATGCAAATGATCCTACAAATACTCAAAATCTTCAACAAGAAGAGCATGAAAATCCTCAACAACAAAATCCTCAACAAAATCAACCTCCCCCACCAATCACTCAACACCCTCCTAGCACTCAAAAAAAAATTGAGTGAAATTGTGAACAACAAAAAAATAAATGAGGATTTTATCAGTAGGTTGAGTGATCCAAATGCTTCAACCACAGAAAGAATGACCTTAGAAAATTCAATGAAAGAGATGTTAAAAAATGTAGATTCAATACCCAACAAATAACTAGATGGCAAGATAGGAAGCAGGCAGCTAGGGCATATTATGCAAATAAACTATCATATAAACAAGTAAAAGATTTAAAAATTACTAAAGGTGATTTGTGATTTTTATTCACTAACCCTAGAACACATCAAAATCTTAGCCTCAATGCGAAGAGGTTTCCTATTCATTGGTGCAACCACCAAGAGATTAGGAACCATTTTTATGATAGGTGGTACTTGGTCTTTGATTACCCACCATGCAACAATTGTGAAGTCCCCCAATATTTCTTAGGAAACTATATAGTGAGTTCGTATTAAACCAAATCCCAAATTATTTTGATATGAGGGAGTTCCAAGGGAGAGGTGGGGGGTCGGTTTAGGATAGGCTCAGTGCACAACCAGATCCTACGCGGCAAGGGAGACGACCTCTCACTAGGCCGCCTCGTGAGCACATTGTTATGCCTCCCATTGTGAAGGAGAGTGCCAACGTAGAGACATTGCAGGCGATCAACACTATGACCCAGAGTGTCATCCATCATACTATCCCTATTGCACGTCATCTAGGGGAGTCTTTAGGTGGTGGCCTTCAAACCCATGTGTGTCAATCTTGTGGGGCGACTTGTTCATGTGACCCTATCGGCACTCAGGAGGATGCTACACAAGATCTGTATGCATCTACGGGGATTGAGAGGATGGATGAAATTTTGCATCATGCATATGGCATTGATACTCAGGTAAAATTCAACATGTTCATTAAATTTAATTTCTTAAATTTTGATTCTGAAATGCAAGATTAACTAATTTAGTTTTAATATTATTTTAATAAAATTGCAGGGTCATAGTGTTGAGACTAGATACACCGGTCTTCCACCTACTTATTTTTGTAGTACACCTATCAATGGGGTATGTAACTAGTAAACAATTATAAATTTATTACATGTTAATAGCATTGTTTTACGAATGGTATTTTAATATGTGATTTTCGATGTTGAATAGGCTAATATTGGAGGTTTCAAGCAAACACCTCCTAGTGCCAGTGGATTTACTCAAATGTACATGGAGATAATAGAATAAAAAAAACTTAACTAATGAATTCTCCTTAATAGATTTGTGTAGTTTATATTCATATTGTTGGTTACGTTGCATTCCACATCATTCAAACTCAAAGCATTACTTCAATTTCCATAACTAATAACTAGATGTTGATAGGTGACAAAATTTCAACTGTACAATATAGTTTTTTAGAAATTCAACATAAGCAGCATGATGCAATTACTTCACACGGAGGCATGTTCTTGCAAAGGTGCACCAACACGACAAACTATGGATGCTTGGAAAAAATCAATGAAACCATAATAGTAAGTAATAGCATAGACAAGGCAGTTAGTGATGCAAAGCATCATATCAAAACACTCAATCATTAGGGTACATCTGACCCAATTGAATCAGGAGATCAAATTGAATAAGCAACTAAAATTTCTTTCTCTTTTCATCAAAAATCACATTGTTTCATTTGCAAACCACAAGGCAACAACAAGCCAACTCATTTCAATACTTCTTCTTATCATCCTCAAGCTATAAACATCTTATTTATCAACAAAAATGATTGATTCGTGCACAAGAAACCTAATTAGAGTCACTAAACAATCCACTCTTTCATCATTCATGAAGGAACCCTTCCACTCAATTTGCTTTACCTAGGCAAAATAACCAAAAAAAAATCTTTCATGTTACAACCTATATCCATTAGATCCTAACACACCTTTTTCATCATCAATTTATCTGAATTCAAAGCAAAAACCTAATAAAGAGCTCCAAATCTTTCAATTCCTTAAACAACTCACCAAATTTTCACTTTTACCAACTAGTTCCTAAAGACCAAGATACTACAATCAACCATTTACACCTTAATCATTTCATCTAACTTCCAATACATTACTCACATCATGTTTTTGACTGAAACAAACTTGGTTCATATCCACATAATACTGATTTATCAAATTCATAAGTTCTTATGTAGTCAAATTACCATTTCCACCTAGGGACATATTCCTACAACATATCAAATCATCATGTTTGGCCTCAAGGCCTTCACCAAACCATTCACACACCTTTGATATCTTCACATTAATGGTTCTATGCCAAAATAAACATTTAAATCTCTGTATTTACATAATTACACACTTTTACAGTCTTGCCACCATTTTGCTTGTAGGTCACATATCACTTAATTGGGTGATTCCTTTCCATTCACTTTGTATATCCACATTCCCAATGTACATTCAAGAGCCTTTTTTAACACATCATAACATATCAAAAGTTCTCAATAAGTTGTCATAAAGAAATTACCAAATTCTTGAATTGTTCGCTGGAAAGGGCTACCAATTTAGGCCTAAATTACAAATAAAGTGCTCATTGTTTATCACCAAAATACCAAAGGATTGAAAAAAATCATTCATCATGTCACAAAACTAAAGAATAAAAAAAATTTAGCAACAGAAAGGCTCCATAAATTATTGTTCCAAAAAACCCTATTTTATGCATAAATCAAGCCCTACAAAGGAGGGTTTATTGCATAAGGTACTTACAAACCTTAAATACTCCTGCCACCACCAAAAACACCATGGAAATAGCCTGAATAAGCTTTATAAACTCACCACCCACCTTCATGCATGCTTTTGCATTGAACACCACCCTAAAACCATGATTTGCATGAAGGAAACTTTGTATTTCCTGTATGATTCAACAACCAATCAGAGATTTCTTGATTTCCCTATTCCTGTGCACTCACAAATTGCTTAAAACATTCTAAAAACCTTCTATACATTCCATCCCACCAATCTCCTAAATCTACATTGGTGGGATCATGGTGAATTCAAGCCTTAAATGACCCTCAAAACCCTTGACTAGTTAATCTGACAGACCACAAAAACCTTGGCTTTTAAATTTGATGGTAACTCTTCAAAACATCACTAGATGATTGTTAACACCCTACATAAAGTGAACAAACAAATATATAGCCTGTGCAAGAATTGAATTCAAGAATGAAACATAGTGAAAACAGGAACAAGGAACTTTATTTATTGAAAATGATTCAAGAATACAAAATATGTTCTTTTTCCCACCTTTTACATACTTTTATATATATTCCCAATCAGATATCTGCCTTTTGAATCTCCCTCATCGAGTGAAACTACCTAAACTTCCTTGTGACTTTTAATATTCCATGCTTCTTTGCCTTTTTACAAATTTTCCCATCTTTAGCAACATTTGGAAAAAAAAAATTTGTGACCACCTAAGGACCTAAAATACAATGAAGTAGGTCTTTATATTACCTTTACATGAATTTACAAATGGGCATTCAATCTAGACAAAAATTTTCCTATGAGAGGTAACTAGTAACCTAGGTGCTCCTGCACTAGTTAGTAGTTTGAAAAAATGCCTCGAAGAAATGTGGTCTCATGGTGATGTAATTCCATTCCATCACCACATGAAACCACATTTCTTTGAGGAATTTCTTCAAAATTCTCACCACCTCTCCTATGATACTACATTTTTCATACATGTTCACCAAAGCATTTTATCAAACTACTCACTTCCTTGTAGTTGCTACTATGGCTCAAAGCCTAAAATAGGTGCTTTCCAACAAACTATATGGATGCTTGGAAAAATATCTATCAAAGCAAAATAGTAAGCAATAATACCATAGAGAAGGCAATTAATTTTTTGAAAAAATGCCTAGAAGAAATGCAGTCTTATGGTGATGGAATGCCATGACGTGCATTTGTTTGTAATGGCATGCCATCACCACGAGGCCCCATTTATTTTGAGGCATTTTTTCAAACAGTTCATTGCCTTCTCTATGCCACCATAGATATCGTACATGTCTATGAAAGAATTTAATCAAATGGTTCAGCGGCTTGTTGCTATGGGTAAAATCCTAAAAACACATCCTTTTGAACAAGATATGGATAGGAAAAATAGTAAGCATGATAATCAGAAATATATAGTTTAATACTTGTACTCAAAATTTTGTTCATTAGATCTCATACATTATAAGTCATGACGTGGATCACTATTGTAACTTTTTTGTGATTGAATAATTTGTTGTTTTATTTTCAGATGTTGGTTGTGGAAACACCTCCAAATGTTACGAGGGCAATGGATATCAGTGTTTCATCCACTATACAATCCTTGATGGCTCTAATAGGGGAGGTATGAGGAAAATTACTAAATTTCAATTTACATTCGTTGTTATAGATGTTAGTTCTAGTGAAAAATCAAACCATTATTGATTTGTAGTTTAATTCCTATTTGGATGGTTTATACAGGGCTTGAGCATGCCTCAGCATCAACATGCAAATATTTCCATCATGGAGAGTGATCATGCGATGGCCGTAAGTGATTATTTTGTTAAATATATCATTTTTTATAATGTAATTTCTATTTATTAATGTCTTTACTTCTTATTGTAACAGTTAAAAGTTCAACAAGAACTAAACTGTAGGAGGAGGAGTAGAACCACTCCTCGAGCACAATAGAAATGAGTGATGGACTTATCACCATTGGATTTCCAAACAAAGGGAAATAATTTATTTCCAGAGCATGGAGAGAAATGAATTTTGATTCCAGAGCCCTTTGTTGTATGCCTAGACATGGCAATTTTGTACATATTTTATATTGGATATATTTGACATTGTATGCCTATATGCCATTCTTGTAAGCCTATATGGCTATTTTGTAACTATATTTTATACTTATATCAACATATATTGATGTATACATACATTTCTATTTGGTTAATACAAATCTTTTTTATCGATGGTGTCCATATTTGCATTATAAATTCATGGTTCAATAGATATGAGTTATGTGTATTCAAGTGTATACTTTACAACTTACGTGTATACTTTTTGACTTACATGTGTTCCAATGTATACTTTGTGACTTACGCGTTTTCATGTGTATACCTTGTATTCATGCATATACTTTGTATTAAGTTGTGTATACCATGTATTCATGTGTATACTTCAAGGCATATGTGTTTGTGACTACTTGTGCTTCCCTTATACATGTACATGCTTGACTTATTCATGTGTATACTTATTAATTGGTTAGCCCTAGCATTGATCATTGTTGTCCCTTCACTAAGGTTTTTTGGTATTCCTTAAAAAGAATAAATTAATTGAATTAAGCAAATGATCATGTGCAAAACAAAATTCCAAGTATATGTTACCAATTTTATCAAAAACAACTAGGGTCCTTCATTTTTTTGGTTCAACTTACGTGTATTCTTTTTTGAACACTTTGAAAGTGGCGACATCTATAGAGAAACAGAGGAATATTACAAACTAAAACACATTACACTTTTGTTCTCACTAACTTGATGTACTCTCCAACATCTCTCTTCTCTCATGTGAAGAGTTAGAACTACTTGGCCATGCCTTTGCATCATTCAGGAAGTTTTTCTCTTTTGACAATGTCAAAAGCATGGCTGCATACAAATTAGGCAAAAGATTTTCCTTTTAGATTAGCAATGCATGGAAGTTTCAAAAATTATCCTTGATATTACAAAAAGATATGTGTTTATACCATAACAGCAAAAATATTTTGGGGAAAAAATCAGCAAACCAAAAGTATAATATTTTTTGAAAAAATCGAGAAAAAGTCTATAAAAAATCAGAAAAAAATCAGATTTAAAAAAAGGTAAAAAAAAGTAGAACAAGAGATAAAAACTTTAAAAAAAAAACTTATAGGCATTTCCATAGCATAGAGATATAGAGAGCAAATAAAATAAAGAGTTAAACTAATAAATTGTAAAAAATAGATTTTTGTAGTTTATATTCATATCATTGATTACATTGCATTGCACATCTTTCAAACTCAAAGCATTGCTTCACATTGCATAACTAATAACTAGATGCTGATAGATGACAAAATTTCAATTACAATATAGTTTTTACAAAGTCAACCCTAAGTAGTTATGCAATTACTTCACATTGCATAACTAATAACTAGGAGCAGCTTCCAATTGCATTTGCTTGTGATGGCATTCTATGAGACCACATTTCTTTGAGACATTTTTTCAAACAGTTCATTGCCTTGTCTATACTACCACATTTTTATACATGTCTACCTAAGAATTTTTTCAAATAGTTCACTTGCCTTGTTTCTATGGCTAAAAGCCTAAAACAAGTGCTTTGAACAAGCTATGGATGCTTGGAAAAATCTATCAAAAGCATAATAGTAAGCAATATCATAGACAAAGTGAACTCTTTGAAAAATGCCTCAAAAAATGAGGTCTCATGGTGATGGAATTCCATGACAATCAAAAGAATTTGATTGTCATGGAATTCCATCACCATGAGACCTCATTTCTTTGAGGCATTTTTTCAAAGAGTTCACTTCCTTGTCTATGCTAGCAAATTTTTCATACATGTCTATCAAAGCATTTTATCAAACAGTTCATTGCCTTGCTGCTATGGCTAAAAGCCTAAAATAGGTGATTTCGAACAAGCTATGGATGCTTGGAAAAAATATATCATAGCATAATAGTAAGCAATATCATAGACAAGGCAATGAACTATTTGAAAAAACTGCCTCAAAGAAATGTGGTCTCATGGTGATGGAATGCCATGACAAGAAAATTGTTATGGATTTTCATGGCATTCCATCACCATGAGACCACATTTCTTTGAGGAATTTTTTCAAATAGTTCACTTCCTTGTCTATGCTACCACATTTTTCATACATGTTTACCAAATCATTTTATCAAACAGTTCACTTCCTTGCTGCTATGGCTAAAAGCCTAAAATAGGTGCTTCCAAACAAGCTATGGATTCTTGGAAAAAATCTATCAAAGCATAATAATAAGCAATAGCATAGACAAGGTAGTGAATTGTTCGAAAGAAAGCCTCAAAGAAATGTGGTCTCAATGGTGATGGAATTCCATGACAATCCATAGCAATTTGCTTGTCATGGCATTCATCATTCCATTCCATCACCATGAAACCACATTTCTTTGAGGCATTTTTTCAAATAGTTCACTGCCTTGTCTATGCTACCACATTTATCATACATGTCTACCAAAGCATTTTATCAAACAATTCATTCCCTTGCTGCTATGGCTAAAATCCTAAAAAAAGTACTTTTGAATAAGCTATGGATGCTTGGAAAAAATCTATCAAAGCATAATAGTAAGCAACAAGCTATGGTCTCATGGTTTTTTTTCACGCAAAAATTAGCATGATTTTATTCACATTTTTTTGCAGGTTATAAACACATTTTCTTTCAAAATTTTGTTGTTTTAAATGACATTCAAGTTTATTGTGGTTTTGTTGTTTATATGATGATATGTGATATTCTAATCCTAATTCATGCTTCTAGGTTGCATAGATATATGTATATATTGTTTTTACATTTTTTTGTACCAACGAACCCAAAACGAATTGAACCCCCCTCCAAATTTTTTTGGCCAAACCAATGAACCAAACCCCTGAACCTGAACCTCAAAACTTATTCCAACAATCTTCATTCTACCTGCACAAAATTAATTGACCACCAAATTATGTTTCCCCTTGACTTTACCCATGTTTACTCCCTCAAACCTCTCTTTTTCATTTAAAACCCTTGTTTTCCCAAATATGGCATGTCATGCCATAACATACTTTTGACCTCCCCTATCCTTTCAGACCTTTTGAACACATCAAACTCCACAATCTCACCCTATTTCCAACCTATTCTAACTTATTTTCAAGCAATTTCTTCTTTTCACCTCTTCTAGCCTTGCTTTTTAAGGGGCCTCAATTTTGAATTTTCAATAGGGGCAAGGTTAGTAATCTCTTCCAATGCCCTTACTAATGCTATTTTCTTATTTCTACTCCCTATCCTACTTACATCAGGCCCATATCACCGAGACACAACCTAAACAATAGGTGGAATGGCCTATTTCAACATACTACACTCAAACCCTTAAGGGATCGATCTAGTTGAACGTAGCTCAGAGCGATTCCACATGTTTGGATGAGAAAGAGGGCCATGCCTAGTGTAAACATGCCTATTTAGACATATTGGAATAGTTCATTTGGTCACATGAGTTGTAGAATGAAAGTTGCACCACTTTGCAACTTTCCACTACTTCTATTTGACACTTTTCCATCAACTGAAAATTGGACACCACGAGAAAACCACTTGGAGATAACGAAAACTGAGAGAGGCTATTGTAGAGGGGCACAACATAATCCCATGGGAGTAGATGAGAGTTTTCTAAACATCGCGGTGTCTGAGTAACCTCATGCTAAAGTTTGCAGTCATTTTTCCCTTTGGACCCTTAAGGGATCAATCTGGTTGAACATAGCTCAAAGCAATTTTATGTGTTTGGGTATGAAAGAAGACCATGCCTAGTGTAAACATGCCTATTTGGACACATTGGAATAGTTTTTTTGGTCACACAAGTTGTAGAATGAAAGTTGCACCACTTTGCAACTTTCCACTGCTTACATTTGATACTTTTTCCATCAACTGAAAATTGAACACTAAGGGAAAACCAATCTGAGATAATGAAAATTGAGAGAGGTTATTGTAGAGGGGACCAACACAATCTCATAGGATCCAATGAAAATTTTCTAAGCATCACAATGTCTGAGTAACCTCATGTTGAAGTTTGTAGCCATTTTTCCCTTTGGACCCTTGAGGGATCGATCTGGTTGAACGTAGCTCGGTGCAATTCTGCATGTTTATGTACAAAAGAGGACCATTTCTAGCATAAACATGCCTATTCAGATGTGTTGGAACAATATGTTTGGTCACATGAGTTGCAAAACAAAAGTTGCACCACCTTGCAACTTTCCACTACTTGCATTTGACACTTTTTCCATCAACTGAAAACTAGACACCACAGGAAAACCATTATGAGATAACGAAAAGTGATGGAGGTTATTGTTGAGGGGCCCAACATGATCCCATAGGATTATATGATAATTTTCTAAGCATTACGGTGTCTGAGTAACCTCATGCTAAAGTTTGCAGCCAATTTTCCCTTTAGACCCTTAAGGGATCCATCTGGTTGAATGTAGCTCAGAGTGATTCTGCATGTTTGGGTTGAAAGAGGACCATTCCTAATGTAAACATGCCTATTCAGACACATTAGAACAGTCCATTTGGTCACACAAGTTGCAGAATGAAAGTTGCACCACCTTGCAACTTTCCACTGCTTGTATTTGACATTTTTTCCATCAACTGAAAATTAGACACCACGGAAAAACCACTCTAAGATAATGAAAACTGAGAGAGGCTATTATAGAGGGGCCCAACATGATCCCATAGGATTAGACAAGAATTTTTTAAGTATCACGGTGTCTGAGTAACCTCATGTTGAAGTTTGCAACCATTTTTCCCTTTGGACCCTTAAGGGATTGATCTGGTTGAACGTAGCTCGGAGTGATTCCGCATGTTTGGGTGTGAAAGAGGACCATTTCTAGTGTAAACATGCCTATTTAGATGCATTAGAATAGTTTGTTTGTTCACATGAGTTGCAAAATGAAAGTTGCACCACCTTGCAACTTTCCACTGCTTGTATTTGACACTTTTTCCATTAACTGAAAACTGGACACCATGGAAAAACCATTCTAAGATAACGAAAATTGAGAGAGGTTATTTTAGATGGGTCCAACACAATCTCATAGGATCAAATGATAAGTTTCTAAGTGTCATGGTGTTTGAATAACCTCATGCTGAAGTTTGCAGCCATTTTTCCCTTTGGACCCTTAAGGTATCGATTCGGTTGAACAAAGGGTCTATACTCTAAACTTATCAAAACCTTACCAACTCTTGGGGCAGAAATTATAAGGTGTCAAAACTTCAAAATCCACAATCAAATCTTAGTTATACCACCGTACAATGGGTAAACCACAAAACCCTCTATTGTAGCCTAAACCATAGGGGTTTATTGAAAATGATACTTCCAAAGCTAACCACACCCTAAAAAATTACTCAAACAAGTTTTTGATACCCTACACAAGTTAAAACAATCATAAAATAATGCTGCCCTACACAAAAACACAATTTGACTCTTCAAAACCACCATTTTTCTTAAAGAAAACTCACGTTTACACACATGGTTTTCACACCCATCTCACTTTCAGACCTCCCCAACACTAACACATCATTCCCACACCTTAATAATGTTATTTCAGACCCATTCCTCAAGTTAGAAAGGTTATAAAAAGAGGAATGGGTCAAAAATCCATTTTTATTGACTCAAAACCTTCAAATGTACAAGTTCAGGCCCGTTTTAGTAAATTGATGATAAAATGCACAAAATGTTATGGAAAACCTTTTAAATGGATTCAAAATAAAGGTAACTCCATATACTATGCAAATATCAACAAATATGGATCAACTAATTGAAATACAAGCCATACAATCTGCTACTATAGCTGAAAATACAGAAAATTCTGAGTTTTTATTGTTTTTACTTCTTCAAATCACAAAATCCAACCTTCAATTCAAGTTCTCGATGTTTTAAAAATATCTCCCACCAATTAAAAATTGATTCACCTTCCTAACTGACCTTTGAACTGGTTTGACTCTTCACATTCCCTCCATAATGCAAATTTTGCAATTTTACAACATTTGAGTTTGCAAATTTTGCACATTTTTGCAATTTTTAAACATTTTGCACTTTTTGAAAAACCCAACCTCCTAAACACCTAATACAGCTCAAATATGACTAAATACATAATATAATGGTCTTATAGACCTTATTTTAATACAAAACTCAAAATCCTATATTCTAATCCTTATTTTCCTTGATGAACAAAACCTACTGAATGGTGCTCCTACACCAATCATACATTGACCTTCTTGTCCCTCCTAAAGTTTGGACCACATCCATTACCTCCACATAAAACTCGACATCCTTGGTCTTCTTGGTTCCCATGCCTTGATATGGTTATGCAAATGAAAATGAAGCAAAGTAATCATCTCCTTCCCCGCTGGCTGGAAGAATGCATGCTTAATGTTTTGATACATGATATCACCTCTCTCATCTACTCTCATGGTTGAATACCGAAATCTAGTATGGTAGGCCTCCAGAGTTCCAGTCATCTTTCTTCCTCTTCCACCAAATTTTGGCCCGATCCACATTTCTGCTAGCCTAATTGACTTTGTTTTTGAAAGCTGAAGTTTCTCTTGAGTCACTAGTGTTGCTCTCTCTTCCTTTTCGAACTCTTTCATTGCTACAGATCATCTTTGGGATTTAATCATTTGTAACACATGTGTTTGATGTGCTTTGAATCCTTGCATCTAAAGGAAATTTCCTCAACATAAATACTGCTAGGAAATTTCAACGTTGCCATTGTAGTTGGTATTAAAGTCGATACCTGCAACATTGAAAATTATCCTTATATAAGAATTCCCTCCATCTTGTTGGCTTGTAACACTCTTGATGGTGGCTACATGAAATCTGATTCTAATTCCTCTTCTACATTAGAGGGAACTCATATATCCTTGTTTTGACTCTTTTGAATTATCAGAATCAGAATCACTAGCTTCCATATTCAAAAATTCCTTACCACCATCTTCAATAAATTGGCCACCACTTCAAGTTCATTCTGCTTTCATAATACTTTATATCCACGGAGTTCAACCATTCCTTCATGCCATCAAATGAAGATTGAGGAATGGCGTCAATGTGGAGTACATCCCACTTGAAGTATTTCAAAATAATAGCCATATCAAATGCCTTTTTCCCAAGTCATACTCTCTTAAGGTTAACAATCTCAATCTTGAACTAATAGTGATTATTAAGAAAGGTAATTCCACCAACTCTATCAAATAGTTTACTGTAGGAACAATAAAAGCAGAGGCTTTGAAAGGAACTCCATGAAAATCAAGATCTCTAAATGGTATATCAAACTCTTAGACCTCATTCTTGCACATTTACAACCAAATTCAAATATTTTCCTTCAAAAGGCTACAAATTTAAATATTGACAATTTTGTAGCAAGAATGCATTTTTTTGCACATTTGACCACCGAGACTCAAAAAATCACCTTGATACACCTTAAATGGTCTTGATTGACCTTATTTAGCATAAATAAACACAAAATACCTTAATATAATCTATTGACCACCTATCAACCTTCAAAAAGTGAAATTTTGCAACTAGGAGACTAGGTGCTCCTGCACGAAAATTACATTGTGTCTGAGCCTTCAAGAGGCTTTAAATCTAGCCTTTACAAATGATTCTACATCTTTCTAATCATGCCTAATTGTTGAGCTTGTAACTAACATGACTTATTACATTATAAATCAATTGACCATGTAATATGACCTTAAATTCAATTGACAATTTACTCAAAACACAATTTACTAACTTAAAATAATTCCATGAACCAAATTTGTTCAATAACCTTGGTTCCCCTGCACCAAATTTCAATATTTCAATAAATGTCATTACAAGTACAAATCTCATTACAATGCCTTAGGTACTCTATTCTCACAAATATTTTACAATGTCACTCATACATTTGAGATTTTCTTATAATGTCTACATTATAGGTTCTCATTTAGAGGTTAACTTCAAATGAGTAACTTGAGACTCCCTCTCAAAGCTTCACATGATCTTTTATAATGGCTTCAAATCATAATTGAGATTTTTCAATATCATCAAAATAAGGATGTTGCATTGCTTTTTTGGCTGAGATTCTCTTCAATGGATCAAAAATCAACATTTTCTACAAGGAGAGACCAATCAATTTTTACTAGTTTAGTTACAGATGTACACAAAGTAAAAGAATAAAAAGAAATAGCTCATCCAAAATGGAAATGAAATGAAAATAGATGGAAGGAACTTACAGATAGGCATGGTAGTCTATCAACTTAGTCACTCCTGTTCATACATCTTCACTATGAGTTCCAAGATACCTATTGCACACAACACCTCTCATTAATCTAGAATATATTGAAATTTGAGATGCTCCTATAATGTCTACATCATAGGTGCTCATGATAAGGTTAACTTCAAATGAATAACTTGAAATTCCCTCACCAAGCTTCACACACTTTTTTAATGGCTGAAAATCATAATTGAGATTTGTCAAGATAATCAAAATAGGGATGTTGCATTGCTTTTATGCCTAAGATTCTCTTTGATGGCTCATAAATTTGCATTTTCTGCAAGGGGACACCAATCAATGTTTACTAGGTTACTTATAGATATGCAAAGCAACATAAGATGATAGCATTGGCACCAAAAAAATTAACATGGATACAAGTATAAATTAATAAGAACCATTGTCCATATACTTACAAATTAATCCAATGAACCATCTAGATCTGCTCTACTCTTTATTGTGTCAAGTATTGCCTCATGGTCAGACTCACGAACCTTCCACATGGTCTTGTTCAAATGTCTACCCCCATATTTGGTCAAATGAACATTATATGCCACAACAAGGTTTGAATAATGAAGAATCTTATGATGCATGTCAAAGTCCTCAAACAGCCAATGTTTAACACTCTTGTGTGGGTACCTTCTAAGCCATGTTCCAGTAACAACAACTGAGCCTGTAGGGTATTTGATGTTTTCTCCATCTATAACTGGGGCTTCCAATTTCTTTTTGGCCTCAACACAACGACACAAGTAATAGATTGTTCCCTCTTCATTTTATTCATCTGCAATAAGTGCATAAACATGCCCTACATTGATATGTGGAAAAAATCACTTGAAATTAGTCAACATTATGAATACAATATAAAGTAAGATAACAATATGGAATTTCAAAAACTAAGCAAGTAGATATATTACCTAGTTGAACTAGATCTGATACGTGGTCAAAGTCGACCAATGATTCCATCTGTGTTAGTTCCAATGCCATCAGAGGGTGATATGTGTGAAGTGGGCTAAGATAACTTGTCAACCATTTTTCAACCCACTCCCCTAACTCAAAATCATTCTAGGCTTGCATTGTACATGAAGAACAAAAGCATGCCATCTTACGTGTATTGATACTCCATGAACCTGCATTTGAGCTAAGGAAAGAGTGTAGCTCACTCAATCCTGTTAGTGTACAAAAATCCTCATATGGTGTAATGTTAGTATCATCCATCAACCAAAAAAATATACAAACTGAAGACGTACCTTCATTACCTAGATCCATCAAAGCATTACACCACTCGACAATTGAACTTGCATCTGTCAACTTTTCACTATCATTATACTTTAACTCTTCTCATGCTAATGCTCTCCATCATGCTCCCCCTTTCCATGCTCGGCCTCACAAAAGTTCCACATATGTCAAACACCTATAGTGAGATGCATCCTACACAACTAGTAGAACATGTGTGTGTTCTTGAACTGTGATGCACAATTATCCAACCATATTATATGTTGACCGTATGTTATGCCCCTTCGAGCCAAATCACTATAGAACATCTAGAAGCAACCTTGCACGAACTATGGAGAATGTGTGTGATCATCACTAATATAAAACTGATACTCCCTCAATACCTTCCTTTGGTCCTCTTTACTATCAACTGCATGAATGAATTCTATGTGCACAAATATCGAAACCTGTGTGGAGTTATAATATTATAACTGCACCTCACATTGTGGCTGTAGAGTGTAGTTCTCTACAAATTCAACCACTGATACTATGCTTCCAATTGGAAAGGTGTCCTTACATATCTTGAATTGTGTTTCCAGCCATCGAGCTCTATGGGTATGCCTTGCATACTCATACACTAGATTTTCATGAAACATGGACATAAACTGATACACTGGAATCTTCTCAATAACAAAATCAAACCTTTTTACTTGAGACCCATATTTTGTAGCGCATGCCACTTTTTTATACTTCCCAAAATCTACCAGTTTATCTCCCACCTCATTTGTGCTTTCCATATGTTGACATATTTGCATTTTTTGCAAGCCACCGCAACGCTCGCATGAACCATCCAAGCATGTTGTCTTGTAGAATATTTGGCCATCCTCTATTTGACATAATTTTTTTGATAAGAACTCTCTTGAAGATTTTGGTGGGGCTTCTATGCCAGAATCCTACAAAACATCGTTAGTATGCAAATCTAAACATATAGAATGATAAACATCATAATGGTTATCGAGTTCAATATGTAGTCTACAACAACAAGTAGTGCATGTGTGATTTATCTTGAAATAAAAAATTTTAAGCATTTTGAAAAATCTTTGAGAAATACTAAATTGAGGATAAGCATTTTGAAATATATGAAAATTTTTGGTGTGATTTGTATCCAAAAAGTGCTTTGGATGTGGCTCACAGTTCCCACTACTGATTCTCCTTCTTATGACATCCCTTTGATTCAGAGATGGCCTTGTATTATTATTCCAATAATCTTCAATTAGTGTTCTCAATGCTTCAACAAATTTTTTATCTTTATGTGGCAGTCTTCCCAAGAATTCCCATAATTCATTTGAATCGATGCCCTCAATTCTTTGCTGCCTTTGAACAGATTTTGATAAAGTTTTTCTACTAATTCCCATTTGTTCACTCATCTTTTTAATGAGACGAGATCTCTTTGTTTGATAGCTTACCAAATTTGATGTAATGCCACATTGGGTGACATTACTATCCTTTGAGCATGAGGTCTTACCCACACTCTCATAAGCATCCATTAGATTCTTCACAATAGTGTTTTCACTTGATGCATTTGATGTTCTCAACCCAAGAGTCTTCATGATGTTTATGTACTTTAAAACCTGCATCATTTGAAAAAATAGTTGACATCTTGCAATCTCATTTCCCCTTTCAAAGAACATTTTCCAAATCTTATCAACATATCTTATACAAGTGCATTTTGAAATATTACCTTCCATGTGCTGCAAAATATCTTCATCAATATTAATTAAAAACATTGGCTTTCTACGCAAAATTCTAGGTGGTGTTCTCTTAGGTACATACATCTCAACATTAGCAATTTCATCAATATTTAATTGAAGTGGGCTAGATTGCATACCTTCGACCGAGGGTGGAATAGAATACATACCTTGAGGTTCACATGGGGATGATGGCATACCTTGTTCATCAAATCTGAATGATGTTGTACTCTCAACTTTAGATGTGGTGGATGGTGTCCAACCATACTCACTTGTGGTAGATGGTGTCCCTCCATATTCGCTTGTGCTTAATGGTGTCCCTTTGTATTCACTTGCGATAGAGGGTGTGTCTCCAACTATGGTATCTGCATCTCCTCTCGCATGACTCTTTTGCATTTGTGCCCTTTGTGCTGCCAATTTATTTTCTCTTTTTGATGGTTGAGGTTCCCCTTCAACTAGCTTGTTTTCGTCAATCATTCCCAATTTTTTCTTTTCACGATATTCCCTCATCCATTTTTTCTCTTTATCTCTGAAGGCTTAGATTTGATCATCTATTAGTTTTTTCCTTTTAACAGTTCATTTCTTCGGCATGACGAATAATTTTACTTGTGCAAAAAGTGCTAAGTCAAGTCAAATTAACTAATAGTGAAGGGCTATAAAAGTCTATTAAAGAGGGATACCAATAGTCACCTCTTTCAAATGTTATTTTTCAAAGTTGACGTGGTTTGTTTTAATAGGGAAACATTATAAAAGGCCATGATAAACTTGAATGGAGGATGATCTTGGATTGGGCGCCAAACCAAATGAGGAAATGTTGAGTTTTCCTTAACAAAATTGAGCTTTTGGTGACTAAAATTGATTTTATGAGTTGGGAAGCATTATTTTATGTTATATTGAGCATGATAAGGGTATATTAGGCTTGTTTCAATAGTTTTCAAGTTTTGGAGTGTTTGGCAAGTGCTACTTTCAATAAAAACATAGGGTTTCTAAGCCTAGGGAGAGGGTTTTATTGTTTGGGTGGTCAATGATTGAATATTTGCAATCTAATGCTATAATTCTAAGTTTTGATAGATATAAAGTGCTTCCCCAAGGTTTTAGGAGATTTGGACAAGTTTTGAAGGTGGTCCCTTTGTAAAAGTGGGCTAATTTAGGCCCTTAAAAGCATAGAAAATTTGATAATTTGTGCAGTTTGGTACAAAACAAGCATTGGTGATTGTTGGATATATTGAAATGCTTTGTAATGGGTAAAATAAAGGTGTCTAAATGGTCCTAGGTTTGTAGAACAAAAAATTTGCATAGTGAAGCTTATTAAGCAAACCATTGCTAATACTAGTACTTTTAGGCTTAATGAAGGTTTGGTGGTTCAAGGGTGGTTATGGGCATTGAAGGAAGTTGGGAATCCTAATTTGAAAATGTTGGTGCAACTAACTATTTAATTACACTTTCATAAATTTACTTAGGAATTAATTTAAGTTCTAGGTTGCATTTTGTTATCCTTATCTAATTGAGCTATCTTGTAGCTCAAGTTAGGTTTAGGGTTGTGCATGCTTGCCTTTATAAACAAGCCTCATCTTGTACATTTGTATCAATCGAATCATCAATCAATCTTGCATTTGATATAGCAAGCATTCTCGCCATTATCTCTCTCTTGTGGAAGTATTTTGGTCTAGCAATTGGTTCCTGGTTTCTAACATGGTATCAGAGCTTCCAGGGTTGCGGACTCCTTCCCAGATCTGAGGGTTTTATTTTTGGCTTGAAGATTTTTGCTGGGTGCAGATTGGGGTTTCAATAACCTCGCGATTGAGATCAAAAGGTTCTGTAGATGAATTTTGACTGTAAATTCGCCCATTTTGGGTAAAGTTGTTTTTGAAGCAAATTTTTTTTGTTGGAACAATCTTCTCAACAGTATGATTTTTCCATTTTCGCAAAAAAAAAAAACAAAAAATATTTTTCTGTGTATTTGTATTCTTGTTAATATTTTGGGGAAAATTATTTTGTTTTTTCATTGGGAAAAATATTTCAATATATGTTTGTGGGTTATAAAGTATTTGGTGGGTAGAATCTACAGAATATTCCACAGCTTGTATCGCATTGCGTAGGTCTTTATAGCCCTCGACAGATCTGTCATTTTTTAGTACAGTGTACTCCAGCCTACATCATTATTGTGTCAGATCTTTCTTCGCCGACAATTTTGGGATCACAATTGGTGGTACAGATCCATCAGCATCCATGGGTACCTTCCTTTGTAGTCGGCTAGAATATTCTGACATAATCCACACATAGTGGTCGCTACATCCACCCATTTATTGCATCAACCAGTCATAGGCCATTGATGGGCCCAAGTTGATTTCATCCGCACCCATCACATCTGTAGTGGAGGGTACACTATCGGACGCTTCGCTATCAATCGTCTGATCTGTGACAGGGCTCTCCTATCGGTGCCCTTCAACATCAGCCTTACTTTATCATTTGTTGTTGAATGTACAAGGTGGTCGCGAGCAGATCTTGTCCCTTCATGCAGTCAATCTATACTCCATCCGCCATTGGTAGGGATTATTGTTCACTGGCATCATCTCCAAACTGCTGGTGTATGGGTACGCCGAGTTAGGGTATCCGTAGACCCATTCGTTGGTCATATCGTTGTCGGATCTAGTCATAGCTTCATCAGCGGACATTGATTTTTTCATCAGTTGGCATATTCTCTTTTGAAGATTTTTGCATGGACATATTTTCCCTATTTTTGGTTAGTTTTTTTTTAAAAGAGAGCAAGTTTTTCTTTAAAAAAAGCTTTCTATTGATTTTTTTTGAAAAAGCTGAGAGAAGTTTTGGAGATTTTTAAAAGTTTTCTATAAAACTTATTTATTTCCAAATAAAGAGGGAGAAGCCAACGATCATTCAGCCCCAGATAGTTTGTAAATGGATGACTTAATTACTTTGGAGAATGGGAACTATAGGCAATGGAGTAATTTAATTCGCACTCATCTTTGTGAGAGAAATCTATTGCCTTATTTTTTTAATAAAATTCCTTGTCCTAGCACAAATGTTGAGTATGGCATTTGGAAAGGCTTTAGGGCTAGAGTCTTTAGAGTTATTTTTGAAAATGTAAATGATGACATTTTGGGACACTTATTCACTTTGAATTTACTCATGCTCTTTGGACTCACATTAGAGAGGTATATGAAGACCATGATTCTTCCCCATCTCTTGAAGCTCCTCTTTCCAACTCACATGTGCTTGTTCATTCTTCAGAGTTGATAACCCATTCTTGTGATCCTTTGGACAAGATTGTAGATGCTTCAGAGGTTCCTGATTCTTCATCTTTTATTGATGATTCATTGAGTGCTACCAGTGATTCATTGCAACAGGTATCTGATAGTCTTCTTGATTGGGATTCTTATTTGGCAGACATTGCTTCTTTGTTTGTGGAGTCTCACATTTCAGATTTGGAGGACCAATTTGAGGGTTTATCTCTCTTATTTGATGATAGTCACATATCCGCTATTGTCACTTCATGTTTGTCTTTGGAGCTTGTTCAAGATCAGTTTCCATTTGTTCTTGGTTTGTCACAGTTTGTTGTGATTGGGCATGTACCTGATTGGATTGTCGCATCATCTTCATCATCCAAGAACTTGGCAACACATGAGCAAATTTCAGAGACACAATCTTCATACATATGGATTCCTCTTCGTACTTCCTATCCAGAATGGGAATCATTCCTGCAGTTGTACTTGGTGTATCTTCTTCCTAAGGGGAGAAACATTGTTTGTAGGCATTGGATTTTTTTTGTCTTCATACATTAACCATACTTGCAGGAGATCATACATCATGGGGGGGATATCTTATCTCATCACTTCCCTCTTATGGGGGGGTCATTTATTGTATATTCATGATGGATGTAGTCCTTGGGGGATATCATTGATTCCTCCATACATCATGTTTACATTCATCATGCTTGTTTTTTGTCTTGTTTTCTCTCTTTTGGAGAGGGGTTTTCTTCCCACTGGGTTTTCCCCTTTTCTCCTCTTTATGAGAGATTGCATTTCATTTGCATCTGTAAATCAGTACCTAACATGGCCTAGTTTTCAAGACCCATAGTAGTTTGCATTATAATCTTCTCCCTAAGTTGCACTTATGGGGGGGTGTTGGTGTAATTAACTATTTAATTACACTTTCATAAGTTTACTTAGGAGTTAATTTAAGTCCTAGGTTGCATTTTATTATTCTTATCTAATTGAGCTATCTTGTAGCCCAAGTTAGGTTTACGGTTGTGCATGCTTGCCTTTATAAACAAGCCTCATCTTGTATATTTGTATCAATCAAATCATCAATCAATATTGCATTTGATATAACAAGCATTCTCGCCATTATCTCTCTTGTGGAAGTATTTTGGTCTAGCAACTGATTCTTGGTTTCTAACAAAAAATGTATAAAAACATCATACAAACCTAAATAGAGGGTTCAATGAATTTCTTTTGAGGATTTGGTGCTCTACTCAACGCCTAAACTGTGGAGTTTCAAGTATTTTTTTGTGTTTTCAGTTTCTTTTTCTTGTGTACGGCCCAGTACAAGCCTCCCATGATTAGAAATTCATAAATCACTATGGTGGCAAGTCTTAACTTGGACTTTAATCTATTTTGAGACTCCTTCTATTGTTTTAGTGAATGAAAAACTCCATTCTTCATGATTAGCCTGCATAGACCAGTAGGGTGTGAGTTTTACTTTAATTTATAGATGGAGCCTTTCCTCCTACTGTGGTAACCTATGATTCAGAGGAAAGGTTTGTAATATGTTGTTTTAAATTTTCATGTTTCTTTTAATAGTGGTAAGGCATCTATAGGGATGGTGATGTTATCTTAGGCTGAGAATGTGAGTTCTTGGCATGAAAAGGAGGAACCAAAGTGGTTTTTTTGAGATCTAATGAGGCTAAAGGTCTAGTGAAGGTTTTTTTTTTTTACAGACCCTGAAAAACTTGTTTGATGCTTTGGTGAGGCTTGGAAGGCCTTGGAGTTGTGAAATATAGAAAACCCTAGATATTTATGAGCAAATTGAGGGTTTTGTATTGGAAACCTATTTGAGCATGCAAGGTCCTAAAACCTAGAAAATATTTTGTTTTGAGACCTAAGTAAAGACTATTTTTGGATTTGGGGGTCTGCTAAGAAGTGAGAAGGTTGTGTGGGGAATTATACCCAATTGAGTGACTTTGATATGCTACAACCTGAACAATGTGAATTTGTTGAAAGAAGAGGTCCTGATGAAATTGTAAATTGAAAATTTGTTTGTAGATTGGAGTTGTGTGTTTGTGTGTTGTAGGCCTCACCCTACTGCATTAGGAGTATATTCCTTTTTTTTAGAGACATGTATGGAAAATTTGGTAGCATAGACAAGGCAATCAATTGGTTTGTAGAACTATTTGAAAAAAATACCTCAATGAAAGCTTTGGAAGCATACACAAAGAAAGTCAATTGTTAAATTTAACAAAATGCCTCAAGGAGATGTGGTTTAAAAATGTAATAGGAAAGTGTATAGAATTGTGTAATTTAAAATGTCCATTGACAACCTAAGGTTGTAACATGACAAACAAACAATTTGATCAGCATGGAAAAACAACAAAAATAAAAGCAAGCCATAATAGAATGAAAGAAAATGTACAAAGACTTCACATACCTAAAAAACCAAAGTTTCAAATGGAGGAGTTCTACCCAATTATGTAGCCTTTGCTTCTTCTTTCCTCAAACTCCTAAAAAAATTGAATTTTTCAAAAGCTTGTTCACATCCAAACTTTAATTGTATATAAGTTATCACTGTACTTCAAACTTGAATTGATATTGTATGCCTTTCAATGTGAAAACCCTGCTATTTCATGCAAAGGTGATGGAAATATCATGAAAAAGGTGGTGGAATCTACAAATCATGCATGCACACTTCACTCAATCACCAAAAAGATACTTTTTGTTGGAGCACATGCAAAACCAGGAGAATATGCAGAATGTGGGCTGACATCAGAGATATATTGTGTTATTTTACTGTTCTTAGTACAATAAAAAATGCTCTCACATTATAACACACTCACGTTATAACATGAGCATGTTATTTCTTGATAAAATGGCCATGTCTCTACTTATTCATAATACACTCACATTATAATAAAGTTGGTTTTTTTAAAGATTTATAGGGTAGAGGGTTAAGGATAGAGGGGAGAGAGATAGAGGGAGTGAGTGATAGAAAGAGATACTTGAGAGAGGGAGAGACTTGAGAGAGAGAGAGAGAGAGGAAGGGAGTGGGAGAGAGATAGAGGGGGGACGGGCCAAGGGTAGAGGGTAGAGGATTTAAGGGTTTAGGGTTTAAGGGTTAAGAGTTTAAGGTTTACGATTAAGGGTAGAGGGGAGAGAGAAAGAGGGAGTGACTAAGAGAGAGATACCTAAGAGAGGGAGAGGGGGTAGGAGGGAGAGGATTGAGAGAGAGAGGGAGGGAGTGGGAGAGAGATAGAGGGAGAGATGGTTAAGGGTAGAGGGGAGACAGATAGAGGGAGTGAGTGAGTGAGAGAGAGACTTGAACCCACTCACTCCCACCCTCTCCCATGCTCTCTGACTCTCTCCCACTCTCTC
>VDFB02281492.1:274139824-274209400 GCA_007258455.2 Sequoia sempervirens | reverse complement strand
AAGAAATAATAATACAAGTATTAGTAATATGGGGGTATTACATCCTCCCCCCCAAGGATATGGCTTACTCCAGGAAGCCATTAAATAGATAAGAGTAAGCACGCAACAGCCATGCAGAGATCACGCCAAAACCATACACATAACTCACATCACTGGAAACCACATCACACAATGACACAGGGGTTCATAGTGCATCCTTGATAGGAAGGATATCGGTGCATTGCGCACTACACCGAGGGTCCTATCCTTTCCATCAGTTTCCTGCACCACTACCCTGAGACTGACTAACGGAAGAAACTTAGGTTCACAACAAACACAACAACACAAATGAAACTCTAGACTCTAGGGACAAAACGCAAGGTTACATAGTGAGCACACATAGTGCCCAGTGTATGAACCTCGCTCTGATACCAAGTTGTAATGCCCGTCGTGCAAACCCCAGAGAACTCACCCAATGCAAATAATTTTTTTTTAAAAACAATTACATTAAACATGCAATTACATTAAACCATAACCACATACATATAATATAGCATTAACACACTTGGCTCTCTGGGGCACGCGAGGTTACTTCGCAACACTAAACATAAATAAAGATGAAGAATATAACATAACCATTTAATTTATGATAACCATAAAAAATGATACATCTGATAACCATGATGTGAGTATGATAAACATCGCATAACTACATCCATGATACATCTCTTAAAAGAGTTACAAATGAGCCTAACTATTACATTGTTGATATAATATTACATTACAATTTTCTTTGATAAATTACATTGGATTTCCCAACAAGGGGATTGATACAAGTATAAAGAAATTTGAAGTACAAATGATCACTGGTACAACTCCAGCCGAAAAAGCTGAGAAAATAGGACGCTGATGGGGAACCCAACGGGTGCGGAGCACGTTCCACCCAACCATGTGAATTACAAATAACTCACCCCCCATGCTCAGAGGTGACGAGGAAGTGAACCCAACCATGAATGTCAAACCGACTCAACACATTAAGATACAAATCTAATACAACTCAAAGCATACGATGAACAACCAACAACGTTCGCAGACCACATGACAAGTTAAAACCAAGAAACTCATCACAATAACATGAAGTACTATCAATTAACAATCATGAATCAAATTCACAAAAAATTCAAAGAAACATCATAAACAGATAACATCCAGAGGAACTGAACCAACACCCAAAATACATTTCCAAATAAATCAGAACCAATATAAAGAACACGATTCCATAATAACTCTGAATCAACCATTCAATACACCATTCCAATAGGCAACAAGAACAAGTCAGACGGGTGTCAAGTAGGGAGGGTCATCACATAACTCTCATGGGATCCCCTGGCTCTTCCTCCAACTGAGGCGCCGACACCCACCTATGGATTCCCTAACCCTATAATCAGAACAACATAAAAATAACAATATCCAGAGGCAACAAGAAACAAGAACAACAAGGATGTCTAGTGGAGAGTGTCATCGCATAGCTCTCATGAGATCCCCTGGCACTTCCTCCAACTGAGGCGCCGACACCCATCTATGGATCACCTGGCCCTTCCTCCTACTGAGGTGCCGGCACCATAGGGTAGCTAATGCGGAGCCGATAATCTCTCATGAAGATGAGACTACGACTTTGCCGACCACGGCCTATTCAGTCTAGCACTAGTCTACGGTAGCCCTAATGCATAGACAAGGAATCCAGTTTTAAATATCTTGTATGTTTTACTACCCATCCCCCTAAATTCTATTTTTAGGTTATCACTTGTTTAACTACTCTTACGTGGGTTCCCCTGGCACTTCCTCTTACCCGAGGCGCCGGCGCCCACGAAGAGCCACTCTCCCTATGACCCTTAACAGAAAACTAGAATAAGGCAAGGGTTGTACCAAAACAAATAAAGCAGAAATCTCAAGACCAACCATGCGAGGCATTCCTCATCTCGCGATAATCCATAATCAAAACACAACAACCCCATACAACCCTTCCAAACATAAGGAAACAATATCAACTTCAAGAGTTAAACCAACACAAGAATAACATTCAAAGACTAATACATGCCTCTGGAACTAAGATTCACCCTAACCCTAATTGGTTTCAACACTAACCAATAACCATTACGGAAAAGAACTAACAATGCATTTAAAATAAAAATAAACTTCAGTCAATCACAAAGAGTATCCGGTTCCTAACACCAAATAAAATGAAATGTCATTATCTCGACATAATTCCACAACAACAAATAAAAAATAATAATTCCCGATTGTATTATTTGCTCAACCAATAAAATAATCCCTTTTATTTTTTAATAATACAAATTAATCTTAAACTATTATTCAATTACATTATAAACTAACAAAAAAATTAAATAAAATAACCAATTAAATTTTATTAAACTAAAATCATTAATATTTTATTTCTAAACAAAATTATATTTTTCTTTTTAAACTAATCTTAAATAATAATAAAAAAAATATATATTTAAATATATATAAATAAATATATATATAAACATTTATATATATATATATATAAATATATATATATAGTATATATATATATAATTTAAAAATTTAAAAATTTAAAAATTTAAATATAAAATAAACAAGTCCAAATAAACAAGTCCCACTCCTGGCGGTAGGCCCATTGTTGCGAGGTGCCCACCCCGGCCAGTCAAGTACCTGGAGACTCTTGTCTTGTAGCGTAGTCTAGAATTTGTTAATACATGATCGATCCATGGGCGTGGGGAAAGGGGAGGTACGGCCTCCGCCGTCCTTCCCCTTGACCCTATAAATTAAAACTATAAATATTTTTTTTTTTGAAATAAATACAACTTTAAAACAAGTTTCATGTATATTTTATTTTATTTTATTTTTTATACGAATTTCTGACAAAATACGGCCTCGGCCGACGTACAGGTACAAAATACCAGGGGTAATTTAAAATATTAATATATATAACACACATATATATACATATTAAAATAACAGAAAAATATATATATATATAACAGATATATATATTAAAATAACAGAGATATATATATATAACAGAGATATAATAACAGAGATATAACTGAGATATATATATATAATATATATATATTAAAATAACAGAGGGTAAATGTAAATAATATAATAGAAGAAACTACAGAATAATGAATCGATTCAGCCATATACAGATGTACCCAAAACCTCCAAATTTATTATTTCTAACAAAGATATTGTTTTCTTAAAATCCTATTTTTTGTTGAGTTGGAAATTTCAGATGAGAGGGTTTCTTTTGTTTTTGACAAATTTGAGAACAGAACAATAACTATATTTTTCTTGATTTCAGGTCTAAGATCCTTCACTAATTTTTAATTTGAATAACAGTTTATTTTCCTTTCTTCACATAAACCATATTTACTAAATTTTGTTTTGTTTTCTCTGAAGCACAAAGATGAAAGAAAATACTAAAAAGAATGTATAAGAAGAACCTGATGTCCAATGCTTATTCGAAAGTCTGAGGATGCCTGCTTGATTTTGACGTCCTCAAAGTGTTCCTTGATCGTGCCTCCAAATCTCCTCCACAGAACTTCACCTTCGAACTTGAATCCTGTTTTGTTGTTCAGAAGACTCTCCAGAACATTCACCAGAAACAGATTGACAATCTCTCTTTAAAACTCTCCTCCCAATACAACAGAAGATTTCAATACCCTTTCTAAAATTTCAGAATACACAACCAATCTCTTGCACAACTTCTGTAACAAAAATCCATGTGTGTGTGAACCCTTAAAAATTCCTAATTAAATAAAATATATTCCCCATTCCCTCAAAGCTATCCAAAAAAATCCAAAATTAAAAGAAAATCAATTCTTTAAAACTAGCTTTTCCCATCTCTCAATTCCTATTGGCCCACACTGTCTTTTTATTCTTTTATTGCTTTAATTCATGTTTTAAACTTTTTCTTTCTCCTCACATTACTTATTTTAAATAAAATTATTCGCATAATTATCACCACAAATTTAATTAATTAAAATAGTGAAGCATATTTAATATTTAATTATTATTTAATTGCAATATATAATTTTCAAAAATAATTAAATTATTTAAATATTTAAATACCATTTAATCCAACATTAAAAATAAATAATTTATTTCAATCATTAAGCTAAATCATAACTATAAATGCCCTCATAAATAAAATAAGACAAAACACATAACACGACACACAATGACGACAATTACATAAAAATCAACTATACCAAACAATGAGACGACCTGACATCATGGAACGGGAGGACTTCATCGTCACCTCTGTATCAACATTTATCCATTGGGTTATTTGGTGCTCGCCCTGTCCTGCCGAAGCAGGTGGAATCAAGACTTGTACCTGCAAATCCTGCATACAAATGAAGTTGTGTACATGTGCATATATACATATATATAAACCAAAGCATTAAATCAAGTACTACATTGTGAGAAGGAATCGCAACATAACAGGGCACTCGCGAACGAGTGATGCCATATTGTCCTTGATCACACCTATTCTAACAAATATAATATAACCAATCAATTAACATTTCTAACTAACATTCATCTCATAACATATTAAATTAAAATCCTTTGCATCATATGCATTTCAAAAAATTAACTGATATAATCAACTCTAATGTCATATAAAGTAATCATATCCATAATGAAATAACAACATCGTCTAGCATCTAACTAACCATATCAAACAATAACAGTATCCTCATAGTATCTGACTAACCACATCAAACAATACAGTATCATCATAGTCTCCAAGCAACACACAGAAAATAATAAGTCTAAACAGTATGAGGGGTATTACATGGTAGGTTTACTTTTGAAAATTATGCAGATGCATATGGAGCTGTATTAGATGAAGAAATGGTTGATTTCCTTAATTTAATTAAGTTTGTAAAATTTAAAGTTTTTGGTAGTTTGTACATTTGCATATGTTATAGATCAAATATTATTAAGTTGCCCCATAAATATTATATTACTGGGCCCAACTTAAAATAATATTATCATTCATTTCCCTTGATTTATCCTTTAGCCTATGAGAAATGATGATATGCTAGAGGTCTCTCCATGGTTCTAATTTGGAAAAGGGGACATGACAATAACTGATTGCATGACAACATAACTGATGAGTAATTGACTGATTTTTAACTATGATTGCACAACTAACTGCATGATTGCATGACTACATAACTGATGGGTAATTGATATGCTGCTAATGATGATTGCATAATTGGTGAAGACCTGGCTTATTTTTAATGTGCTGATAACAGACATCATTCTAATCAACAAGAGGTCACAAACCACTTAGCTTGGTCTTTAATTGACCCTGATTACAACTGCTATACTAAATAAGCCTATAGGGCCATAGCAGCCTGTAATAGTTTTAACTAGAGGGCCATGTTAATAGCCCAAAAGTAGACTGATTTTGAGAAGCCTTATAGTTTTCAATCATTTTTCCAGTGTTAAATTTAGTTTCTTTGGTTAATGTACTTATTCTGTGGAATTTTATTGATTGTTACCATGCTACTGTGGAATTTTATTGATTGTGTATGCACAAGCAGGCTAATGAGAATGGGTTTGTAAAAAGATCAGCTGCTAGTATGTTGAGTGGAAAACAATTTGCTTCTCCAAACATGGTGAGTTCTGTGATGACCTCAATGAACACATTTTATCATATTTTCTGTGTTCTATGGTATTGAATATTAAATCTTACAATTTTTTATTTGTCTGAATGAGATATTGATTGAGCTGCATGTAGCTACTATAATCTAAAGATAAAATTGTACAAGTTTATTAGTTTATTTTATTTATGCATAAAAATTTGTTGGAAGCCTTTATGCAAGTTTAGTAGGAACATGGATAATGTGTTATTTGTTGGAAGCCTTTATGTAAGTTTATGTTATAATGTGTTATTTTTTTCTTTTTGTAGGAATGTATTGATAAACTCAAAGAAGGAGATAAAGTTAAGGTGTTGGATCCATTAGATGGTGATGTTGTGGGCATTGGGCGGATTCACTCCCTATCTATTATACATGGAGTCAACTTGAAAGGAACAATGGATGCAAACGTAAACATTTTAAAGGTCACGAGTAACATACCCCTTGTTTATGAAGACAAAATAGATGGAGCTGTTCGTCTGAAAGAGAAAGAAGGAACCTTCACACAGTGGCCACTAAAATATCTGCAAAAAATGACATAGTTGAACATATTTATCATGTACTAGTTGCTAGACATCTTGGCTCACTATTTTATGCAATATTTTGAATATGTTGTTCAGGGATCTTAATTATCATGGTGTATTTGAAAGAGTTGGAAACTCTTAGACAACTTTGACATTTTTTATTATATTTACATATATACTCTTAGACACTTGACATTTTATAACTTGATATATATATTGATATATATTTGCATTAATTTTTTTTATTGTAGATTACCTTTATTTATCATGATGTTGAATCAATCTTTTAATTTTAGTATGTTGTAGCTTATACGCATATGCAATATTTTTATTTACTTTTATGTTTTAGTTCAAATTTAATATTATATTAGTTTTGCATTATAAAATTTATGGTATTTAATAAATTATTTATTTCGTGATTATATTTACTACCAATTAATGAAAACTAGTAAATAAAATGACTGAATTAATGACTAAAGTAATGATTAAATTAATGACTAAATATGACTAAATGACTAAATAACTAAATATATGACTAAAGTAATGACTAAAATAATGACTAAATAAATGACTAAAGTAATGACTAAATTAATGACTAAATATATGACTAAATTAATGACTAAATATATGACTAAGTAATGACTAAATATATGACTAAATAAATGACTACCTTGACTAAATAAATGTCCAGTTAACAACAATTAATGACTAAATTAATGATTAAATATATGACTAAATTAATGACTAAATATATGACTAAATAAATCACTACCATGACTAAATAAATGACCAGTTAATAACAATCAATGACTAAATTAACGATTAAATCAATGACTAAATTAATGACTAAATCAATGACTAAATCAATGACTAAATCAATGACCAAATTAATGACTAAATCAATGACTCCAATCAATGACTAAATCAATGACCAAACAACATTCCAACATTCACAAATCAATGATCAAATAAATGACTAAAATAGTTTAGTCATAAATTTGTCTAAGTATAATGATCCGCAATAAACCACTAATGGTCATGCGACCAAAATTAGTCATTTATATGCAATTTTTAGTAGCTTATTTAGTCATATATTGTTGTTTGTGTACTAGTGATCTGTAGGCACTCCAGTTATCATAATAGATGATTGATATCTTCTAAAATGTGATACCAAGTTCAATGAGAATATTCTAAAGCCAAATAGCCTCAGTGGTAGCATTAGCACCCTCCCAATACTTAGCTTCAATTGAAGAAAGATAAATGGCATGTTTCTTCTTTCTTTTCCAAAAAATGGGGCCAAAACTATAGTGAAAACTATAGCCAAATATGGACTTGTGATCACCAATATCACCACCCCAATCAGAATCCATGTATCCAAGTAAGTTTGAACTTGTGCTTGCTGCATAGTGAATCCCATACCAATGAGTTCCCTAGATGTAGTGAAAGATGTCTTTGGTAGCTTTCCAGTGAATTTAATGTGGTTCCATCATTAAGCGAGAAACAATGCTAATTGTAAAGGAAATGTTAGACTAAGTATGAGTCAAGTAGATGAGGCTACCAAAAGGTTGATGATATAATATAGCGTCAACTAGTGGTGTGGAACATTTTCTCTCAATCTTAACTCTAGAAAAAAAGGGTGTCAGTGCAAACTTACAATCAACCATATGAAAATGTAAAAAAATATCAAGAGAATACTTGGGTTGTGCAAGAGAGATCCTGAAAGTGTTCTGAGTGATCTCTATACCAAGAAAGTAGTCTAACAGACCCAAGTGAGTCATGGTAAATTTTTTGTGCAAATTAGTCTTGATAGTTGCAATGATGGATAAAGTGCTCCTATTGGAAATCAAGTCATCAACATAGAGAGCCAAGAAGAGAAGATCATCCTCCTACCATAATATGTAGGTATTCAGATTTGAGTGGCATCTAGAGAACCCAATGGATAGAAGAAAGGAGTCCATTTTGGCATACCAAGCTCGAGGAGTCTATTTGAGGCCACAAAGAGACTTAGTTTGCAAACCAATGAAGAATCTTGAATGAATCCTTGTGGTTGCTCCATGTAAATTTCTTCATGTAGATCTCCATGAAGAAATACACTATTTGCATTTGCCTAATGTACAACCCAATCATGAGCTATATAAATGGAAAGTAGCAAGCCAATGGAATTCATTTTTACAATAAGGGCAAAGGTCTCAGTGTATTCAATGCCTAGTACTTGAGAGAAACCTTTGGCCACAAGTCATGCTTTATATTTTTCAACTAATCCATCTGCTACAAATTTGGTTCAACAGATCCATTGACATCAAACCAATTTTCTTCCCTTAGGAAGTGGAACAAGATCCCATGTTTTATTTTGTATTAAAGAGTTGTACTCTTCCTCCATTGTAGAATCCCACTCAACAGTACTAGAAGCTTCATCAAATGATTATGGATCTAAATCCATGGCGATGTAGTAATATAGAATGTCATTATGTTGTGATTGGTTCCTCCTAGTATTTGAAGGATCCCCACCAAGATCACCTGCAGACTCAAGTTTTTTGCCCAACAAGGAATGGTAGGAGATGGAGGAGGAGATTCTAAACTCTCTAAAGAGGAAGATGAAATTTCATGATAAACTTGATGACTAGAGGAATCTTGAGTAAAATCCTTGATGTCAGAATCCCCTAAATACACTATGGAGGAATGAAGAGTAGAGGATGAGCTAGAAGAGCTTTCCTCAAATTGCACACTATGATCAATGAAGATCTCACACATTTCATGATTCATTAGTTGATATCCTTTGACACCATCAGGGTAACTAACAAAGATACAAGGTTGAATTTGAGGTTATAAGGCCTTACACTTCTCCAAAGGAACATATGCCCATGTTGGGGAGCTAAAAACTCTAAAGTACCCCACAAAAGGTTTCCTACCACACAAGGCTTTGAAGGGAGTGATGCCATTTAATGATTTATGTGGAACTCTATTCTAGATGTGAGTAATATAGTTGATAGTTTCTACCCAATATGTAGGTGCAAGAGAGAAAGCATGGACCATGCAACCAACCATCTCTTTTAGAGACATATTTTCCCTCTTAGCTACACCATTTTGTTGTGGTGTGTAGGAAATTGTATTTTGAAGGTCAATCCCTTGAAGATTATACAATTGTTCAAATTGATGCTTCACATATTCTCTTCCATTATCAGTGCAGAGAATTTTGACACACTTTCTAGATTGCTTCTCAACACAAGCCTCAAACTCTTGAAATCTATCTACAATATTCAATAATGAAGGTGAGAATATAACAAACCTTACTAAAAGATAATGATGGAAAAGGATTCGTCAAGTCACTATGAACCAATTCAAGGACTTCCAAAGCCCTCCAAGCCTTCCCTTTATTGAAATTTTCCCCAAGATATTTTCCAAAGGTGCAACTTGGAAATACACCATTATAAAAATTGATTTGAGGAAGACCTATGATCACATTCTATTTATTGAGTTTCCGAAGATAGCTATAGTTCAGATGGCCAAACCAATCATTCTATAGTTTTCTCATAGAATTTGAACGAAAGAAATAAAATGGGATGTCAATCAAGTACAAAATGAGAGAAATCATACGAGAGAGACTCATGTTTAGAATTACCAACTACATTGAGTGCATTATCTTCAAGATTTTTGATACTAACTAAATCTAGAATGAATTCAACTTTTCTACCATTCTAAGTGATTTGGTAGACGAAGAGAAGGTTGGATAAAAAAATAGGCACATAGATGACATCCTCAAATGCACCATTTTTACCATTAATTGAACCCTTCCCAATTACATCCACTAGAGAATTATCCTCATTGAGAATGTGGGGCATAGAATAAGGCTCCAATAAAGAAAATTGTTCTTTAATAGAACCCATGTGATGTGATGCACCCAAATCAAGAATCCATTGTTATGAAGAATTGGAAATAGCAACAAGTTTATTTTCTTTCTCTTTACCTAATTTGAAAGAAGGAGAAGAGGATTGCTGAGAAACATAAAAGAGAAGATTAATGTTGTTCTTTTAAAGAATATTTTTTAACTCATCAATCTGCTTATGAAAAGAATCTTCCTCATGACCAGGTTTATTGTAGTAGCTACAAGTTGTCCTTTCTGTCTTTTTAAAATTCCCCTTCCAAGAGGAGGAGTTGGAGTAAGACTTTGTTGTAGAAGATGATTATTCTTGATCTCTTTGTGACTTCTTAGTGAACTGCTTTTGTATTTTTCCAAGCTTTCTTGATTCTTTTTGACCCTTTGGTTGACCACCCATGAAATCTTGTGAGTGGGAAGGCTTAAGAAGACCCATGGAAAGAATATTTCCTTGTTCTTGCATTGACATTTTAAAAAATGAAACAAAATAAGGTATAGTGAATGTATATCCCATTGTCAACCTATGAGTGTGAAAGCTAGAAAAATATGTTGCATATTCAGGTCCAAGTTTGTTGAGAGTGTTATAGAAAAGTTGAATTTCTTTCTTCTTTATGGCACATGATTTACATTGTTCTCTAAGATCGTTGAACTTGGTTACATAATATTGGATGTTGTCAAAATAATTTGGATCAAGAGTCATTATTTTATTGTTAATTTGATAATCATGAGCTTCATCAGTTGTACCATACAAAGTTTTTAATTTTCCCCATGTATCATGTGAATCTATACAACCTTCAATTTGAAACATTCTATCAAGAGAAACTAAAATCCTTAGAAAACCAAGAGTTTTTGTATGTTCAAACCTCCAAAGTAGTTTTTCCTCATCATTTTTGGGTTTAGTTACCTTCTTCTCAACATAAGGTGTATATCCTAGTTGCATTAAGGCATTCCATGTAGTTTGATGCCATGTATTGTAGTTGTATGGCATTAGCAATGGAAACTTAAATGTACCGATTGTGAAGGAGAAATAGAGCCCAAAATAGAAGAGATGTAAATGCACAAAGACAATAAGAGACCCCATATTCATTCAATCAAAGAACCCCTAAAGAAAATGATCACACTTTATATTTAGTATAGTTATAGATTTTTAGATTTCAATACTTTTAAGAATTCTCAAGAAATGAGCATATGTTGAAAGTACATTTTTGGTACAATTTCATATGAAATAAATAGCATCAATATGAAGTACAAAAAAAATCAAACACTTTCAAAAAAATAATCAACTCGATTTGAGGTCGTAGGTAAAATTTATGCAACTTTGAAGGTCTCAAAACGAGAACAATGAGATGTCTTCTTTGAGAATCAATTTTTTTTGAAAAAATTATGTTCCAAAAATATGAAACAGTCTTTACCAATGCATAGAGCATGAAAAATTATCTCAAATTAAAAAAATTGCATTGGGGAGGTCTGGAACTCAAGTTATGAGCTTTCAAAGTTATATCAATAGAGAGGGGAGGGGTTATGATTTTCTTTTAATTCCTTCCACCAAATTTATCAAATCTTTTGCTAAATTTATCTATCTACCAAATTTATATGGCCTCCAACTAGTTTACACCTCTACCAAAATTAGCAAATTTATAATTTAGCGGATCACTAAAATTACCACCAAATTTGGTGGCTTGCTAAAACTATTAATGGTTTTTAAATTTTATATTTTTAATATTAAAAACCAAAAAAATTAAAAAAATAAAGTTTTATTTAATTAAGGGTTTAATTGCCGGTATTGGCATGGTGTGTTGGTTTAAAGGTGGCATTGTTGTTCTTTCCACCAAGGTTCAAACCCCATTGGGGTGGTATTGTTGAATGGTTGTATTTCGGATCATAGCTCCAGTCAAAAGCATTTACCCCTTAAAAATATTAAGGGTTTAATTAAAAACTTTATTTAAATTCACTTTAATAATAATAAAAAAAATTGTGGGCAGGAGGGAGTGGGAGGTGGGGGCGGTGTTGCTTGTAGCTACCCCATTCCCATGTGGCATTAAGTTATTAGAAATGAAAATATTTTTGAAAGCTTTGTATTGAAATAAATGTGTGTGGGATTTATGGGTCCCCACAATTATGGTCACATAGGGCCAAGGCCTACACACCACCCTATTTTTATTTTTTTGTGTGAAAGATTTTAAAAGAAATGTACTTATTTTTAAATGCTTGAATTTGAATTTTTGAATGCTTAAATTTTGAAAATAAAATAAAATTTGTAAACTCAACAAAAAAAAAAAAAATAGTCGATTTTAGTGTTTTTGAACCTTCTAAGCATGATGGCGGGGCCAAATTTGACCTAGAATGCTCTGGAATGTTAGTTCTTTGTTGGATCTTGTAATAGACCTCCCACTTCAAATTATTGCATATCTGGCCTCCAATGTCTGATTCAGATGAAATAAAGGGTAGATCTGACTTTCTTAATTTCTCTTGACTCAATGGTGAGCTTAGAATTTCTCTAGGAAGCTTCAAAAAACTCGCAACTAGAAATTCAATGATTGAACCCCCTAGAAATTGATATTTTCTCTGCACTTTTTTGATTCTCTAGATCATCCAAGGATGAAAAAGAAGAGCATAATCAATGCTTTGAAAAAAATATCTCTACACTCTCAGATTTCCTAAAATATTGCTAACCCACAACTCATATTTTATTTAATACCATGTAAGATTCACTAAATAGCCTACCCATGATACAAATGACTAGAGGAAAGAAAATACAAAAATAAGAGATGAGAAAGAATAGAATGTATTCCTCTCAAGAGAATGCAAAGCTTCTATGAGCTGGACAATTGAGATAACAAAGGAAATGCCTTGGTTATATAGGCCAAGGGAAGAGGTAGGATGTAACTAGATTACAACACATGTTGTCATCCTATAAGGTGTGACAAGTCAGGTCATTAAAGCTCAACAACCTTATCTTTATGTAAATTTAAGCTAGTGCGAAGAGGACCTAATTGGAGAACTAGATAGGAAATAAACTAGTTAGATAGTGTACCCCTTTCACACTAACATCATGAATGTAAACAAATGAGATATCAACAAATCAACAACCATACACAATAGAACACCGTATTTTATGTGGAAAACCCTAATCAAGAAAAAACCATAGTGAGGATTAACTCACATATATGTGAATATCAACACTGGATATGAAAGGATCACTATCAAAAGTCCTCATTACTCAAAAGAAAGAAAGGATCACTGCCAAGGGATCACTCCCTAATAAGATCACTTATTCAAGAATATGAGAGAATAGAAAGAGATGGCCACAAGGAGTTTCATTACTTTAGAGAAACAAGAGAATCCACCACAACAACTCTTTACCATTGGTAACCCTCAGCTCACTACCTCCAACAACTTTAGGCACATTGAAATGTAGAAACCTTCTTCTCATTGCTTCCAATAGTCTTAGATGTTCATGCTCACACTCATATCACAACATTTGTTCACATACACATCATTTCACATCACTCTTCACATAACTACCTTCTCCAACAATTAACCTTGCATATATATATACCTTTCACAACCACAAATAATCTTTTCCAAGTCGGCTTCAATGAAACATATATACCTCAAACATGCAACCACCAAATAGTTCAAAACCAAACATCTCCATGATGGAAAGAAGTAAATTCAAACCAAACCAAGGGTTAACCAAGATCCAAATCTACACTGACATACTACACCCACACTTCCACAAACAACGAGGCACATCCACAACAATGCTAACATTTTAGGTCGACCAAATTGACATTAATGCTAAAAAACAACCACATTTACACTTCACTAGGTCTAAGAACAACCCGTGGACCACTTCACAACATTACACATCTTTGAATATTCCAAAATAAAAATAATTCTCAAAATCACTGGGTAAACATATGCAACTAAAATCATTATCAACTTATGTAACTAGTCAAACTCTCATTAAGATACGACTTCATGAAAAAAGCTTGTGGAAAAGATAAATACCAAACCATCCAAGGAGAGATAGATAAAGAAAGTATTATCATGTTTCCAAATCTATTAAGAAAATTCAATGTGGAGAAATGAGGATCAATTCCATTTATCCTAAACAACATTCTATATAGGCCAAACATTGTCAAACACATCTTCTTCTGTTGAACAATCCAAAACCTAAAACTCTAGATATAAACCTATAAACACTTTTGAACATCACAACCAAACCACACAATCACATCTTCAAGCATTAAGAAATGTAAAACACAATATAGAACACACCCCTATCACCTTGTACACTCTCTATACATTTTTTTCAAAAGTTTTTGGAAACCAAATGACCTTGTTGCATCTATAATTCCTTATCAACACCACAAACACCTTATCATCATAACCACACTAGATGTTGGAATAGGTTGGCATCAATGAAAAAACTAATGACAAAATAGTGTAAGAACTAAAAAATCATGATCTCATATATATAATAAAAAAAAAATTGTAATCCTTTGTCATGTTTTCTTTTCATAATCATGGCAGAGGCATTAAGTAGAGCAATAAAGGATAAACATCAACATTGTTTGTGGCAAGGTATCTTGATTCCCAATATGAATATATCAGTTACTCACAACTTCTTTATAGATGATACTTTATTGTATGGAAAAGCATCCATTTATGAAGCTAAACAAATAATAAGGGTTTTGGATAAGTATGCATTGGTGTCTAGTCAAAAAATAAATTCTCAAAAATCAAAGATTTATGTCTTCAATTCCAAAGCAACCATTAAAAAAAAATTGTTAGATTATTGGGTTTTCAGGAGGTATTTTTACCTTGTAAATATTTGGGTATTCCCTTCTTCATGGGAGCTAATAATCCATCTTATTGGTAAAAAATCATATCAAACAAAGAATTTGTGCTTGGAAATCCCATTGGCTATCTTTATTAGGGTACATCCTACTCATTAAATAGTCCTTTCTGCAATCCCTAATTACTTTATTTCGATTTTGAGGACTCCAAGATCAGTGGTAGAGAAAATTCAGAAGACCATAAGAATTTTTCTTTGGAAGGGAAATATGAATGGTGAAAAGAAAATTTTGCTAATTTCCTTGGACAATATGGAGGTGGAAAAATGCAAAGGAGGGGTGGAACTTCATGACATATCTAAATGTAATCTGGTTGTTGGGGGTAAACTCATTTGGAAAATGTATACTAAACCTCATTCCAAATGGTACACCTTGATGAGGGCCAAATATCTAGATAGTCCAAACCCAGAAAGAATTTTCACAATCTCCAACCCCCTTGAAGGATCTGCCATGTAGAACTTCATGAATTCATGTATAACAATGATCACCTCATATATATAATGAGAAGTGAACAAGGGTGGTGAAGTTAAATTTTGGGATGATTCATGGAATGGGCACCCACCTCTAAGAGATTGTCTTCAATTACAGTTAGCTATTCTGATTTTGTCTAATTTGTGGGGGACTAGATTAATTTATTGTGTTGATTCAATGAAAGATCCTTTAGGGAAAGTGAGGTGGAAAGACTTTTTAGCTACTCTAATTTCAAGTGATCAAAAGTCCTCACTACTTTAGGTCCTAGACTATAGGGTAGTATTCATCTCAGGTAAAGTAGATCACATTATGTGGGCTCCATCTAAGAATGGTTTTTATTCAATCAAATAGGGCTATAAGGTAATCCTTAACAGAGATCAATTAATTTAGTACCAGAGGGCCTTTTCATTCTATTGGAATAGTGTTGCCTTACCAAAAGAGGGCACCTTTGCATGGTTGGTGTTGAAAAAAAAATCACTAGTGATTGACTAGTTAAACTAGGGATTGTAGAACCATTCAATTGTGTCCTATGCAACCAAACCTTGGAAGATATTGATCATTTGTTTTTGCATTGCCCCTTTGCCAATTCTTGTTGGCTTTTTGTTCTACAAAAATTGGATTACTATGCCCCGTTACCAAATTCAATATGGGATCTTTTCTCTTCATGAATTGTCTTGTACAAGTCTTTGTTCTTCTCATGTATTTGGTGAATAATCCTAGCTCTAGTATTATGGGCCATTTGGTGGGAAACTAACAAACATATTTTTAGGAAAAACTCTACTTCTGCCTATTTAGTCCATGCTATTATTGAAAAATTAATCAGTGAAGTAGTTAATACCTGGGTACAAGATCACAAAAAATAGGCTCATGGTTTTCTTCATGGGATAATAGTATCATGAAGAGGTGGCAGGGCATATCATTTCCTTTCAAAGGGAGCCTTAAGTAGCCTTACAAGGAAAATGTGGATAGGAAGTCAGTTAAATGGCTCTCGCCAATGGAAGGGTTTTATAAATTGAATTTTGACGGAGTTGGTAGAGGGAACCTAGGTGCTTTAGGTGTAGGTGTTCGTATTAGGGATGCAAGGGTAAACATGAAGGTATCCAAATCAATAAGTTTGTCACCAAGAAAAAATAACACAGCAAATTCAATGGCTCTTCTCCATGGGTTGCTCCTTGCTAGGAAGCTTCAAATCTTTGCAATACATATAGAAGGCGATTCATTGATAGTTATCAATGCATATAAACAAAGAGAATGCTTTAATTGGAAATGAAATATATCTTGTAGAATGTGTGGAAATTGCTCAATGAGTTCAACGATTACCAAATTTCTCACACCTACATTGAAGGTAATAGGTTTGCATATTGTTTAGCAAATATGGGGTGTGATAATAAGGAATTTTTCTTTACACAAGATGATCATTATATACAAGCTTTTCTAGATTTAAAAGAAATCCTTGTTGAAGAATACATTTCTTGATTTTAAAGGCCATGTGATGGGGAAACATTATTATAATTTAAGGGTTAATAAAGCTTTGATTTGGTGTGGCATTATTCACATGTGCTTACGCATCCATTACATGGTTAATAATTACCACCCCCATTGATATCTAGTGGAGATTAGCTTGCTTGGAGTTCATCATGGCACACACATAAAGGGAAGATTATGTGGATTTTTTGAGGGGACGTGAAGCTTGGTTTTCTATCTAAATGTCACATCTAAAGGACAGCCAAAATTGTAACTAATTTAGCAGGACATTCTAATCGCAGCTAGCCAAATTTAGCTTTTCCAATGTAGGAGTCTTTTCGAGGCCCATATTTTTAATGATTAAAATTTCTATTATTTATTTGTGTGGTTACATAGATTACTTACTAAGCCAGCTTGTTAATAATTATAATACATGAGCAAGCCGAGAGTTCCTACGGTGTTTGCAATTATCAAGATGGTTTTGTGTGTGTTGGAATTTAAGTTTGCTTTCTCCAAGAAGCTTGATACAAAAATGGGTTTACGAGGTGTTTTTTTAATCGTTGTTTGGCTCTAAACAAACCCAACTAAGTGCAAGTCAAGAGAAAGAGCTGCGCAGGGTGTCGTTCTGGGTTTTGATGTTTATAGTCCTGTTATGGAGCTCATGGACTTTAGAGTCAGGAATTACAAGGTACTAGTGGTGGTGAGACAATGGGAAGTGTCATTTTCAGCATGCATCAACAACGAAGAGTTGCAACATGTTTTCAAGGTCAAAAGTTTGTTCTAAACTATATCAAAACCATCATTAGTGAAGATGTCTTACACATAGAGTGATAGAGGCTTATATTTCCATCCAAGATTATATCCTCTCTAACATGCTAGACCTGGTGCATAATTTTAATGTTTTGCAAACTATTTCCAGCAAGGTTGTTTTTTGGGCTTATCTAGAGAACAACACTCTACTACAAAGTGTCCAACAATATGAGTTTGTGAAGGGCGATGGGCTGGTTGGTGGGCTATTTCCTAGGAATTTCATCCACCATAAGAAATGGTATGCATAAGTTTTCCAGGGAATACTTTTATCAAATTTTCATGACTCTTCTTCTTGTATGTATCAAGCTCTCAACAAATATTGTGTTGAGTTGACTAAGGATGGTGTAGATTAGTTTAAGAGGAAATACCATGCTATTTCTTTTCTAAAGAATCATAACTATGTACATGGTTTTCAAGTGTCTACCATTCCACACGTTCAATGCTCAACAATATCCTCAAGTTCTTGATATAAACATCACAATTCCATCATAGGTGGATGCAGCAAAGCAGAAGCAAGTGCAAGATGAAAGTTTAGTGAATTGCCCTCGTAGGGGTGGATTTAAATATATTTCATTTTAGTAAGCTTTATATGGGTATAGTTTTAATCCAATGTTGGAATTTTTTTATGTATGGGTTTACAAGAAGTAGTACTATATAAGGAGTTTGTTATAAGAGACATATAACTAGTGATAGAAGTTTAGGGGTTCCCTTAGTGCCTATAGCATCTACACTCATTTTGAAGTTTTTTTTATCAACTAAATAAATACATTATTTACCTATCTATTAAATATTATTAATATATTATATGGGCTTATTTCCTTTGACTTAAAAATAAATAAAAAATCATGATACAAATATATAAATGATCTCTACCATGTACATCCAAAAAAACTGATACCCCTCAAAGGTACATAATAAGTATCCTATGAGAATTTATCCTGAACTGGCCCCCTCTAAATGAGTTGGACATCTACTGATGGTGGTGGTGGTGGTGGACCATGAGGATGTAGTGGCCCCATACCCATTGATGGCCCTAATCTCACTGACCTAGATTTATATGATTGGGAACTTTCCATAAAACTTAGACCTCTCTACTCCATTGGTACTACCCACTCATATAATGTGTGATGGTACTACATCTCTCAAGTCTTGTTTATCAAATCAGCCACAATATCATGGATACCCTAGCCCATTATTTCCTATCTCATGATTTCCCTCTCCTACCTCAATCTAAAAACATCCCCTTGAGATTTTCCTACTATGGCCTGTGCCACATCTCTCTTGATTGTTACTACCTCCAAGTATACTCGCTCATCTCCCATATGATCCCCATCCAAAATTCCCTATAGTTTGGCCACTGCTTCTTGTGCCATATCTCGATCTCCTAAAATCTAATCTCACTCATGGATAAGCTATTTTTTCTCTAGTATAACTTACCCAAGTCATACCTATATTTCACCCTTATCATCAAGATTATCATTTCTACCAATGTGCATGTCCTCATCCTCAACTATAACATCCTCCTCTACCACATTCTCCTCTCCTCTTCTTACCTCTTTTGGATCTATTCTCTATCAAATTTATTGACTACCATCATCTCCATCATCATCTTAATCATCATCATCATCATCATCATCATCATCATCATCATCATCATCATTCCCATTCAATCAGGATCATTAGCCACATTGGCCCTCCATCCAACCCACCAAGCATCATACTCCACTATGGTCCTTACATATATCACTACACACTATGGATCCCATGACACTATTAGGGTATCCTAACAATATTTCCTAGATAAATAAGGATCTATATACCCTCCACATATACCTCTCTCCCACACTACATGAGAAAAATTACCTCCTACATAGGTACCATCTATTGCAATCCAAATTTTCTTATCACCTACACTAAAATGTATCACTCAATAATGTTCAATGTGTGACCTATCAAATAATGTGAGAATTACAAATATGGCATATATAGGGTATCATCATCCCATATATCACACTCTTGGTAAGGTTTGCAAGTGAGACTACCCATCTCATCTATCACCTCTCTCTAGTAGGGAAAATCTCCAAGTTTTTGGTGTCAAAAAATGATGCATAAGAAAATACATAAGGCATGCCCTACCTCCTCCCTCTATCTACCAATAGTTGTTAAATAACGATATACTCATACACCCAGATGTTTAACAAGGGAACACCATAGTCAAGGCTCTATCCATCTCTATACACTACTAAGTACATCTCCTTATAGAACTTCACCAACACACTTGCAACCTAGAAAAAAATGGTGCCATTCAACAATATCCTATCTAAAACCCCTACCTAGCCAATAGCAAGTCCCCTTGATCTCTTAGTAGGAACTAATACCCCTGCGATCAATTTTGTGATAAAAATGAGCTTTGGGAGCTTACCCATCCTAGCCTCTAGGTATAACTTGATCCCCCTAACTAGAAGATAATATATCAAAAACACCCATGTCAATGTGCTCTCATCATGCATAGGGTCATACTCTATGATCTCCCCTCATATCAAGAGTTGTAGTATCTGTCAGACATTCTCCAAAGTAACAGTGGCTTCCCAAGCCAATAAATGAAAACGATTGGTATTGTTGTGCCATTTCTCCACCAATACATTCATCATGAATTTATGTTCCCTCAACTGGGGAATCCTCAACACAAAAAAAATCCCATCAAGTCAAGCCACTCCTAATCCATATCTATCAACTTATACTGCAACTAAGTCATCACCTAAAGAAACCACTAAAGGGACTTCAATTTCACAAGAAGCTCTTGCATCATCCCATTACCCAAATGTTAGCCTTACCCAAAAAACTGAATCCATACATCTAACCATAAAACTCCCTTTTGCATCTACCATTTAGAAAAAGCACACTTGTATCTAGAGGAAAGCATCATTTCAGTGCAAGAGCACATCATTTCGAGCACAAGCATATCCCTAACTCATGCAAGCACCACTTTAGCACAAGCACATACTTAACCTTCACAAGCACCATTTGTTGGAAGCACATACTTGACCCTCAGAGGTGTGTACTTACTAAATGCAAGTGTCGCTTGAGAGAAGAGATAAATTTAGATAGAACAAACACCAATTCCCCACACACAACTACTATTCCTACAATATTATTTTCCTCACAAGTTTTGATTGGTGGTGTGAAAGCAATATTTTCTTTGCAAGAATAGTTCTAAGCACAAGCATTGTTTCATACATTAGAAGCACAAAAATCATGTGCACAAGTGCAATTTCATGAAATCAAACCTCTTTTTTCACCTACTTTGTACCCTATTCTAGCCACATGTAATATCCTCTAACTACCTTCTATAATGTAATAAAATTGCACCCCCAATGCAATTTTTCACTATATAACCCTTACTTTAGCCTAATAAATACAATAATGTGAATTCCCCTTTTCCACACCTTAATTTCTCTACTTCACCCCATCCTTGTTGGCCATTGATGTAATTTTTATTCAAGATGCTTCCACCATGCATATACATCTATTTGTTGCATGAAATTCCTAACAAGATTCTTATCTCCTCGATCATTGGAACATTACACTTCTATCTACCTATGAAGTGTAACACCTAATTAGTCATAGGCATGCCTTAAAGAGGCCCTCTTGCATGCAATTCTTCATTCAAACTTTCCTTCCTCACTCTCATTTATTCATTCTCACAATCTCTCATATTCTCTCAATCTCTCATTCTTGCAAATTCACTCTATCATTCTACACCTTTCACTCTTGCACTCTTGCTCTTATACATCAAACTTCTTTCATGTTTGTGACTCTATGTACTTGTATCAAGCTATCTTAAAGCATAGAAGTTTGTTTCAGCTTTTCAAGCTTGTTGGAGGGAGGGTAACACTTTAATTTTAATAAATTATCACTATTATTAAGTACCATATTGATATTTTTCATGTCTTATTTCTTTCTCTTGTCATTCTATATTTTCAATCATTTATTTCTCTATCTTGTTGTCTCTTTAGCTATCAATGGAGGTAGAAACATGAAAAATGGGAGTTTGACAAAGGTAAGCCCTAAAACAGCCTCAACACTTTTCACTATTTTTATGTGTAGTTTTTTCATGTGGAGCTTTGCAAGAGGCTTAATAGCTAGACCATTCATGAGTTCACTCCTTTCTTTCACCTCTTTTCATTTCATTCAATATTTTAATTACGTTTTCATTTAGTATTCTTGTTGTTGTGTTGTTCCTTATTTTTAGCATTATTTTTAGTTCAGTAAAACTATCAAACATAAATTTTTGAGTAGTTAGTAGGCCCTCTAATTTTCTAGTGACTGACTTTATTTCTATTCCATATGAGATGATAGTGATCCATTGAGATTCCAACACATTGTGTTGTCATCCTTGAGTTGCAATTTCATCCACTAGCTGAAAGCTAGTCTATCTCCCAATACCTTTGAGGCTTGCTCATTCAACTTCTGAATTTATTTTCCCATAAACAATCATAAAACATAAAAGATATAAGAAAAGTATCTTTCATCTATCTTGGTTACTTGAGCTTATTTACTTGAGGTAGTTGAGGATAATTCACTCCTTGTAGAATCTTCTTCATCCTAGATACTTAGGAGTAGCTAATCTCCTCTACATTTTGGTGAACCTAACATGAACCTTTCTTTTTATTGAAATTTTTCTTCTCGGTCTTGTTAGGACATGTAGTGGGTAGCATGCTATGATGATTTTATGAGCTTAATGACCCAATCTAATGCCTCAAGAATGTAGTAAGAAGGAGCTATAAAAACATTGATACGGGGTCTAGAAAGTTAAATCCTCCTTTCTAAGATCTAGATTTTGAGTACTCTACAAGACTCACTATTAGATTCTCCCCACCTCATGCTGAAATTGTAACCCATACCACAGGAGCCTCTCCTTCAAACTTTTCCTCTTCACTAGAATATTCTCTTCAAGTTATTGTTGATCAAATTCACTATTTGGAAGTAAGGCTCGAAGAGTTTGAATAGTTTCTAGAAAAAGAAGTTGTTTATTCTCAAGAAACTCCTCTCCTCACTAGTTTGGGGCATTTTCTTATATTTGATAAAAAAGGTTTGGAGCTACTTTGAGGAATTGAAAATATTGTGGAGAATAATGTTTTATCATACACTTCCATCTTAGACAACCCCTGAGATGTTTACTCAGAGATTGTTGGTTATAAACTACATGTTCTGATGCCTAGAGTGTCTATCCACATGGTTGAAATAGGTCTTATCGATAGTACTAATAATAATGCCACCACTACATCTAAGGAAATTCCTCTAATAAAATTGATCTGTATTCCTTTTGGATTCAGAGCCTCTACATTGAGAGCTAAAATTCCTACCACTTCTAGTCCTTCCACCTCTAGTGTTGGTATTGTTACCTCAACTATTCATACTTCATTCATAGATCCCATCCTCAATGCTCTCTTGTAGAAAATGGGGAAAATGCAATCTCAACTAGAAAATTTGTTTAGTACTTCTTCTCAACCTATGTCCCAACCTTATTGTCATCATAGTACCTTGTCTTTTTCTATATTGAACACTCCCATACCTCAAGGGATGGATATTCCTAAGTTTGAGAAGTACAGTAGAAGAGGAGACCCATAGACACATGTATCATATTTCAATGCAATTTATATTGATTTCTTCCATCATGATGCTTTGTTGTCAAAACTATTCTTGCATTCTCTCTATGATGTTATCTTGGAGTGGTATTGCTCTATATGTGAAAATTCTATATTTTCTTTTGATCATCTTGTGAATCAGTTTCTCCAACAATTCCAAGCTAATATCATACTAAAGTTCATGTTTACCAATCTCGTTTGATATAAAAAGGGTGCACACAAGAAGGTGACTAATTTCATAGCCTGTTATTAGGCCATTTTTTCTTAGATCTCCTATGCCCTACCTAATTTCACAAAAAAATGACACACAACAAGTGTTCATTAGGAAATTACAACTAACACAATCAGATATTTTTTGTTGATGAAATATACATCCTTTGCCCATCTGTGTGCTTCTTTATGCAAGTATTATAAAATGGTTTCTAGTATAGGGATTCTTCCTCATCCTCCTATTAGCATGGCTTGTCATGTGTGTCTATCTTTGGTGAGTTAAGGAAAGATAACGTGGTGGCGAATATGGTGTGTGTTCCCATTAATAAAAGTTCTACAAGTTGGAATATAATATTTACAAAATTATCTAAATCTTATACAAATATCCTACAAAAATTATTAAAAGATGGTGTAATATCTCTCCTAGAGATTAGACCACTTTTTGAGCCTTATCCCAGTGTTATGATGCATAAAATTTCTACAAATATTATCAAGTCTCTAGTCATGATACTGACCAGTGTGTGCATCTTTTGATGTCATACAAGACCACATCAACAATGGTACCATCCAACTTGATGAAATAAATCAAATATTCAATAAATCTATAGTGAAGCCTAATGGCCAACTAAAATTTTACATAGATCCCTTTTTTGGGTATGTGCAAGATCATCATGGAAAAAATAGGCCCTAAGTGGAAAAAAAATTAGAAAAATTAGAGTTAAGGAAACTTGATGTAAAAAATATAATAAGTTATCTATATTATTTCAAAAATATGTAAGAATAGAATTTGTAGCAAATTGAAAGTAGTTTTTAAACTATTAGGTTTATTTAAAAAAAAATCTATTTGGTGAAAATTTGAAATTTCAATGTAGTAGTACTTAAATTTCAGGGAAAAAATAAGTAGATGTTTGTCTAACCACCCTAAGCACAATAAAATGATAATATTTTTTATAAGATTTTAGATATAAGTAAAGGAATCATGTCCAGATGTAATGGATATTTTTTTGTAATTTTTTTCCAAGTAAATAATTAATTATGATTTTTTTATTACAACTTTTAAAAAATATAAAAACTTGTATGCTTGACCACCTTAACTTGGTCAAAAGTTCATGAAATTCATTTTTTTAAAAATCATATAGTATGTGAAGCATAAAATGTGATGCATGTTTTGGATTCAAAAAATGTGATACCATTTGAAAGCTATAGATGTTTTTCAATCAGCCTATCAATTAGGACTTTAGTTGTAATTCAAGTAGAAAATGAATTATACTTATTTATTAAATTCAAAGTGAAGCATAATTTATATTGGTGGAAAGTTGAGAATCTCCTTTAAAAACCCTTTTTGTTTCATCAATTTTGGGTAAAAAAAAAGTCGTCAGCCACATACCCTACACATACCCATCATATAGCCACTTTTTGTCCCATCATGATCCTGCACATACCCTTTCATCCCATTCGACCAATATTTTCACCCCCGCTTCTTCTTCCAATTTAAATCCATCTGAGTATGTGAGCATGGTTTCATCTACTTTTTTTCCTCCTCTAGGTCCTATGAATACAACACCTAATATTACATTCACTTCACATGACTTGCCTCTAAACAATGATACCTCTCCCTTGTATATCCTTGCTCGTGTGAATGATAAAATAATTACTAGAATTGTGGCTGACCCCATGAGTCAAGTCATTATTATCATGGAAGAGACTCTTTTCCTAAGAAATTTAGATTTAAGGATAAATTCAAGGAATCATAGACCATGATTCCCATGCATGATGGACCTTCTATTGTGTCCATTGGTTTTGTTTCTTTTTCCATCCTGGTTGGACCTAAAAATTTGGAAGTGCTATTTATCATGACACCCCAGTCCATTAGAGTTACACTATTCATCCCATGGCTAGTCTATATGAATGTGGTTGCCTCATTTATCCATAAATTCTTGAAGTTTCCCCATGAGGGTATCATGTACACTATCTAGGATTCTAGATATAGAATAATGACTTGACATGTGGGGGCTTCTCCTTGGATCATTTTTTCCTACCAAAATTGGACCTCTACCAACTAGAGGAGACCTATTACACAAGGCTTATTTCAGATATAAGGCTAGGGGCTAGTTAGTGCCTAAATGTGGTTTTCCTCCTTCTACTCAAGCGATTTCTTTGAAGGCCTCCTGTATGCACAATAGTGCACTTTATCCTTTACCCCTCCAAAGGGTAAGGACAAGCAACATCTTGCCGTTAGGCCTTCTTCTTCTCAATTTCTAGTGGTTTCCTCCATCTCCTACTATGCCTAGCACAAGAAAAGGAAAGGCACCCACATTATGGAAATTGAAGCTTTAGGTCTTCTAGTTCTTAGTTTTTCCTAATGTCACTTAACCCGCCCTTTATGCTAAGGGGAAGCATTTCCACAGATTTTTTCCTACATCTTGGCCTTTGAGACCTCCCCTATTCCTTCACCTACCCCTAAAGTAGACAAAGGAAAGGGGCTTTCTAATGAGATTCCAATCTCTCTTCCTATCGCAGTACCTCCCCCTATTCCTCCTCAAAAGTCTATGTTCTACCAATAATGACTATGTGGGCCACCCATCTAATAGAAAAGGATCCCCTAGACTCTTCTAAAGCTTCCCCTTCTAATCTCCACAGCCACCATAACTGGCTTGCACGAGAGCATAAGGAGGATTAAAAGGCCTTGGATAAGGAGCTTGAATATTTTGAGGATATAAAAGAGGAGCATTCTCTTTTTCTTTTACTTCTTTTATCTCTACTCATATCTCTTCTTCTTCCTCTACTTTGATTCCCATCATCTTTGTGATGCTTTTGGCTCTATCAATGGATCCTAATGAGCCTCACCCAAAAAGGGCACAAGTGTTCATCACTCCTTTTGTGGAGCTACCTCTTATCACCTCTCTTCCTGATCTTCCTCCTTTTCCATAGCCCATTGACATGCCTTTTACAAAGGTGGTGTCCTTCATGGCCTTGTTTCCTTCTCCCTCTTCCACTTCTTCCATGAGGATTCCCCATCCTTTGTTGAAGCGTAAGTTGGAGAGAAACCTCACTTCAAGCGACAATTGGAAATAATCTTCTTTATTTATGTAGTCTTGTTCCACCTTGGCTTGTGTTTTCCTTATGAAAAAGACATCACTTGATTCCTTAGAGTTTGTCACTTCCCCTCTTTCAAAGGTCATAAATAAATCTTTGAATTCATCCTCCTCTTGTTTAGTCACAACAATTCACTCCGAAAAAGTGTATGTTGGACTTGGTGGAGGATATTCCTACTCGTTCTTCCATTTTTTCTAATTCTATGACACTCAATTTGTAGGACCTTATTTATGAGGACATTGAGGTGGCCTCCTCCTTGGTCCCAACTATAGGTAAGTTGGTGAGAACATCCCTAGTTATCCATCTCCTATAGGCTCATCTTCCCTCCCCTTATGATGATCTAGATTGGGAGTAGGATGACCTACTAGAGGTGTTGGACTAGAGTGACACTCTTTTCTTCATCTTTATCTTAGCTTTGTATTTTTATTTTTTTCCCCCGTTCTTTAATATTTATGTTTGTTCTCTCACCTAGAGGACCCTTGCGATTGATGGAGGTGAAATATGTCCCTATTTTACCTTTTATTTTCCATTAAACTGTCATTTTGTAGTATTTTATAATTTCTCTTGTCACCATTTTTTAATGAGCTAAAGATGTTTTATAAAATACAAGGAAAGATGAAAATTGATGAATATATCAAAAACCTTTGATTGTTTATTAATTATCTCTATAATTTTTGTAGTAGGGGATGCTTAATGGATGACCTATGGATACGGGCATCGAAGGAGTGGAGTTGAGACCGTTTGGAAGTTATTTATCATTTTGGATAAACTAGTGTTGCATTGTATTTGTCTATTTTAAGTTATGCCATTTTGGAATGATGGAAAAAAACTCCAAGTTATTTTCGATTATCTTTTAAGGTTGTTGGTTGTAGGCCATAACAACCCAAATAGTTGTATACCTTTTTTATTTATTCTTTTGTAAACTTAGTGGCATATGATTTCTATATATATGTATGCTAAGACTCAAACTAATAATCGGTAATATACATTTGTAAGTTGTTTTGATTAAAATAATATTATAGTTTTAAATTTCATTTTTCATAAAAATTGAGTAGAGTGAAAGAAGTGTTCATTTCATAACTAAAAAATAGAAAAGAAAGGGCCCATTTCCTTGATTGCCTAGTGACTAGCTGTAGAATTAGTGTGTTGTGTGGTAATGAGACTTTATAGTTTTAAATATATTTTTGATCTATGCTTATTATGCTAAGCTTAAAACATTCAAATGTGTTATTAATTATTATCGGATGTATGGGTGATTGATGCATTTGTTTGGATATCATGCTACAGTTACATTTGATTTAGCAAACTACTTTGCAATCATATTTAATCAATGTATTTATTGTTCTATGTGAGCTTGATTTGGAAGATTTAATTGGAGTGCTTATCAATATTTGTAGATTTTATTTAACACTTTAAATTCCATCATTCATCTGCTTTTGATTGTCTAGTTTTAGTAGAAATTATTATTACTATTTTACTATTTAGTTTTAATCTACTTTTGCTATAGGTTGTTTGGCCTAGGTTCCTGTCACATAGGCGACAAGAAGTCTGAAAGATAGGTTTATGAATAAATGCAATTTGTGTGTAGTTGTATCCATCCACACTTGGCTTTCTAGGTTTAGCCCTTTAGCAAAAAACCCCAATATATTTCATAAGTTCATGACCCCCGGATTGACATCGAGGAGTACACTAAGGAAAATTCAAAAATATTAAGGATTAGTTCAAACCCATCTACCCAAATTAAGATAGAATTAAATGAATAGTTTTTCCCATCATATCAATCACAATGCAATCCAATCATTTTGGTGCCATTATTAGGGAAAGATAGTAAAGGCCTAAAGTCGTAGCTAGTTGAGTTAGGACTAGTATGTCAAGAGGAAAGCCTATACAATTTTTAAACTTGTTAAGGTTGATACTCCTAGTTGGTGCTGCTATAAGTCATTTAGGTGCTTGAATCGTAGTAGGGATAGTAAAGGAATATTTATTAGAAAATAAAAGGGAAGTAGTTCACAGCTCGAGAAACTTAAAAATAAATCAAAAGCATTCATTGATGGAACACATCCTAAAGAATTGTAAAATAGGTCAAAGCCATTTGTTGAAGGAAGAAGTTCAACACGAGAAAAAATGAAAAGTAAATTACAATCATTAAAGTTTCTTGAACCTGATATTGAGAAGTGTCTTATTGAATTTTCTATTGTTGAGACACCTGTAGGTACCTGTCCAGGATCTTCTGAAATATTGCAAAGAAAGGTTGAAAATCTCTTTTAGGAATCTTATGAGCCAAAATATGGTCCATTCTCAAAAACCAAAGAGCCATTTAAAACCTACTTTACCCCTTGGGCACTAAATGTCATGGCTGATCCCAACAACAACAACTAAAACAACATTAATAACAACAACAACAACAACAATGATGTGAGAGCATTATCCCACAACAACCTGATCACCTTTGAATTCCCAATTACACACTTTGAAGAGGATGCTCCTATGAAAAATATTCCTCACTCTGCTTTACCAAATTTTCGTGGTCTTTCTATTGAGGATCCTGACATGTTTTTATTTGAGTTTAATGTGTTGTGCCATAGATATGATTATTAGAGTGATGCGTAAAATCTCAAATTGTTCCTAGTCACATTAAAGGATGCAACCTTGCATTGGTTCATGAACCTCAAGAATATTAGGAGATGGGAAGTTTGCATGAAGGAATTATTTTTGACCAAGTACCAAGAGTACTGTAAAACAAAAGAGGTGTTAGATGAAATCTTCCATATGACATAGAAAGAAGATGAGTCTATGGAAGATTACCTCAAACACTTCATGTTCAATTTTCAACAATCACGACAACAAGGGATAACTCCTGATGTTGTTAAAATATTGTTTCTTAGAGGCATAAAAGATGATACTATGGAAGCATTAAATTTAATAGGTAAAGGGAACATTTCTAAAATGGACTTTGATGATATTTGTGACATTTATAGGAATTATTCAAGGTCTCAGTGTTCGAGAAGGAACTATCCAAGTAATCCTTATGATATGGGTAATGCAATAGGTATAACGAAGAGTGAAATAGGAAATTTACTTGAGGATATTATGAATGATTTGTTAAATCATATGGGTAAATAGATCAACACTCTATATACCGATAGGAAGCAAGAGGAAGCTAAACAGGCCTTGGATGTAGAGGAAACCTAACTTAGAGTCATGAAAAGAACCTCCCTTTCCCAACCAATTTCAATCCAAACCAATGCAAAGGGAAGTCTCTCAACCTAAATTTGATTTTGTTAATGAGTTACACAATGTTAACATCAAGATTACTTTGTTGTAGGCTATTAAGGACATTCCCATCTATACAAAAATAGTTCAAGATCTATGTACTCATAAGAAAAAGAAGAAGCAAGATTTGAAGACTCCAAGTTATTGGACATTTGGAAGACCTTATGCTTAGGAGCATGACCATTCCTAAGTACTCAAATCCAGGGAGTCCTGTCATCAATGTATCTATTGGTAAAGTAAGCATTCCTAACACCCTTGTTGATTTGGGTGCTACAATTAATAATATGACAAATGAAACAAAGGAAATATTGTCACTAAAGGGACTTAGGCCTACTCCCTCAGTTATCCAAATGGAAGACTGATCTTTGTTCAAACCAGAGAGTATGATTGAGGATGTAATCCTTTCTATTAATTTGTGGGAATTCCCAACTAACTTTATGGTTTTGTAGCCAAAGATTAAGCTGAGGTGATACCCCTTGATTTTGGGACAACCTTGGTTAGCAGCTACAAATGCATTCATCAATTTTTGGTTAGGAAACATGGTCATTTCTAATGGAAATCACAAGAAATAGTTGACTTTATACCCACTAGCACAACCCTTGTTGGAAACGGAGGATCCAATATGGGTTGATAGTTACTTGGATTAGTCATTGTCCATCTTGACAATTGATCAAGCCTTAGCTATGGAAGAACCTACCAAGGATAATAATCTTGTTAATTTTCTTCAAAATAGATATTCATCTAATGAATATTTTAAAAGCATGGTTCTTCATTCAGGTATAAATACTCCTTGTCCTTTCAAAAACTTTCCATTGGTAGGTAGCTCATGATCTGTTCAATACTTTTCCATGTTGCATCAGTTGCTACCTCATAATTGTTTGTACAGTTCATTTTTATCTTCTAGAAATTCTAGTGATATGGCATTCACCTCCCAATTACTAGTCATTGAATCACATGCAAAATCAAAATCTATGGAAATTTTCCCTAATCGTACACTTAATATTAATCCACATTTAACCACTAAGAAAATACAAGACCTTATTGTCATGCTTAGAATGACTAAAGATGTATTTTCTTGGGAATACCAAGATATGTGTGGCATTCATCTTGACACCTGCACCCACCATATTTACATTGAAGAAGGTAGTTGTCCAGTTAGGAAACAACAACGATGACTCAACCCTCTCTTGTGTGAAATAGTTAAGGGGGAGTTACAAAAAATGTTAAATTTTGGGTTTTTATATCCTATTTTAGATAGTTAGTGGGTCTCTCCTCTAGTTTTGGTTCCAAAGAAAAATGGTAAGTGGATAATTTGTGTTGATTATAGAGCACTTATTAAAGTTACTAAAAAGGATCACTTCCCATTGCCATTTATTGATCAAGTGTTGGAAAATCTTGTAGGTAAGAAGTTCTTCTCTTTTATGGATGGGTTTAGTGGCTACAACCAGATTTGCATAGCGATTGAGGACCAGGACAAGACTACTTTCACTTGTCCATAGGGCACTTTTGTCTATAACATTTTTTTGTTTGGTTTATGTAATGCCCCTACCACTTTTCAAAGGGTAGTTTTGAGATTTTTTGCATATTTTGTAAATGATTGAGTTGAGGTGTATATAGACAATTTTATTGTCCATGGTAGTACTTATGAAGAGGATAATTTTTTTTTAGAAAAGTTACTTAGGCATATTATAGATACTAATTTATCATTAAGTTGTGAAAAGTGTCATATGCTTATGACAGAGGGGATAGTACTTGGTCATTATATTTCTCCTAAGGGTATTCAAGTCAATCCCCAGAATGGTATATATTATTTAGGACTTGCCTACATCCACTAGCCAAAAGGATGTGCATAGTTTTCTAAGCCATGTTGGGTACTATAGGAGGTTTATCCAAAATTTTAGTAAGATTACCTCCCCCTTATTTTATTTGCTAGAAAAAGATGTAATTTTCTCCTAGACACTAGAATGTCAAGAGGCTTTTGAAACCATTAAGAACAACTTTTTCACCACACCAATACTCAGAGGTTTGAAATGGGAAGTACCTTTTCATATTTACATCAGCAAGAATTTCACAGGGGTTGAGGTAAATTATATAGTAGCTGAAAATAAGTTTTAGCTGTTGTTTATGAAATTAATAAGTTTCGTCATTATATTACTAGATATAAAGTGTTTGTTCATATTGATCATTCTGTAATTTGATTTCTAATGAATAAACCTGATGTAATTACTAGAGTTATTATATGGTTAGTTTTTCTTCAATAATTTGGCATTACTATACTTGATAAGCCTGGTCGTGAGAATGTGGTTGCATACTTTTTGTCTAGGTTACAATAGAAAGATGATGAACTAGTTCTACTTGATGATGCCTTTCCAAATGAACATCTCTTGTCTATATCAACAAAGAGCTCGTGGTATGCTAACATGGAAAACTACCTAGTTACTTGCACATTCCCACCTCTCTTCTCTTTGAGGGAATGTCGAAAGCTTATCGGACTCAATGGTGATTATACATGGATTAATGGATTTCTCTTTTGTCATGGCCTTGACAATATCATGCACTAATGTGTGCTTGAAGATGACGTCTTCAACATACTTTGTGCATGCCATACAAAACCCTATGGAGGAAATTTTTCCACTAAGAGGACTACTCGGAAGATCTTAACTACATGCTACTATTGGCCTACACTTCACAAAGATTATAAATTTTATGTTCAACATTATGACAATGTTAGCGTATGGGCCACCCCACACACTTAGATGAAATGCCTTTGCATCCTTAGTTTTCCATTGAGCCTTTTGAAAAATGGGGGCTTGAATTTGTTGGACCTATCAACCCACCATCTCAAAACAAGGAATACATCCTTGTGTGTATAGATTATGTAACCAAGTGGGTTGAAGTTGTGGCTTTGAAGCATGCCAGGGACACCAAGGTAGTTGAATTTCTCCATTCCAATATTTTTACCTGGTTAAGTGTCCCACATGAGATAGTTACAGATCAAGGCCCACAATTTACATCTAACCTCATTTCTTCCTTGGTTTGTGAATATGAGATTCAACATTGCAATTCTTCACCTAATCACCCTTAGGCCAACAACCAGGTTGAAGTCACCAACCAAGAACTTGAGAACATTCTTACCAAGATAGTTTCTCTCCATAAGAAATACTGGGCTACACAACTTCTTGAAGCCATGTGGGCCTACCACAGTACATGGAAAACCACCACTGGTTTGAATCCTTACAAGCTTGTCTACGGTAAGAGGGTTGTTCTTCCTATTGAGTTTGAGGTAAAAAATCTTCTTACTGCACTCCAACTAAGTATGAACTTGTATGATGCACAAAAGGAATGAATTACACAAATTCACTCATTAAATGAACTTCACCAACAAATGATCTTCCATATAGATATTGTCCAGAAACAATGTGCTCTTTGGCATGATTGTTTCATTAGACAATCATCATTTCAACTAGGTGATTGGGCACTCTTGTATGCTTCTCATTTTCAAGATTTTAAGGGGAAGTTCCACACCCAATGGCTTGAGCCTCATGAAATTGAGATGGTCTAGGACAATGGGGAAATAAAGCTTCACATGGTGGACTTCGATCACATGGCTTTAGTCATCAACGATCACCAGTTGAAGTTCTACAAAAGGCCTCTCTCAAGAGAACAATTTATCTTTATTTTTCTTAAGGAATTCCATCTACTTGATAGGGTTCCTATGGATTCCCCTAGTACCTTTTAGGTACTTTTCAAAATGTTTTAAAATATTATTAAAAAAATGCAATAAAAGATACAACAATTAAACCTTCGAGCATTGTTGGCAAGTTAACATTTGAACACTATTTTCCAATGGGCGTTAACTACTAAATAAATCTTAGGGGTGAAAATCGAGTTCCCATCACCTCTAGGAAATGATAGGGTGAAAACCAAGCTACTAGCAGTCTATCATCGATATTAAAATATTTCAAAAAAAAGAGAGAAAAATGAAAAATATATAGCCAGGATAATTCTACAAGTACACAACTCTACCTTTCAATCACTTATGTGCCAAGATCTACTTTCCTATTTGAGCTACAGTCATTCGTTGATGGTGTAAGATGATTGGACCTTTATCTCAATCATTTGAGGTTGCTCCTACCTTTTCCACACCCACTTCCATTTTTGCATTGTTCCCACCTTGTGTTGTGCTACATTCACTTAAGAGACCTTAGTTCCTATCTTTTTCTAGATAGGTTCCTTTGTCACTTGGATCTATTTGCTTCTACCAAGTGGTGTTTTCTTCCTCAATGGTTTTCCAAACCCACCTGAAAATTGGCACTATAATCATTTTTCACGGTCCATTTCCATGCTCTGGTTTCCAACATGTCAAGGTATCATGTGTTTTTGGTCATTAACTCATTATTCTCATTTCTACTTGTGGTTGTCTGCTAGTTATACTTCACTTGGGTTATGATGGTCATGATTTACCTAATGTATTATCTGCTATTTTTTCTTATCGACCCCATGTGGCATTGCCAATTTTAGCACTGACACTACTAGGCTGGTAGTTCCATGTCAACACCAACACCATCTCCACTCTCCATTTTCCATGCTTTCTTTTGCATCACTGTTCCATACCACTAGTGATCATTGGTATTGGTATACATTTGTTTTTCTCTTTCCCTTGTCATTTCATTTAAAAATCTTCTTTTCATTTAATGAGTGGTGACATAACATTTGGATAGGTCACATGCTAAGCTGGGGGGTTGTCCTGTCATACACCATGCCATATCTTCAACCATCACATAGTATCTTCACTATATCCTTCTTAGTATGCCAAAATCCATTATTCCCTGATCTTACTTAGTTAATGCCATTATTACTATTATTTACTAGCATAACCATAAGTTGCTATGATGACATCGGTGTAAACCAATCTTTTCAAACATTTCAACCCACTTTCCAAATTTAATTTCCCGTTAACCTCTCACCGTTTAAGTTACAACCAATAATTATCAACACCTATCTTCAGTGGTGGTTTCTATGTCTGTTAGTAACCTTCATTTATACAATTCTTCTAGTTGTGGAGACCTCCTAATAGTGTCATGGAAGGAGAACATCATCATTGTTTTGAACCTCCAACTATGAAAGAATTGAGGGTGCCAAAGGCTTATAAAATTTTCAAACAAGTATGATGTGATGTATAATTTAAATGACTAAGAGGTTATGATGAGAATATTACGCATGAGTTCACAATGACCCACCACAAAAAGGAGGTAAAAGTCCATGGTTTAGCAATTCCTTTCTTAGTGGAAGCCATAGCCAATGTTTCTGGGTTTTTGTTATTAGGGGAGAAATATTTTTGGGATAATTCCAAGTGTGAGATGGACCTCAAACCTCTGCATAATAAGTTTCTAGAGAGAGGGGAGTATGTTGAAATTCTCACTGGATAAGGCATAGTTAATCTCACTTCCGTGGCCCTGGGACAATGTAGTGAAATTCATCATTCAATACCTAACCTGTGAGGTAGGTATGTATATGTTTATGCTAAGTAGTTTTGACTTATGAATCATTTGAGATGGGAAATTCTTGTAAACATTCCATTTGGGCATGCAAACTCATTAGCTCACGATGGCCTCATTAAATTGTTAATTGTGAGAGAATTGAAAATAATCTCTCCTCCATATGATTGGGATTCACTTCTTGGGGATGATACCCCAAATAAATCCATGGAGGAAGATTCTCCTATAAATCCACCTAGTTCTTCTAAAAAAGAGTTTGTAGGGAAAAAGTTAGAAAAGGGCAATAATAATGAAAGTTCTTCAAATTAACATAGTGAAGACTTAGGGACAAAAGAGCTTTCTGGTGATTCTCCTAAACCTTTAAAGAAGAGAATTTCCAAAAAGGATATCAAGAAAACCCTAGCCTCAAGTAGCAAACTGAAAAAGAGCTCCCATGTTACCCTACTAGTAGCAAGTTTATCAAAACTAGCACACCAAACTGGTAAACTAGAGGTAAGCGGAAAAGGCATAGCAAAACATCCTCAATCTCCCCTGGCTCTTCAAAGAAACAAGCTTCAAATACTCATAGTGATAAAGAGAAACCACCCACCAAAGAGAAAATCCCCACTAAGGAAACATCCCTGATTAAAGAGAAACCACCTACTGTTACAACAAAAAATTCGGAAATCTAGAAAATGTAGCTAATAATGTTTTAGGTTTTGAACAACTAGAGGAAGTGAATGATTGTATAGTACTAGGTGTCTTGTATCATAGAACTAGAAGGTAAGTAAATGCTTCTAGGGAGCTATGAAGGAGAAATTGAAGGAAGAAAAAAGAAGCACCTGTGACTACTAATGAAAATGAAACTAGGTGTGAACAAGAGACCCAACCTTCTCTATCTTATCCTTCAGTTTTAGAGGGAATGTTGACAGCTACAAAGGAAGGAAAAATAATGGATCCCTTAGATGAAAATGCACAGGGCATGGAAGAAGGGTTTGTGTCACATGGGGGGATATTCATATTGACACTAATATTCAATATTTTTGCATTGAACTAGTACTTATAAACACTAAAAATCTTGTAGAAAAAAGGACCACTGAATTGTCTCCTCAAATAGAAAAAGGAGTTGAATATGTCAGTTGACGATGAGAAAGAACATATGTAGATACCCCCAACTGAAAATCAAGAAGCAGAGGAAGATTTTGAGGAGGGGAATCCTTTATTAACAAATGAGGAAATTCTAGGTCACAAAGAGCCAAGAGTGGAGGGCTACCCTAACTTACCTCAAGCTAACAAATGTTTAGGATAAGAATCAAGAATGAAGAGAACTCTCAAGTTCTTCTATAACTTTACGTATTTGAGAGTCCAAATAGGAATAGACAAGCTAGTTACAGGAATCCAAACTGTACCTCAGACAACTCTTTGTCTGAGGATGGTAGCATGGGTCTGGGATGACAGCGTGACATGCTAGTGTATCTCAAGCATGCTGGAATCCATATGGCCAGAAAACATAAAATACAGTGTAGAAAGTAGAAAATCTAACTAAATTTCTAGCTCATTAACTTTAACAAAATAAACAGAATGATGAAATAAGAGAAATAATTATATAAATGAAAAACAACATAGATGAGAGTGAGGGTGATGAATATCAACTCACTAAAGCTCTAGTTCACCAATGAGCTCCATGCACGCATTCACCTACACACAAGAAAGAGAGGGAAAAATGTTGGGTTGTATAGGGGTTTTCCTTAGTCAAACCCCTGCTTTGTTGTTTCCAACTCCACAAATAGCTAGAAAATCCATGAAGTAGAAAGTGTGATAAAGGAAATAGAAAGGAAACTATCAAACACTACAAAAGATGCAATGATACTCTATCAAACCATAAGAGGAAAAAGAGAGTGATGCAATACCACCTCCATCTAAAGTTGCTCAAGGCCAATGAAGGGAGAATACAAGGCAATGAGCTTGGAAAAGTCAACATGGCTGCAGTAGTGACGAAGGGAGGTCTTGCAAGAATCCAAACTCATAGCTTCTATGGTAGCACCACATGTACAAGGATGGAATCGATGGAGTAACAATCTTACTTGTTGTAATGCTCAATAGGGTTGTGAAATAATTCTTAGGAGAATGTGATAGATTGCTAGAAGATCTTGGAAGACTAAATGAATGAACAAGATAGCCATTTCAAGATCAAAATGAGAGAGAAGGAGCCATTTTCTACTTAGTTGGTTGAGAAAAAGGCGTTATGCTTCATGTCCAATGGAGAATGTAATGTCCCTATAGACACTAGAGGTAATAATCTATCAAGGACAGTAGAACATTGCATAAATGTCTATGCATTGCACTCATGTCTCCGACAAATATTTCCCCATCGACACACAAAACACATGCCAAGTGGATGCATTTTAGATGGTGATGTGGAATTTTTCCTTCAGGTTTGATTTTCTAAGGTGAGGGTAGGAAAAAGGGGAATTTACAAAAGGGGTATAAATTCACTCCTATACACAAGGAAATGAACTGTTTGATTAAAAAATAGTTCTTGTCTCTTATTCTACAATTTTTACATTTTTTCATCTATGAGTATCTAGTTATTAGTTATACAATGTGAAGTAATGCTTTGAGTTTGAATGATGTGCAATACAATGTAATAAAAAATTTGAATATCAATAATTAACATCTATGATTTAATAATACATCTAGATATCTTACCATTAGGTGAGCTAAGCCTCCTCATTACAAACAAGGAAATGATATCTTTGGTCTGACTGACATTGAAAATTGGAAATATGTGAATGAGGTGTTGTGAAATAATAGTTTAAGTGAAATCAATAAATTCCTATTCCTATTGGGAAAAGGAGTCAAGATGTGGGTCATATATGTGTCTTACTTCTAGGTGAAACTCTAATTATTTGGCATAGTGAGAAACTACCTGTTGTTACAACAAAAAAATGGAAAATCTGGAAAATGTGGCTAGCAATGTTTTGGGATTTGAACAACCAAAGGAAGTGGATGATTGTATAGTCCTAGGTTTTGTGTATCATAGAACTAGAAGGTCATTAAATGCTTCTAGGGAGCTACGAAGGAGCAATAAAAGGAAGACAAAAGAAGCACCTGTGACTATGAATGAAAATAAAACTAGGTGTGAACAAGAGACCCAACCTCCTTAGTCCTGTCCTTTAGTTTTAGTGGGAGTGTTGATAGCTACAAAGGAAGGAAAAATAATGGATACCTGAGACGAAAATTCACAGGGCATGGAAGAAAGGTTTGTGTCACACATGGATGATATTAATATTGACACTATTATTCAATATTTTTACATTAAACTAGTACTTGAAAACACTGAAAACCTTGCAAAACAAAAGAATGTTGAATTATCTCCTCAAATGGAAAAGCAAGAGTTGAATATATTAGTTGACAATGAGCAAGAACATATGGAGATACCCCCAACTAAAAATCAAGAAGTAGAGGAAGGGTTTGAGGAGGGGAATCCTTTGTTAACAAATGAAGAAATTTGTGACCTACAAAACTTGGTAGTTAAGTTGATAGAGAAAAATCATCTATCAACAAAGGAAGAGATATAGGGTTTGTAATATTTGGTAGCCAAGTTAAAGGAGGAAAATCAAGCATTGCAAGATTCATTAGCTAGGGTGATTGAAGAGAACAAGGATCTTCAAAGATAGGTTCAAGATGCATGCTCTCTTGATTCCTCATAGAAAAAAGAGATTCGGTGGCTCAAGGTAGCACTTGAACAAATAGAAGTCTCTAGTACATCCCTCATGACCATTCCAGAACATGAAAATCAGATGCAAACATTATACCAGTCATGGGTTAAAGAAGTCACTGACATAATGCAAAAACTAGCTCCTTTTTCTCTTGGTTTGTACTTCATACTCTTTTGCATGAGGACATGTAAAATCCTAAGCTGGGGGGAAATGATTGGGGTGAAATGTGTCCCTATTTTACCTTTTATTTTCTCTTATTTTTTTTCATTTTGTAGTATTTTCTGATTTCTCCTATCACCATTTGTTAATGAGCTGAAGATGTTTTATAAATTACAAGGAAAGATGAAAAATGATGAATATATCAAAAACCTTTGATTTTTTATTGATTATATTTGTGATTTTGGTAGTAGGGAATGATTAATGGATGGCACATGGATAAGGGCATTGGTGGAGTGGAGTTGAGATTGTTCAAAAGTTATTTTTCATTTTGGATAAACTAGTGTTGAGTTGTATTTGTCTGTTTTAAGTTATGCCATTTTGTATTGATGGAAAAAGACTCCAAGTTATTTTTTATTATCTTTTAAGGTTGTTGGCCATAGGCCATAGCAACCCAAATAGTCATATAACTTTTTTATTTAGTCTTTTGTAAACTTAGTGACATATGATTTCTATATATATGTATGCTAAGACTTGAATTAATAATCGGTAATATATATTTGTAAGCTATTGTTTTGATTAAAATAAAATTGGAGTTTGAAATTTCATTTTGCATAAACATCGAGTAGAGTAAAATAAGTGTTCATTTCATCACTAAAAATTAGAGAAGGGCCCACTTCCTCGACTGCCTAGTGACTAGCTATAGAATTAGTGTGTTGTGTGGTAATGAGAGTTTATAGTTTTAAATCTATTTTTGATCTTTACTTATTATGCTAAGATTAAAACATTCAAATGTGTTATTAATTATTATCAGATGTATGGGTAATTGATGCATTTGTTTGGATATCATGCTACAGTTACATTTGATTTAGCAAACTACTTTGCAATCATATTTAATCAATGTATTTATTGTTCTATGTGAGCTTGATTTGGAAGATTTAATTGGAGTGCTTATCAATACGTGTAGATTTTATTTAGCACTTTACATTATAGCATTCATCTACTTTTGATAGTCTAGTTTTAGTAGAAATTATTATTTCTATTTTAATATTTAGTTTTAATCTTGTTTTGTTATGGACTGTTTGGCCCAGGTTCCTATCACACAAGTGATGAGAACTATGAAAGACAAATTTCTGAACAAATGCAATTTTCATGTAGTTGCATCCATCCACACTTAGCTTTATAGGTTCATCCCTTAGGAAAAAAACCCCAATATCTTTCATAAGTTCACAAACTACAGATTGACATCAAGGAGTAAACTAAGGAAACTTCAGAACTCTTACGGATTAGTTCAAACCCATCTACCCAAATTAAGATATAATTACAAGGATAGTTCTACCAATCATATCAACCAAAATTTAATCCAATCAACTACCCTTGTAGGTGCTTGGATACATGAGACAAAATATGTCATACACCTCTATTTGTATTGAATCATTCTTCAATATGTTGTAATCTTTGATTTTCATGTCGAGAACAATGCAAAGCATTAAGGAATTTAGGCCTCTTCCATGTTGACTTGATTCTTATTTTTATTTTGTCTTCATGTGCTCTTCTTCCTATTCTAGTCTATTTGGGGGTGATGATAGTTCTTACATATTATACTATATTTATCTACCTATCTTTATGAATAGTTTTGACCCCAAATAATAAAATCCCTTTGTGATCTTGATTTCTTCATCTTTACTTTTCTCTTTCTTGATGTTGTGGATTCTATGTGTTGTCCCTTCTATGTGACAACATTCCCCAAATACATCTTGCTATGTATCTTGTGCCACAACATCTCTTTATCTTTCTCTTCTCCTTAGAATGGCGTACTCCTCTACATAACAAACATCATTCTAAGGGGGGGCTACTGTATTTGTTCAATTTTCAAACTGTTTCCAAAATATTTAAAAATATATCTTGTCTTATGTCTCATTGTCTAGATTGGGGGCAACCTTACTAGACTTATCTTATCTTTTCTGTGACTATCTTGAAACAAATTTTATAGTAGCCACATGCATATATGCTTGTCATATGGTCTCTAGCCATGCTAGCCATACCTATCAGTGTCATATTTTATCTGATTAGATTATCTCATGTCATGTCTATAAAATTTATCATGTCTATTTTCATTTTTTTTCCTAATGTGTTTGTCTGCAACTAACATGCTTGCGGTGAGATTGCAATCAACTTTGCAAGATGGAATACCTATGTTCTCTTCATGTCCTAGCTCAACTTCTTCTACATCATATATACCAAATTGATTATTTTTGTTCTCTTCATCATGGGTATATTCTCTTCAATCTCTTTCTACTTTAGCTTGCACATGTTTAGATATATATGCTCTATAAAGTGGGGAAAATTTTGATGTAAAATTGCACGGTCCCAATGCAATTTCACATTACATAACCCTTAATTTATCCTAATAAAGACAATAATGTGAATTCCCTTTTTTGATTCCTTCATTTCATTCCTTGACCCCATCATTGTTGATCATTGAGGGAATTTTTGTCAGGGACACTTTTGCAATGCATAGATTTCTACACACCATATGAATTTCTTGACAAGATTCCTATCTCTTGGGCCATAGGGATGTTACACTTCTTCCTATTCATGAATTGTAATGCCTCTGCAATCGTAGTTACACTTGAAAATTACCCTCTTACATATAATTATTCATTCAAAATTTCCTTCTTCCCTCTCATTCATTCATTCTCATAATCTATGTCACATTCTCTCAAGCTCTCATTATTACAACTTCACTCTTTCATTCTACACATTTCACTCTTGCATTCTTTCTCTTCTACATCAAACTTCTTGCATGTTTGTGGATCTAAATATTAGTCTTAGGTTCTCTCAAAGTACAACACTTCCTCTCAGCTTGTCAAGCTCATTGGAGGAAGGGGAACACTTTACTTTCATTGCATTATCATTCTTATTAATTAGAATATTGATATTTTTTATGCCTTGTTTCTTTCTCTTGTCATTCTATATTGTCAATCATCTATATTTCTCTATCTAATTATCTCTTTCACTAGTATACTTTGAAAAATAAATGACTAGGTGACTAAAAATTTCAGTCACAAGAACTAAAAATGATTAAATTCTAATAATTTTTTGCAACACAGCTATAAATGAGTAAATAAATGACTAATTTTGTCATCAAGTAAAAAATTATTTAGTCACACAAATAAAAATGACTATGCAGTTAGTCACACAAGTACAAATTAGAAAAAAAATTGAAAATATGTGGGGAAATGATTGGTGGGAATGTATTGCGCTTGATTCATTATTCACATTTAGCCTGGTAGTACTTGACAATTACACTAAGGCTACTTGCATGGGCACAAGATTCATTATTCATTTTGAGGCGTTTTGAGTTATAGTAGCTACTTGCATGGGAGATAGAGATTGTTTGGAGAGGACAATGAGAATTTTGAAAAGGTAGGCAAGGACATCAGTGTTTGTTGCAAAGTATTTGAAGTTAATGAGGCCCTTTGCAGCGAAGTCGGATTTGGGGATGCCCTCTATAATGAATTCAGGGGTAATTTGAAACCCTCACTACATTAAACCCAAAATCTATAACTTTATGATAGGAAACTTATAGTAGTTACAATATACTACTCTTAATAATATTCTTTTACAATCTTGCCACTATTTTGCTTCATAATGTGTTCGAGTAAAATATAATAAAATTTGGGTGTAGTGCCAAAATAGAATTTCCTCAAACAATTTTGATATATTTTTACTATAAGCTCAAAATATCCTTGTGCAAAGTAAACATGCGCTAGATTTACCCACACATTAGACATCTAAAAAAAGATGTTTCTTGCTACAACTTCTTGTACTTGTGTAAAAATTTCCTTTGCAATATCAAATTGACCCCTTCCAACTAGCACAATGGCTGCCCAATTTGTAGCATAAACATTTCCTGGTCTCTGTGTCAACACTTTACAATATATTTCTCTATCCTTCTCAAGATGTTGTACCTCAACCTCTAGATCCCTCCTCTCATTGTGAAAATATTCAAAATAATTCCAATTTCCAATTTAAATGTCAACATAAGAATTCTTTGCGTTTGATTCACTTTGTGTAGCTTTAATTTTTTCTTTTTCTTTAAGCTAGTCATTTGTTTTTAGTTCCATTTTTCCAAGCATAGATAAAGCATTTGATGAGTTTTTTTCCACCTTAAGTGCATCCCCAATACATTCTAGGCTTAGTTGGATCTCATTTTGAGCCTGATCCATGGCTGTGAGATGTAGATATGTATCCACATAATCAAGAAACTTGAACAATATTATCCTGTATAAAATATTTGCTTTTTCAATATTATGTAGCTATCCAAACAACCTAACAAGATTAAATAGTGTTGTGACTTTATCCCACAGTAACTCAAGTGAAACACCACCTTCTTTTAGTCAATGGAAGAATTCCATATCCTTAAAGAGCACAGGAAAAGCTATAGAATTGACACTTGTGCTTTTATTTATGAATTCAACCCAAATGCCATTTCCTAGTGCCTCCATAAAAGTTTGTTGACCCAACTCTAGTTCATCATGCTCAAAATGAAGAACCCCAATGTTGCTTAACAATTGAATGGGTAATTATTCTATGCTCTTCTTTAGAAGAGACTTTTCTATCTTAAGAGAATTTAAGGTTGTGCTAGGGTCAGATGATATTAATAACTCACCTATATTGATAAATGCATCCAAGAATCATATGGATTCATGTGAGTTTCCTTTCTTAAAATTTCTAAATCCTTCTTTGCCTACTCTTGCTAAGAATATATATGGCCTACAACTTTTAAGCTCCCACAGTTCTTAGGGTGGACCTCCAAAACCTTATCAAAATTTGAGAGAGAACTCCTAAGATCTCCCAGCTTCAATTGAACTTGTCCACAAAATTTTGTGGCCTTTGGCTTTCCTTGAGTGATGCCATGTAGTAGTGGCCAGTCGTGTCACTTAGTTCATTTGTGCATACTACATATCTTAATTGATTCCACTACTTTTAATATAACTCTCCACCTAAACCATACCCACTAAGTGAGATCACTTAGTATCTTTAGATGGGGGAGAGGTATTCCTTAGATTTTTTGGTTTTTAAAAGTTCTCTACAAAACCTTTCTATTGTTTTCCTCCATTTTTAAAAGACACAAAGTTCAAAGGAGATGAAAGGGTTCTCAATAGCTAAATTGAAAGGTTAATTTGAATAAGAACAATATTCTAGCATAGTAATGTTTCTTTTAGTTGGATAATGGTAGAAATGGATAAAGATTCAAAGGAGAATGCCTTTGGTGATAAGGTAAAAGAACCTATTGAAAAGTCTTGGAATTTTAATAGTGCCTCTAAATTTTATTTATAGGATGCTAGAATATTGTTCTTATTCAAATGGACCTTTCAATTTAGTTGTTGAGAACCCTTTCCTTTCCTCTGAACTTTGTGTCTTTTGAAAATCAAGGAAAACAACAAAAAGGTTTTGTAGAGAGTTTTTAAAAACCAAGAAATATAAGGAATACCCATCCCCCCAACTAAAGATACTAAGTGACCTCACTTAGTGGGTATTGGGTGATCCCACAATACTGGTTTACAATTTTTGGCCAAATTGGACACTTAATTGATTTTTTTCTAACTAAATCTTCACTTTCGAGAACCTATAGTGGCTAAATCATGAGGAATTTGAAGATGATGCAAACTAGTGATTTGTGACATTTTGTTTGTAGATTCTAAATATATATGTTTTCAAAATTTTAGAATTAGATTGCACTTCTTTTTCCATCTCCTTCAAAAACTAGTTTTTTTTAATAAAAACCATTTTTAAGGAGTGATGCTCACCGTATACAACATAAATATTTTTTCATGAAGGATAAAATTCTTTTTTTTTTGAATTTAGATTTGTAACTACGATATATAATGCTTTCATTTGGTTTCATAGTGTTTTATTCAATATTTTTCCCTTAATCAAGCTTCGAAGTCAAACCAATTACAATTTAAACATAAGCGGACCATATACAACACAATTTTTTTTTGTATGTATCAATTTTTTTGTTGGATCAAGGACTTTAATATCTTGTGCATTGATATTTTTCATTTTTTTTTATAATCTACTATTTTTCCACATGTACAGAACAAAGCTTGATTTTCGGTGAAAAATATATGTTTAATCAAACTAAAAAAACAAATACATAATAAAACCAAAACATATTAAAATTAAATTCATTGGATAGCTCATTCTAAGGACTACCATCATCCAATTGGGTTTGTGAAGTCTCCATTTTCATCCTCAACTCAAGCTTTGAAGGGGAAAAAAATGGATATTTTTGGTGCCAAAGGGGGAGAAGGGGGGAAAAAGAGGGGTTCTAGAAAACCCCACTTTAATGCAATTAAAAAATAAACCCATTAAAGGGGGGTTTTCTCGAAGCCCCGTAGTTCTAGAAAACCCCCCTAGTTCTAGCAAGCCCCCTAGTTCTATCAAACACTTTAAGGGGTTCTAGTGAACCCTCCTAGTTATAGCAAACCCCCTAAAGTGTTTTCCATCTAGAAATGCATTTTTCCTTCCTCAATGGAATTGTAAACTAGTTTTGTGGGTCTAGCCTATGGTTTTGGTGGAGAATTATATTAAAAGTAGTGGAAATTCAATTAAGATATGTAGTATGCACTAATGAACTAAGTGACACCATTGGCCACTACTACATGGCATCAATTAAGGAAATCCAGAGGCCACAAGATTTTGTGGATAGGTTCAATTGAAGCTGGGAGATCTTAAGGGTTCTCTCTCAAATTTTAAAAAGGTTCCAGAGGTCCACCCTGAGAACTATGAGAGCTTAAAAGTTGTAGGCCATATATATGCTCAGCAATGGCATGCAGAGAAGGCTTTGGAAATTTTAAGAAAGGAAAATCACATAGATCCACATGATGCCTATGTATTTTTTAAGATGGGTGAGTTATTAATATCATCAGAACCTAGTGTAGCCTTAGATTCTCTTAAAATTCCAAAGTCTCTTATGAAGAAGAGTAGAGAAGTACCCATTGAATTGTTAAACAACATTGGAGTTCTTCATTTTGAGCGTGATGAACTATAGTTGAATCAAAAAAAATTTATGGAGGAATTAGGAAATTATTTTCCACCACTACATAAATCTTTGTGGTCAGTTGAAACAAGAGCTATCTCAACCAACTACAAGAAAATGTTGCCCTATGAAGAAAAGTTGATTTGCTAAATGATTCAATACTATTGCACTGTACAGGTATAATTCAAAGGCTCTACACATCTTTTCCATTCCTTCACGAACACTACCTTTTTCACTAACTTTAAGAATACTACAATTAAAAAATGCACAAATTGACCATAAATATTTTTCCCCATTTTAAATAGCAAAATTTCCAAAAAAATGTGTTTAAAACCTACAAAAAATGCAAATAAAATCATGCTAATTTTCATTCCAAAAAAAACCATGAGAGCATAGCTTGGTTCTTACTATTATTCTTTGATATATTTTTTCCAAGCATCCATAACTTGATTCAAATCACCTATTTTAGGATTTTAGCCATAGCACCAAGGCAGTAAACTGTTTGATAAAATGCTTTGGTAGACATGTATGAAAAATGTGGTGGCATAGACAAGGAAATGAACTTTGGAAAAATTCCTCAAAGAAATGTGGTCTCATGGTGATGGAATGCCATGAATAATTCCATGAAAAGTGATTTTTTATGTATTTTCTTGGAATTCCATCATCATGAGACCACATTTCTTTGAGGCATTTTTCTAGCTAGTTCACTGCCTTGTCTATGCTATTGCTTACTATTATGCTTTGATATAATTTTTCCAAGCATTCATAGCTTGCTTGAAAGCACTTGTTTTAGGATTTTAGCCATAGAAACAAGGTGTAAGAGAGGGGGATGAACCACACCGAGGCTCCAAGTCCTGGAGAACTGAGACCAGAGGGCTGCCCTAACTTACCTCAAGCTAACAAATGTTTAGGATAAGAATCAAGAATGGAGAGCACTCTCAAGTCCTTATGTCACTCTACAAATCCAAGAGTACAAATAGGGCTAGATGAGTTAGTTTCTAGAGTCCAAACTATACCTCAGAAAACTCTCTATCCAAGGACAACAGTGCAGGTTTGGGATGATAGCACAACACATTGGCATCTCTCTGGCATGCTAGCATTTGTATGACCAAAAAATGTAAAATATAGTTTGGAAAAAACAAAAAACTTACTAACTTTCTAGCTGATTAAATTTAACAAAATAAACAAAATGATGAAATAGGAGAACTAATTGTATAAATGGAAAAGAATGTTGATGAAAGTGAGGGTGACAAATATCAACTCACTAAATCTCTAGTTTGCTAGTGAGCTCCACCTACATGTTCACCTACACACAAGCAAGAGAGCAATTTTTTTTGGGATTTATAAGGATTTTCCTTAGTCAAACCCCTAATTTGGTGTTTCCACCTCTATGAATAGCCAAAAAATCCATGAAGTAGAAAGTGCAATAAAGGAAATAGAAAGGAAACTATTGAACACTACAAAATATGTAATGCTAATCTATCAAACCATAAAAGGAAAAAGGAAAGTGATGCAATACCACCTCCACCAAAAGGAAATCAAGGCCAATGAAGGGAAATGCAAGCAAATGAGCTTGGAAAAGTTGACACAGCTACAACAGTGATGAAGGGAGATCTTGCAAGGCTCCAAACTTGCAACTTCTATGGTAGCACCACATGTACAAGGATGGAATTGATGGAGTAACAAGCTTGTTTGCTACAATTCCCAATGGGGTTGTGAAAGAATTCTTAGGAGAATGTGATAGATTGTTAGAAGGTCTTGGAAGATTGAATGCATGAAAAAGATAGCCATTTCAAGATCAAAATGGGAGAGGAGTCATTTTTAGATCGATTGGTCAACATAGAGATGTTACACTTCATGCCCAATGGAGAACATAACATTCCTGTAGATACTAGAGGTAGGAATCTATCAGGGATAGTAGTGCATTGTGTAGACATCTGCATGTTTGCTTGTGTCCTTGACAACTATTCCCCCACCAACACACAAAACACATGCCAAGTGGATGCATTTCATATGGGTGATGTGAAATTTTTCCTACAAGTTTGATTTTCTAAGGTGAGGGTATGCAAAAGGGGAATTTACACAAGGGGTGAAAATTCACTCCTATACATTTTTCCCCTACTTTAGCGAGCACAAGTATGAATGAATATTCAGTAAAGTAGATCAAAGAGTTAGAAATGTATACCTAAATCATTGAGGAAGCATATCATGATCTGGTGAACTTGAAAGCATAGGGTAGGAAAATGACTCCATAGGTACTATCTCCTAAGGAGATTCAAACAAAAGGACTACGTAGCTCGGACGTAGAACTACGAAGTTGAGGAAAGTACATTGAAGGCCCATAAACCAATAATGGAAAAATCTTGTAGGATGCAAGCACTTTACAGGCCCTCAGATTTGCAAAGAAGGAATTTCCCCAAGTACTCTCTCATGAAGGAAACCCAATCTAAGGGAACTCCACAAAGTCAAACTGGAAAGTAACTTCATAGGAACACTAGCAAAGCAACATGTTAATCCTTAAATAAAGCACATTAGAAAACAAAATGTAGCCACATAGGAAAACAAGTAGATAGTCATCGAGACAGTCTAGAAATTAAAAATATTTCAAAGGGGTCCCTCGAGATCCCTTCAAAAGAAGAGGGGTCCACTCAAGGGATTCATTGTTTGAAAGTACAAGAATATTTTTTTGCAAATCAATTCACCATCAAGGAATCCTTCTAAAATATGTTCACTTCATCAAGGAATTCAAAAGAAAGAAAATTCCCACTCACGAGGGGAAGGTCGAGGCTTTTCCCATAGGAAAAGGTGCTTCCTCCTTAGAGGAAAAATTTCAAGTGCTTTCTTTGCAAACCCATGATGAAGGAATGTCTTGCCCCTAATTTTTTATTTTACATAGTTTTGATAAAGTGAGTCCATTCTAGAGGGAAGCAGACTGATTGGGGTGGGCCAAAAATGATCCAATGAATAACTCCCATAGGATACCAATGGTTGATATACAATTTCATGCACAACATGCACAACACCTTCATGGGAGAACTTTAAACATTTGTGAATAACCAAATAAATTTCATTCATAGAAGCTAGCCACATGATGCCCAACTTCACCTTGAATAGATTATACTTTTGAATAACATCAAAGGTTGTATCTATATCCCTAGGTCCAACTAGGATGGAAAGGGTTATAGAGCCATATGGATTAAGAGAGTAGTCATTATGCATACATATGGTAGAATTTGTTTCTTCATATTCCTCCCTCTACAATGAATTTAACCATAATGTCTCCTTCATAATAACATTCACTCAGCTCATGAGGTCAACTAGGACTCCTATCACAATGTTCCCATTGAGGCGAGTATGAATGTATAGGGGAGAGGGATTGTTATTTAAGGGAAAGTCCTATGAAGTGAATGCCACATGTGGCGAACCAATCATAAGATGTGGGGGAGGTGTGTCTGAGACCATGTTTACATACACCGAAGGTTGAGGAGAAGCATTAGAGGGATCAATAATCAAGTTTGTACAATGAGATAGAAATGGGTCTTTGTAAATCTACAACTTTCTATTGGCCTTCACTATCGATTTATTTGCATTAAATTGTTTTGTCCCATCGAGATGAATGGTACCGCCATCAACAAAATCTTGTCACATCATGTAGGTACATACAATGCTTAGTATCATGCCCATTAACCCGATGATACTAATAAAAATCATTCAAATCATACCAATCAAGATAAGGTTCCTTGAGAGGTTGAGAGATTTCCAAATTTATGATCTTATCCTTCAACAAGTTTTGCAAGATGGAAGAATATGATTCCACCAAATTTGTAAACTTCCTGTTGCATCTAAGGGCATGATTGTTAGTTGTATCAAATACATTCACAACTACTTTAACTTTTCCTGAAATAGAAAAAATAGACTTTCCTTTTTAATGAGAGCACAAGGAAGGTCCCTCAAGCTGAACTATCATTTGCTGATACTCTCGTAATGTAGCACACATATGCGCAAAGGAAGGATATTTCATTAGGGAAAGCTTCTCCTTCTAGGCTCACTATAGGTTTCCTATGAATACCTTCTGCACATTAGAGTTGGGAAACAGGTACAAGATCTATGAAAAGAGAACTTAGTATCGCACTATGCAATCAGTTATCTTCTCGTTATCTCCCTACTTACATCAGAAAAAATTTGAGAAGGTAATCTTTAGATCGATGTTAGCCTAACACTAACAAAGAAACTAGTTAACAAGATAATCAAATGAGAATATAGAATTATCAGGAAAGGAATAGTACCATTGAAGTGTTGTATCCTTGAGAGACGAGGGAAAGAGTTTTTCCATCAAAGTATTGTGATGAAATAAATCCATACACATGGCATTGAAGGCTGAAACATGTGTTTGTAGATCCACTTTACCACCATTCTTTTTAATCTTTGGAATCTCCATTCCTTGAGGGAAAGGAGTATTTAAAATTTCCACTGACAATGGGGTATATCAAAAGAAGGGTTAAAAAATAGACTAGGTGGAGGCTTGAGAAAGGCTCACCAATTGGTTTTGCATCTAACCCATGTTCTGAAGGAGGGAATTTAGGATAGGTTCAAAGGATGAAAAAGGCCCAGTGGAACCTCCAGAAGCATTGTTGTGACCTTCGCCAGAGCCACCACCACTAGTAGGGTCTCCACTAGAGCCACCTCCACTAGTGAAACCACCACCATGGCTTCCACCAAATCCACCTCCACTAGTGCCACCTCTGCTACCAAAGCTGCCACCACTCATTCCACAGAATCCCCCACTACTAGGGATAGTAGGAGGGGTGAAACTAAAACTAAGGGGTATTTTAATTTCCTTGATAGTGTTAGGCCTTTAAGAAGTAGAGGAAACATTGATCAAGGGGCCTATTTTGGCCATGCATATGGACATGGTAGGCATTGAGATGCCTATTTGTCCTTCATAAGCATCGAGAACTTCCACTCAGGTAGTACTTGATCTAGAATTATATAAGGGGATATAAGCTTTGGTCAGATTGGTAAGGCCACATAAGAACTCTATACATGTTTGATCCTTTCCTAGAAGATATCTCACCTCATTAGTAAGCCTTGCGGCTCTCGCCATTCTCGATGATTTCTCTAATTTCTCCACAAGGTCTAGCAATCTATTATCCAATGCCAAAAGGTTTTCTATAGGGATATGCACAACCTCATTCTCATCCATGAACGAATCCATAGGGGATGTTGGAGGGGTAGGAGCATGCGTGGAATTTTCTATGAAACCCATCTTGTTAGTAAAACTTGTGGGAAAACCAGTGGTAAAGTCAGTAGCCAGACTAGTGGAAAAACTAGAGGTGAAACTAGAAGTGACCATCTTCTCCATCAATAGGTGTCACACACTTATCCTAATAGTGTACCCAAAAGACATGGACTAGGTTGTGATGCTCATAAACCTTCACAACACTTGGGTCTATAACAGTCACTAGGTGTGAGGGAAAATCTCAACATAGGCTAATGGATAGACATTTTTCATGTCAGGTTCACCAAAACTGTAAGAGAGGGGGACCAACTACACCAAGGATCTAGGTCACAGATAGCTGAGAGTGGGGGATACCTAGCTAATGGATGTTTAGGATAAGAATCAAGAATGAAGAGCACTCTCAAGTGCTTTTGTCACTCTACAGATCCAAGAGTCCAAATAGGGCTAGACAAGCTAGTTTCTAGAGTCCAAAATGCACCTCAAAAAACTCTCTGTCTAAGGACAACAACATGGGTCTAGGAGGATAGCATGGTACATTGGAATCTCTCTGGCACACTAGCATCTGTAAAGAAAAAAAATGTAAAGTACAATGTAAAAATAAAAAAAGCTTACTAACTGCCTACCTGATTAACTTTAGCAAAATAAATAGAATGATGAAATGAGAGAAATAATTGTATAATTGGAAAAGAACGTAGATGAGAGTGAGGGTGACAAATATCAACTCCCTAAAGCTCTATTTTTCTAGCAAGCTCCATGCACATGTTCACCTACACACAAGCAAGAGAGGGAAAAATGTTGGGTTGTATAGGGGTTTACCTTAGTCAAACCCTCACTTTGGTGTTTTCACCTCCACAGATAGCTAGAAAATCCATGAAGTAAGAAGTGTGATAAAGGAAATAGAAAGGAAAATATCAAACAATACAAGAGATGCAATGGTACTCTATTAAACCATAAAAGGAAAAAGAGAGTGATGCAATACCACCTCCACCCAAAGTCATTCAAGGCCAATGAAGGGAGAATGCAAGGCAACGAGCTTGGCAAAGTCGATACAGCCATAGGAGTGACAAAGGGAGGTCTTGCAAGGCTCTAAACTCATAGCTTCTATGATAGAACCACACATACAAGGATAGAATCAATAGAGTAACAAGCTTTATTGTTGCAATGCTCAATGGGGTTGTGAAAGAATGCTTGGGAAAATGTGATAGATTTCTAGATCTTGGAAGACTAAATGAATGAACAAGATAGCCATTTCAATATAAAAATGGGAGAGGAGTCATTTTTGGGTTGGTTGGTCAACATAGAAGTGTTATACTTTGTGCCCAATGGAGAACATAATGTCCCTATGGACACTAGAAGCAAGAATTTGTTAGGGACAGTAGTGTGTTGCATAGACGTCCACACACTACACTCACATCCCCAACAAATATTCTCCTACTGACACACAAAACACATGCCAAGTGGATGTATTTCGGATGGGTGATGTGGAATTTGACTTTCAATTTTGATTTTCTAAGGTGTGGGTACGAAAAAGGGGAATTTACACAAGGGGTGCAAATTCTCTCCTATACACAAGGAAATGAATTGTTTGATTAAAAAATATTTCTTGTCTCTTATTCTACAATTTTTACATTTTATCATCTATGAGCATCTAGTTATTAGTTATGCAATGTGAAGTAATGCTTTGAGTTTGAAATATGTGCAATGGAATGTAATCAACAATTTAAATATCAATAATGAACATCTATGATTTAATAATACATCTAGATATCTTAACATTAGGTGAACCAAGCCTCCTCATTACAAAAAAAAATGATCTCTTAATTCTGTCTGACACTGAAAACTAGAAATATGTGAATGAGGTGTTATGAAATAATATTTTAAGTGAAATTAGTTAGTGCTTATTCCTATTGGGAAATGGAGCCAAGACGTGGGTGATATATGTGTCTTACTTTTGATTGCAACTCTAATTATTTGGCACAGTGAGAGTCTATGGCTTGCATATATGCGTGATGATGCAATTATATGGTTCTTCTTACTGATCCAAATAAGACTTCTAGGTTACCATGATTTATTTAAAGGGATTTAATCTTTACTTGAAGGAACCAACTAAAAGAAATCACACAATGATAGAAAGTGTGTATTATCAAATTAAACATATACTTGATATACTATTTTTTTTTTAAAGGTGCAATGCACCCATAATATTAGGGGTAAACACTTTTTTTTTACTGGAGCTATGAACCAGATACAACAGACCACAAGAAACAACCAAACCCACGAGCACAAGGCCCAGCGTAGGCACAAGGCCTATGAGCACTTTGGCCCAATGAGGGTTTGAACCCTGGTGGCTACCACTACAACCAAGCGACTTGATCACCGAACCATGCCCTTATCGACATATACTTGATATACTTAATTTTAATAAAAAGGAAATATTAAATTGGAGAAAACCATACAATCGTACACAATATTATCAACAAATAATTGAGACCAGAATTCGAGCACCAAATTAAATTTTCTTCTCCATTGATTTCTTCAAATAGATATTATAATATAACAAAAGTATCCTCATATATGTTTTTATAAATGCCTATGATTATGATATCAAAATTTGGTCTTGGTTTTTCTTTTATAAGAGAATAAACAAGCTTCAAACCATTACAAAATATGGCATCTTTTTAAAATTCATGCCTCTTCATATAAACTAAACATTGGTTTTGCTTAAAACATAATTAAGAGAAACCAGAGAAAGTAGACAATATTGTTTGGATTCTTACTTGCAATACACTTGTAGTTTGTTAATCAACATGGGAGACCCATGATCATCTGATCTATAAAAGTCCCCCTCTCCATGATAGAGTTTTTAAAGGCTTGGTTCTTCCACTACAACATCTTCAAGGCTATATTCTTCTAGAGGAGCCAAATACTTTTTGTCCCATTGGTATTTTATGTAGTCATGAGGCCATTTGTATTCTTGAATCTGTCATATTTGTTAGGTGATTCCTCCATCTATTATCGAGTAACCCTTTTCCATTTGCAACAAATTTAGAATATTTAATATCCAAGGCTATCATTCCATCCATGATCAAATTGAGGTTGTGGACATTCAATTCACCATCCTTTTTTACATGATCAATCCAATCAAGAATAATTTTTCAAAATTCCTTTCTCCATTCACTAAGATTTTTCAATTGGTCATCATCCTTTAATATCCTTTGCACAAACAACTTCTTCAATGTATGAAATAATTCCATTATTGTTTCGATCTTATAATCTTCACCATTTATATATTGTGATTCATCTATAATTATCTTATCCATCTCCTCAATTGGCTTCAAAGATGAAGAAAATTCAAAAATTCTCTATAATACCCTACATAAAGTCACCAAGATATGAAGAATTTGTTGCCACTTCTTGAAAAGATGATATAGTATAAGTGCACAGGCTTTCATCTCGTCAATTTCTTGGGATAATAAAGTGTAGCCATCATACACACTTTCCAATTTGTCCTCAATCAATTTGATCTAGTGATCCAATATTTTTTCCAAGACATTGATGATGATTTGTTCCCTCACTCCCTCCTTGGTGTCATTATTGGTTTTTTTCAACTCTTTGATCTCATGTCTTAGTACATTCATTTATTCAGCGGATGAATTGTCTATAATAGTTGATTGGGTAGTAGGAGGTTGATACAATACTTTTCCTTACTCTATGAAAGCCCTTCTCCTTTCAATTTCTCTTTCAATATTACATTTTATATGAATAGTTTATTTACCTCATCATTTATTAATTTATGTTCCTTTTCATATTCTTTCAATTTGATTTTCATTTCCTTAACAACATCTTGAGTGAACATGGCTGAGTGCATTGTCATGGTTGTAACTTCTAAGGGAGATGTTTCTTTCAATGTTTTTACCATAGTTGTTCCTCTCATCTCTTGTACCACATCTAACAACCTTGGTTTTTGTGTATTTCTTTGCTTGGCCCAAAATGACAAGATCTCAATCTTAGGGTTGTACCATGTGCTAGTTATCCCCTCATGAGAATCAAATTCAACTATCATCATTAGGTCTTTTATGCTCTTACCTAGTCAAGTAAGAATATCTTCTTTAGTTCCATACCTAGGATAGTGAGTATATTACTCTTCAAAACCATATCTCTAGCTTCTTGTGGGCTAATATCAACATTATTAATTCTGATTTCATTGAAAGTTTGGGCTACAATCAAATTATGTTGAGATTGTTCAACACCCATCTTGTTTGTCTCTACCCTTTCTTCAAACTCTCTCATTTTCACTTTAACCCAAATATCCTTCAATTCAGGAGTCTTAATGAAATCACCACCTTCAATAAATTTGTGAGCTGAAATTTCCTTCTCATCATCCGACATTTCCCTTTCTCCCTGCATATGGATAACAATTCTAGCCTTTGGTTTATGAGCTTCAATTTCATGGGTTGGTTTATCATCTACCTCAACATCATCCTTCAAAATCCTTAGTACACTGGTCACTTATGTATCTCCCACTTATTCATTCATTGCATAGGAGACAAATATATGTGGCTCATATATCTTCTATTTCTTAGGAAGTGGTTGATCAGGAGGTGATTCTTGAGGAACATGACATTGAAATAGTGTCAGGAGATAGATTTAAAATTAAAATACCACTTGGCCTTTTCGAAAATAATTTGGTGAGCCTCTCCTCCTCTACTATAGACTTATCATACAATTCGTTAAACTTATCAAATATCAAATTTATCCTCTTAAGAGGATCCCCTTCTTCTACAAAATACCCCAAGAAGTCACTATTCTTCTTTTTCATTTCTTCTTGCAACTTCATCATGATCTCCCATTTTATTTTCCTTTGATATACCTCTTGGAGAGTGAAGAAAATTCTAATCACATCCTCTTCATAATCTACTTTATGAGTGATTGTGGCCTTTTTGAAGAGGTTTCATCTTATAAAATTCATATGGCCTCAAGGGTCAAAAACCCTTTCAATTCTAGGCCTCAAAGAATATTTTGTCTTAAGATAATGTTATAATTCTTCAAGGGTGTCATATCCAATAGATAGTTCTTCACACATTGTCGAGTTAGGTATAAATGTACCCTTATTTTGTTTTTTCATGACATCATTTTCCCTCCATAACATCTACCACATAAATTCTAAGAAGGATAGTTGAAGAGGAAATTTTTTTGGCAATATATGTGGGCTTGTGGGAACCCATAAATCATGATCATTGTGACATATTGCAAAAAAAACCAATCAACAAAGTTATGATTATGTCTTTGTTATGGTTTCAAAGCCAAGGGCCTCAATAGTTGTAGTATAGGTGTGTGTAATCTTGATGATGAGTGGCCAATAAATCTCATAACTTTGTACATAAATTCATCATAGAACACTACATAATTGGATTTTTGGCATCTACTATCCCATGTATAACAACATCATTGCATGGGAAGAAAGTTACCTTGTTGATTAACATTACCCAAACACATCCTTTTGGTCCATATATCTTTGTTCTAGTATAATATCAAGTGACACAATAAATAATAGTTCCTAAATGTTATAGGGGCCCTATTCTCTCTGACTTGTAGGAAGCCTTCATGCAATGACTTCTCAAGGTATGAGGCAAATTCATATTCAATGTTTGTCTTAGGGTTTTGATTTCTCATAGCTATCATCATCAAACTAACTAGAATTTTTTCTTGTGCATCTATCCCAAGTACTTGGCATAAAGAAAAGTAGGTCTTCTTGAAATAGATCTAAAAATTTTGTACATCAAACAGTTTGGTGGCAAAGTGGGAGATAGGTATCACCTTGTTGTTAACATCCCTTTTCATGTATATAGGGAGTTCATCACTTCTATGTGTTCTCCTTAACCTAGTATATTCGTCCTCACTCTTTTGCAAGTCAACCTTAGTGAGGGCCTATTTTTTTAGATTGAAGCATTCAATGATTGCAACTTTTTTTAATATTACCAATAGTGACCCACCTATTATCCTCACAGACCTTGTAGCAAGGTGGTAATTCTAGGCTATAAATCTAATGAACTCCACATCTATGAAGACATCTGGGACAATTAGCTTAGCTAAGTCTAATGTCTACAGATTTGATACTAGAATTCTCCCTTCCCTCTTTTCATATAAATACCAAAACAATCCCCACCTCAAAATAGGAATAAGGGCATCCCTACAACCATGAGTTGTATCATTGAAAAATTTCTTATGTCCTTTCTCAGTCAAGTTGGGAAAGATATCTAAGAGAGATTGTTGTAATGATCTCTTTTTACCCTTAGGATTTTCCTTCTTAGTCTCAGGTTCTTTCTTTTTGGGTGGCATGATTCCTAATGTTGATCTCTTTTTACCCTTAGGCTCTTCCTTCTTAGTCTCAGGTTCTTTCTTTTTATGTAACATGATATATAATGTCAACCTCTACTTGAGCTTTCAAAGTGTTTAAATGCAAGATTTCAAACAATTCTATGCTTGTAAAGCTACTTTAGTAAGCTCAGTGTACTTACTTGGTATGTGATAGTTGCAAAACTTCACCCTATTGAACTCCTAGCTTCCCACACAACAATCCTTGCAAATGAATGCCAAAACAATGTCGATTTCTTAATTTTAATGGTTTATGATTTTGGTCATGTTGTCATTAATATCAACCTTATTCCAAATATTCTGTGTTCAACTCATATTTCGAGTTTGAATGTGCACCATTGATTTCACAAGATTTGAGGGCTATTAAGAGTTATTCATTTAATACTACAACTAGTAATAATTCCTTGACAATCTATATCGTAACACCACTACATCTTTCTTTAACTAGTGTAGAATAGTAGGGCCATGGATCTTTTTATTAATTAAACTTATCATTGTATCATTGTCATGAGATTTCTCTATCATGGGATAGCGGGGTGTATACCACTATACCGCAAGCTTCCTTATGCTTCATCGTAGGGCAGTGGGAATCTTACTGCACTACCACTCTTTATTATCGCCTTCCTTGTGGGGTGGCAGGTTGTTCCCCACTATACTGTACTGTTCACTTTTCCTTGATGCAATACTACAATTATAATGTAATTAAGCTCTTTTATACTGCCCAACCACACCTTTATTATAATACCCCTGTAGTATTGTGGTCAATACTTTTATGTTGTCTTTTATATACTTCTAGCCCACTAAGAGTTCAAATTGTTGTTGTGACAATGTTGTAAAGGACTTTTATGGATATAAGATAGCTATATATGTTTTTACTTAAGTATATATGATGAATTTTTTGCTTTATATAGGTCTTTCAATGTCAGTCAAACCTAAAAAAATTATATGTTTGTTTCCAATGGGGAGGCTTAGTCAAAATTACAAAGGAATATAAGGTTTGAGGCTCAGGTCATGGAGCTCATGGTTAATTGTGATTATGGAACTAGGAAAAATTTGAAGGTTCTAACACACCTCATGGTGGACTAGACTATGTTTTTCCTTCATCCTACTTATGTTATGTTTTTTATGAGTCATTTTCTTGTGAATATATCCCTAAGGAAAATTTGTTTGATACTTGTAATTGTAAACATCTTCTTGGTTTTTGACTACAAATTCTTTTTAACCTCTAAATTGAGTTCTCTTTTAAGTTTCCATTTGTAGTTATTACCAGATTGGAAAGTCAACAGTTATCAACTTATGAACTCAATAAAGTTTTACTAATTCAAGTTGTTGATTTATACATTATTGTTTATTTAGACTTCAAGGAATGAGGAAAAGGATTGTAAGGCGCAAATTAATGATAGTGATCATAATATTCAAATTTTAGTGATAGATTATGAATGCTATCGTAGTGAAAAAGTGGCCAAGAATAGTGAATATTTATCAAGTCTTGGTTTGACAAAGAGGAAAGTTGTAAATCCACTAAGTAGCATATTATTTGTTTAATGGTGTTTAATGAAATTTTATAGGAAAGATATTTATGTATATAAGACATAATATGATATTTTTTTTATATGTAAGAAAAAGAGTGCAAAGGAAATGCGAAGACAAAACAAAAGGAAAGAAAATATATAGTGTCATCATCTCATAGAAGCCAACCCATTTGTGATACAACAAATGTAGTTGGTGAAAACACTAGTTGTGATGATGTGTAGCCTGATATAGCACATGGTGATGTGTAATTTTGTGATGATCTCTTAGCACAAAGTCTAAGAGATTTTATTGAACAACATCAAAGCAAAGGAATAGTAGGTTTGTAGATGATTTATTCATCATTTAAGGATGTGTTTGAAGTGAATTCTATAGAGACCGGTACTAATCTACCTACTCATGCCACACCTAATGTGGCCAAGGAGCCTGAAGTTTTGGTTAATGAAATCCATGAAGAGAGACTACTAGTTGCATCTAGAACTTTTGATGGAACTAGTAGATCAACTAGAAATACTAGTAGTGGTTTACTAGAATATGTGTCTCATTTTATCAAAAGAAAAAGATTGAGTCAAGATTTGTATAGATCTATAGAGAGGAGTGAAAAATAAATAAAATTAGAAGGAAAGAAGCCATTCTTGGTTGAGGTTTTGAGAGATGGTGAGCCCATTGGGCCACATATTGTAAAGTGGTCCATTGAGTTGGGTGTAAGATGTAGGGCCCATTTGGATATTTGCAAATCAAATTTTGCAAAGCAAGATCCATGAATTATGGAAAATGTTATACCAAAAATGGATTTTTTTTTGAGACTATTGGTGGACAAATATCTATAAAATATTAAAAGGAAAACATGAGAATTTTGATGAAAATTTTTAGATACAATTGTAGAAAAAAAATCATGGAGGGAAAAGCAAGGTTAGATTCCACTCTATCTCCCAAACAGTGTGAGGAGTTGAAAGCAGGTATACATTCTGAAGAATATTTGGAAAGGAGTAACAAAGGTAAGAGAGCAAGAGATAAGGTGAGGGCTGGATATATATTTGGCCGAGGTGGGTTGCATGCCAAAATGGACAAATTTATAGTAAGTGTATGTATTTTTGGTTCAATTTTCATTGTGTTATTTATTTTTATTTTTTATTGAATTGACTATATGTTCAATTGAAATTGTATTTTAGGTGGAAAATAGGAATAGATAAGTAGGTGCAAAATATATCATCAATTATATGGCAACACTAGATACTAGTAAATCTAAGAGTAGGATAAAGTGGAAGTCTAGTTGATTAACAAAGATTTCATAGCCATCTATTCAATGCCTAGTAGGAGCCTCTATAGATCATGTCAACTCAAATGAACCATGGTACCAAAATTTTTTGGGAATAGGATGCCATTTAATTGCAATCCTAAACATATTTCATGTATCTTCTTAATCCTTGGAAAGTGTTCCACAACACTAGGATTAGAAAGAGATTAAATTTGAATGAAATGAACATGTAAATTGACATTTGTAATTATTCCTAAATAATAGGAGCATGTGGGGACACCTAAGAAGAGCTCCTACAAGATAGGAGGACATGGGGTGCCCACATGGAAGGTGGACCCCACCTTGCTTAAGTTAATTATTTGGAGGATTGATAACACTTTAGTAATGCATGTTTAGATCCTACAAGTTATGGATTGATATTCGTATGAGTGGAGTTCAATTAAGTTTAGCTTAGTTTAGTTTAGTTTGGTTCAGTTCATTTTAGTTTAGTTTAGTTATCTTCAGTTGCATTTAGTTAGTTTCAGTTGAATGCTAGTTGACTTCAGTTGCATGACAAATAATAGGTGGATACTTCAGTTAAGTGGGGATGATAAATCATGCATAATGTTTGCATGAATTGATGGAGAGATATATTTCAATTAACTAAGATTGAATTGGACCCACCTTGGGTGCCCAAGTTGGTAACTTTGAGTTAACACCTTTTGCATGGGAAGATATTTACAAGGCTTAGTTAAGTGGGCCCATTCTTGAGCTCGAACTTTGAGGTGATGCTTGCAAGATATTTTATTGACCAAAAATTAATTAAGTGTTCAATTTGGGGCACCTAAATTGGAGAGACTTTGGTTTTGACTTCATGTTACAGTCTAAAATTCTACTTGCTCAATCTAGGCATAGATATTTTTGAGGAGCTTTGTGCTCTTGTTTTGATACACTCTTTGAAGTTTACAATGTTCATTAATTGTCTATTTATTGTAGTATTTGCAACAAAGTTTGTAATCTTGGTTGCAGGTTAGAAAGTTGATCTTGTGCATGTGTAAGGGTTTGAAGCATGGCACGAGATGTGTGGATTCATGCTTGGTCACATGGAATGCATGGATAGCTTGTGCTATAGAAATTATATGAGAGTTTTTGTGTAGGTTGTGAAGAAGGATTATTGAAGGCAAGGAAGCATATCAATCAAGGATTGATACCGTATTATTGTAATCTTGTTCTAAGGTTAAATAATACAAGCACTATTGATTCTAGTGGAGTTTTTTCCCAAAAGGTTTTCTACATGTATATGTTATGTCAGTTCTATATTCTTGTTTCATTCTTCTACAATATTTTGTCTCTTTCTACAATTGGTAAAATTGATCTAAACAAATTAATCATACACAAAGAACTGTGACAAAGAACACTTAATTAAATCTGTAGTATAATAGTTTTACAAGTTATAATATACAATTTTACCTTCATTTTAAACATTTGGTATCATAGCTAATGATTAGTTAGATTTTTGGATGCCTTTCTCTTAAAATTTTGAAGGTTTTCTAGCTATAGTGGAAGCTTTTACTATTGTGTTATTATATATTTGTAAAAGAAGTCAGTTTTATCTTCTTGGTTTAGAGATTATGGTTTTCTTGACCTTTTGGGAGTTGTGTCATTTACAACGAATTCTTTGATTGTGTTGAGGCCATGGATGATATTCATTTAGGAGATGGTTATCATGGTGTAATGGATATATTGTTTACATGTTTCAAGGGGAGATTTTGACAGTGATGGTCTGATGTTTATCTTGTTGCCATGTATAGCTCGATATCATAGTTGAGAGGAAGCTTTGGTAAGATATGGTTATGTTCATGTGATTTGAAGAGGTTTTAATATCTTGTTTCATGGAAGACTCTTAGAGTCTTTGGTAAAGGTGTTATTGTTCTTCCTTTGGAGAGGATGTAGTTCTTTTTTGGTTTTGAGTATTAATCATTTGCTTGGAGCTTCATGATTATGCAGGTTGCATTTAAAGTTGGGATGGATTGATTGGTGGGTACTCATGGATATTAGAGAGACTTGGGTTAGGCCAGATATTTCTTATGTTAAGGGATATGTGTTGGAATGGTTACTTGTTATAAAAAAAATTCAATAGTAAAGATCAAGAAGCCTACAACTGGAAATGGATGTAACTCCATCATATACCTAATGAGAAGGTTGTATTTATTGAAAGTCTATGTTGCTTGGTGTTGTATGCACAAGAAAATATTGAATCTCACTTTTGGTCTACTTGATGGGTAAAATGATCTAAGAGGTGTTTCCTGCCTAATTATAAGATGCATTATTTATATGTATCTTGTCTTCTCTTATGCATTAGTCTTGAAAGTTGAGTTCTGAGGGATTGTTGAGAACTAGATGCATGATTTGATGTATTTCCATTGTTCTCCTTGAAATATTGAACTTGAGTTAGTTCTAAGGATTTGGGTAGGAGAGGTACAAGAGATACTTAGTGGCTTTGGGAATATTCACTTTTGTTGTGGGAATGTTTAGCTAAGTTTGATCTACTTTCTGTGAGAGGTTTACATCTAAGTTCTTCCATGTTTCATTATAAGTTGTTGATAACCTTTCAGTTTGGGAGTGTTGAAGGAGATCTTACTTTACATAGTTTAGCACATTTTAGTGTGGTATATGAACATGTTTTGATTTGTAGGCTCTCTCTTTCTGAGAATATTGTCTTCTTCATGAAGGTTCTTATGTTATGAGAAATGTATTTTGCATATCATTGTATGCTTCTTTGACACTATGATAGAGGAGTTAGCCACATCCTCTATGTAAAGTGCTATAGGAGGAATTGTTAGTGTTTTGATCTTGTTTTTAGATTTGACATTACCTGTGCAGTGGGAGTTCTAGAAGGTATATGTGTTCTGTATGGGAGGGGCACCTCTCTTGGACTAGTTACACTTTACTACAATGAGTTACTTCAGAGGTTTTTTATCACATGTCTATATGTGTTATTACCTTGAAGTATTATTTTGTAAGATGATGGATATATAGGGAATTTTTTGTAGATTTGGGTTGTTATGTTGATAGCATGAAGTTCTACCTATGCTAGTTTAGTTATAGAGACTTGGGAAAGGTATTGATTGAGAAAGTTGAAACTTTGATCAATGTTGCAGATAAGTTATGTTGGTGCAAGAAGGCCATTGAACTTGAGTCCTATACTTGATTTATAATAATGATTCCGTGTTTAGAATAATTACAATGTATAATATCAAGTGCAAGAATTCTAGGAATAGGATGCCATTTAATTACAATCCTAAACATATTTCATGTATCTCCTAAGTCCTTTGAAAGTGTTCCCCAAAACTAGGATTAGAAACATATTAAATTCAAATGAAATGAACATGTAAATTGACATTTGTAATTATTCCTAAATAATAGGAACATGTGGGGATGTCCAAGAAGAGCTCCTAGAAGAGAGGATCACATGGGGCACCCACATGGAAAGTGGACTTGACCTTGCTTAAGTTAATTATTTGGAAGATTGATAACACTTCAGTAATGCATGTTTAGATCCTACAAGTTAGGGATTGATATTTACATGAGTGGAGTTCAGTTTAGTTTAGTTCAATTTAGTTCAACTTAGTTAAGTTCAGTTATGGTTTAGTTATCTTCAGTTGCATGTATTTAGTTTCAATTGAATTCTATTTGGTTTCAGTTGACTTGAGTTGCATGACTAATGACTTGAGTTGCATGAAAGATAATAGGTGGATACTTCAATTAAGTGGGGATGGTCAATCATGCATAATGTTCCAGTTAACTAAGATTGACTTGGACCCACCTTGGGTGCCCAAGTTGGTATCTTTGAGTTAAGACCTTTTGCATGAGAAGATATTTACAAGGCTTAGTTAAGTGGGCCCATTCTTGGGATCCAACTTTGAGGTGATGCTTACAAGATATCTTCTTGACCAACAATCAGTTAAGTGTTTAACTTGGGGTGCCTAAATTGAGGAGACTTTGGTTTTGACTTCATGTTATAGTATGAAACTCTACTTGCCCAATCTAGGAATAAATATTTGTGAGGAGCTTTGTGCTCTTGTTTTGATCAAATCTTTGGAGTTTACAATGCTCTTTAATTGTCTATTTATTGCAGCAATTGCATCAGATTTTGTAATCTTGATTGCAGGTTAGTAGGTTGAGCTTGTGCATGTGTGAGGTTTTGAAGCATGGCATGGGATGTGTGGATTCATGCTTGGTCACATGGAATGAAAGGATAGCTTGTGCTGCAGAAATTCTATGAGAGTTTTTGTGTAGGCTGTGAAGAAGGATTATTGAAGGCAAGGAAGAATATCAATCAAGGATTGATACAATATTATTGTAATTTTGTTCTAAGGTTAAATAATACAAGCACTATTGATTGTAGTGTATTTTTTTCTCGAAAGGGTTTCTCCACATATGTGCTATGTCACTTCTATCTTGTCTCATTCTTCTACAATCTTCTGTCTCATTCTTCTACAATTCGTAAAATTCCTCTAAATAAATTAATCATACATAAAAAATTGTGACAAAGGAAAACTTAAATAAATCTATAGTGTAATACCCCTCATACTGTTTAGACTTATTAGGTTCTGTGCTTTGGTTGGATATTGTGATGATACTGTTATTGTTTGATTTGGCTTGCTAGACATTAGATGATGTTATTTCATTATGGACATGATTATTTCATATGACATTATGGTTGGTTATATTAGTTGATTTTTTAGAATTATGATGTGATGCAGTGATTTAATTTAATATGTTATGAGATGATTGTTAGTTAGAAATGTTAATTTATTGATTATATTATAATTGTTAGAATAGGTGTGATGAAGGACAATATAGCATCACTCGTTCGCGAGTGCCCTGTTATGTTGCGATTCCTTCTCACAATTCAGTGTTTTGATTTAATGCTTCGATTTATATATATATGTATGCACATGTACACAACTTCACTTGTATGCAGGTATTGCAGGTACAAGTCTCGATTCCACCTGCTTCGGCAGGACATGGCGAGCACCAATAGCCCAACAGTTAAATGTTGAAACAGAGGTGACGATGAAGTCCTCCCGTCCCATGATGTCAGATCGTCTCGTTTGTTTGGTATTGTTCATTTTTGTGTAATTGTCGTCAGTTGTGTTTTGTGTGTTGTATTTTGTCATATTTTGATTAATGTTGGTACTTTATACATTGTGGTGTATTCGATTTAAATGATGGAAATAATTGGTTGTTTTTAATGTTAGATTTAAATTCTATTTAAATATTTAAATGATTTAATTATTTTTGAAAGTCATATATTTCAATTAAATGATAATTAAATATAAAATGTGTTTTAATTATTTTAATCAATTATCTGGTGGAGGATAATTATTAGAATAATTTATTTAAATTAAATAAGTAATGTGTTGTGCAAGTAAAGTTGCAAAATAGAAATTAAAACAATAAAAAAAATAAAAGAATGAAAAGATTGTGAGAGCAAATGAGAATACAGATTTGAGTAAAAAGCTGGCTTTTAAAGAATTGTTTTATTTTATTTTTGATTTTTAGAGTTTTTGGTGAGAGAGGGACAATATATTTTTATTTAATTAGGAAAAATTGTAAGTTTACACACACAGAGAATATTAGTTATAGAAGTTGCAGAAGATATTGGTTGGTATTTTGAAATTTTAGAGAGGGAGTTTCAATCTATTTCTGGTGATTGTCCTGGAGAGTTTTCTGAATAAAGAATCAGATTTGAGTTTGAGGGCGAAAGTCTGTAGAGGAGATTTGGGAAGCACGAACAGGAAGCTCTTCGAGGTCATCAGAGTCAAGCAGGCATCTTCAGATTTTTGAATAAGCGTTGGATACCAGGTTCCACTCAAAGTCTCCTTCTCATACCTTCTCTTTTATCTGTCTGCTTTAGAAAAGAAAAATAATTTTTATCAAAAATAATTTTTTTTGTGAATATAGAAAACCGTTGTTTAAATTGAAAATTAGTGAAAGACATTAGACCAGAACTTTCTCCTTAAAAATAATAAAATATATAGTTATTATACTGTTCTATTTTGTCAAACAAAAAATTAAAACCTTTGTCTCTGAAATAATCTATTTATCAATAAGAAGATTTTGGAAAAGGTAGTTTTCTTGTAGGGAATAATAAATTTGAAGTTTTTGTAGTATATTTGTCTATAATGGATTTATGAGGTTCTCTATATCTTACTCTCTGTTTTTAATAGATATGCAAATAAGGTATATACATATATATATTTTCATATATATATATTATATATATATATATGTTTACCTTAATAATTTGTTAGTACTGTGCATCGGCCATCGGCCGTACGACTGTCAAACGAATCTTGAATTTCTCAGAAATCGAGTTTTTCTTTCTGTGTGTTGTTTTGGCTTTATAAATTTATACCAAATTCGAATTAGGCTTTATCATGCATTTTTTTGGTTGGTTATATCGAAATTTTTGTATAAAAGACTTTTTTTAAAAAAAAATGAATAAGTATAGTATAGGGGAGGGCGAAGGGACGCCAAAGCCTCTCGGCTCGCTTATATAGACACCAAAGGCTCTGTGATCTCATTGAATGACTGGTGACAAAGCAAAAATAAGATCTGTCTGCACAACAAAGGGCTACGACCCTTTGTTTCCATTTGATATGTTTTTTTTTGTTTTGGTTTTTTTTTTATTTAAAATATATATATATATATATATATATATATATATATATATATATATATATGTATGTATGTATATATATTTATTTCAATATGTATTTTAATTTTTTAATTTTTTTTTTGGAAATATAATTATAATGTCTTTTATTTAAAAAAATAAAATAAAATTATAATTATTTAATAATATTCATTCAAATGAAATTATAATTATTTAATTTTAGTGTAATTTATTACATTTTAAGAAAGTAGTTTTGAATTGTATTAAATGTTTAATTTTGTTTTTATATAAGTAATTTTTATATACTTTTAAAAATGGGCACCGTTTAAATTATTGTTTTAATTAAACAACAATGTTAGACAAGATTTAGCCTTTAGTTGTGATTGTGGGCTTTATTGAGACAATCGTTTTGAGTTATTCATTTGGGAATGGAATTAACTTTACTGGTGCAATCTTGCAAAGTGGGATGTGAGTTTTCCCGTTATGTTATATTTTTCTTTATCATTTTGTGTTGTCTATGTGGGAACCCTATTGTCTTGTAACCCTAGTCCAGAGGCATGTTTAGTTCTGAAGTTGGCTTTGCCTTAGTTATACCTTTGGTTTTGAAGCTTATTGGTTTTGTGCTTGGAAGGGTTGAACGGTTTCTTTGGACTTTTGATATGAGTTGTTGCGAGAGGAATAATGCCTCGCATGTGTTGATTTGAGTATTGTGTTTTATGTTTTAGTTCAACCCTTGCCGATTTGAGATATGTTAGGGGTCATAGGGAGAGTGGCTCTTCGTGGGCGCCGGCGCCTCAGGTAAGAGGAAGTGCTCAGGGGAACCCACGTAAGAGTAGTTAAACAAGTGATAACTTAAAAATAGCATTTAGGGGGATGGGTAGTAAAACACACAAGATAATTAAAACTAGATTCCTTGTCTATGCATTAGGGCTACCGTAGACTAGTGATAGACTGAGTAGGCCGTGGTCGGCAAGGTCGTAGTCTCATCTTAATGAGAGATTATCGGCTCCACATTAGCTACCCTATGGTGCCAGCGCCTCAGTTAGGAGGAAGGGCCAGGAGATCCATAGATGGGTGCCGGCGCCTCAGTTGGAGGAAGTGCCATGGGATCCCATGAGAGCTATGCGATGACACTCTCCACTAGACATCCTTGTTCTTGTTTTTTTTTGTCACCTCTGGATATTGTAATATTTATGTTGTTTCCAATTTTAGGGTTAGGGGATCCATAGATGGGTGTCGGCGCCTTAGTTGGAGGAAGTGCCAGGGGATCCCATGAGAGCTATGCGATGACCCTCCCCACCTGACACCATTTGACTTGTTTCTTGTTGCCCATGGAATTGTGTATTGAATGGTTGATTTAGATTTATTATGGAATCGTGTTCACTTTATTGGTTCAGATTTAATTAAAAATGTATTTTGGGTGTTGTTTCGGTTCTTCTGGATATTGTATCTTTATGATGCTTTTGATTTTATGAATTTGTGTCATGATTGTTAAGTGTTGGTACTTCATGTTATTGTGATTAATTTCTTAGTTTTAACTTGTTATGTGATTTGGGAGTGTTGATGGTTGTTTGTTGTACACTTTGAGTTGTACTTGTTTTGTGTCATGTTGTTGTTGAGTCGGCTAACATTCATGGTCAGGTTCACTTCCTTGTCACCTCTAAGCACGGGGGGTGAGTTACTTGTAATTCACATGGTTGAGTGGAACGTGCTCCGCACCCGTTGGGTTCCCCATCAGCATCTTGTCCTCTCAGCATTCCACAGTGGAGTTGTACTAGTAATCACTTGTATTTCATATTTCATTATTCTTGTATCAATCCCCATGTTGGGAAATTCAATGTAATTCATTTATTCTGAGATTGTAATGTAACATTAAAACAATGATGTAATAGTTAGGATCATTTGTATCTTTGTTGGGAAAATTACTATGGATGTATTATGTGATGTTTATTATACTAGCATCATGGTTATTGGATGTATCATTGCTTATGGTTGTTATAGAATAAATGGTTATGTTGTATTCTTTATCTTTATTTATGTTTAGTGTTGCAAAGTAACCTCACGTGCCCCAGAGAACTAATTGTGTCAATGCTATGTAATACACTATGTGGTTATGGTTTAATGTTATTGCATGTTTAATTTAATTGTTTAAAAAAAAAAAATATTT
>VDFB02281492.1:274018224-274139724 GCA_007258455.2 Sequoia sempervirens | reverse complement strand
TAGTTCAACTTAGTTAAGTTCAGTTATGGTTTAGTTATCTTCAGTTGCATGTATTTAGTTTCAATTGAATTCTATTTGGTTTCAGTTGACTTGAGTTGCATGACTAATGACTTGAGTTGCATGAAAGATAATAGGTGGATACTTCAATTAAGTGGGGATGGTCAATCATGCATAATGTTCCAGTTAACTAAGATTGACTTGGACCCACCTTGGGTGCCCAAGTTGGTATCTTTGAGTTAAGACCTTTTGCATGAGAAGATATTTACAAGGCTTAGTTAAGTGGGCCCATTCTTGGGATCCAACTTTGAGGTGATGCTTACAAGATATCTTCTTGACCAACAATCAGTTAAGTGTTTAACTTGGGGTGCCTAAATTGAGGAGACTTTGGTTTTGACTTCATGTTATAGTATGAAACTCTACTTGCCCAATCTAGGAATAAATATTTGTGAGGAGCTTTGTGCTCTTGTTTTGATCAAATCTTTGGAGTTTACAATGCTCTTTAATTGTCTATTTATTGCAGCAATTGCATCAGATTTTGTAATCTTGATTGCAGGTTAGTAGGTTGAGCTTGTGCATGTGTGAGGTTTTGAAGCATGGCATGGGATGTGTGGATTCATGCTTGGTCACATGGAATGAAAGGATAGCTTGTGCTGCAGAAATTCTATGAGAGTTTTTGTGTAGGCTGTGAAGAAGGATTATTGAAGGCAAGGAAGAATATCAATCAAGGATTGATACAATATTATTGTAATTTTGTTCTAAGGTTAAATAATACAAGCACTATTGATTGTAGTGTATTTTTTTCTCGAAAGGGTTTCTCCACATATGTGCTATGTCACTTCTATCTTGTCTCATTCTTCTACAATCTTCTGTCTCATTCTTCTACAATTCGTAAAATTCCTCTAAATAAATTAATCATACATAAAAAATTGTGACAAAGGAAAACTTAAATAAATCTATAGTGTAATACCCCTCATACTGTTTAGACTTATTAGGTTCTGTGCTTTGGTTGGATATTGTGATGATACTGTTATTGTTTGATTTGGCTTGCTAGACATTAGATGATGTTATTTCATTATGGACATGATTATTTCATATGACATTATGGTTGGTTATATTAGTTGATTTTTTAGAATTATGATGTGATGCAGTGATTTAATTTAATATGTTATGAGATGATTGTTAGTTAGAAATGTTAATTTATTGATTATATTATAATTGTTAGAATAGGTGTGATGAAGGACAATATAGCATCACTCGTTCGCGAGTGCCCTGTTATGTTGCGATTCCTTCTCACAATTCAGTGTTTTGATTTAATGCTTCGATTTATATATATATGTATGCACATGTACACAACTTCACTTGTATGCAGGTATTGCAGGTACAAGTCTCGATTCCACCTGCTTCGGCAGGACATGGCGAGCACCAATAGCCCAACAGTTAAATGTTGAAACAGAGGTGACGATGAAGTCCTCCCGTCCCATGATGTCAGATCGTCTCGTTTGTTTGGTATTGTTCATTTTTGTGTAATTGTCGTCAGTTGTGTTTTGTGTGTTGTATTTTGTCATATTTTGATTAATGTTGGTACTTTATACATTGTGGTGTATTCGATTTAAATGATGGAAATAATTGGTTGTTTTTAATGTTAGATTTAAATTCTATTTAAATATTTAAATGATTTAATTATTTTTGAAAGTCATATATTTCAATTAAATGATAATTAAATATAAAATGTGTTTTAATTATTTTAATCAATTATCTGGTGGAGGATAATTATTAGAATAATTTATTTAAATTAAATAAGTAATGTGTTGTGCAAGTAAAGTTGCAAAATAGAAATTAAAACAATAAAAAAAATAAAAGAATGAAAAGATTGTGAGAGCAAATGAGAATACAGATTTGAGTAAAAAGCTGGCTTTTAAAGAATTGTTTTATTTTATTTTTGATTTTTAGAGTTTTTGGTGAGAGAGGGACAATATATTTTTATTTAATTAGGAAAAATTGTAAGTTTACACACACAGAGAATATTAGTTATAGAAGTTGCAGAAGATATTGGTTGGTATTTTGAAATTTTAGAGAGGGAGTTTCAATCTATTTCTGGTGATTGTCCTGGAGAGTTTTCTGAATAAAGAATCAGATTTGAGTTTGAGGGCGAAAGTCTGTAGAGGAGATTTGGGAAGCACGAACAGGAAGCTCTTCGAGGTCATCAGAGTCAAGCAGGCATCTTCAGATTTTTGAATAAGCGTTGGATACCAGGTTCCACTCAAAGTCTCCTTCTCATACCTTCTCTTTTATCTGTCTGCTTTAGAAAAGAAAAATAATTTTTATCAAAAATAATTTTTTTTGTGAATATAGAAAACCGTTGTTTAAATTGAAAATTAGTGAAAGACATTAGACCAGAACTTTCTCCTTAAAAATAATAAAATATATAGTTATTATACTGTTCTATTTTGTCAAACAAAAAATTAAAACCTTTGTCTCTGAAATAATCTATTTATCAATAAGAAGATTTTGGAAAAGGTAGTTTTCTTGTAGGGAATAATAAATTTGAAGTTTTTGTAGTATATTTGTCTATAATGGATTTATGAGGTTCTCTATATCTTACTCTCTGTTTTTAATAGATATGCAAATAAGGTATATACATATATATATTTTCATATATATATATTATATATATATATATGTTTACCTTAATAATTTGTTAGTACTGTGCATCGGCCATCGGCCGTACGACTGTCAAACGAATCTTGAATTTCTCAGAAATCGAGTTTTTCTTTCTGTGTGTTGTTTTGGCTTTATAAATTTATACCAAATTCGAATTAGGCTTTATCATGCATTTTTTTGGTTGGTTATATCGAAATTTTTGTATAAAAGACTTTTTTTAAAAAAAAATGAATAAGTTAAAGTATAGGGGAGGGCGAAGGGACGGCCAAAGCCGTACCCTCGGCCTCGCCCCCTATAGATACTGCTCAAAGCAGTCTTAAAGATTGCTGTGCGCAACAGTCTTTATGACTGGTGCGTGCAGCAGTCAATAAGACTGTCGTGCACAGTCAAAGGGCTACGACCCTTTTGTTTCATTTGATATGTTTTTTTTTGTTTTGGTTTTTTTTATTTTATTTAAAGAGATATATATATATATATATATATATATATATATATATATATATATGTATGTATGTATATATATTTATTTCAATATGTATTTTAATTTTTTAATTTTTTTTTTGGAAATATAATTATAATGTCTTTTATTTAAAAAAATAAAATAAAATTATAATTATTTAATAATATTCATTCAAATGAAATTATAATTATTTAATTTTAGTGTAATTTATTACATTTTAAGAAAGTAGTTTTGAATTGTATTAAATGTTTAATTTTGTTCTTATATAAGTAATTTTTATATATATTTTTAAAATGGGCACCATTTAAATTATTGTTTTAATTAAACAACAATGTTAGACAAGTTTAGCTTTTAGTTGTGATTGTGGGCTTTATTGAGACAATCATTTTGAGTTATTCATTTGGGAATGGAATTAACCTTACCGGGTGCAATCTTGCAAAGTGGGATGAGCTTCCTAAAGCATAAGAGCATTTTCATCATTTTGTTAACGGTGGGGAACCTTGTATTGGTTCCTTGTAAACTCTAGTCCAGAGGCATGTTTAGTTCTCAGTTATTTTGGCTCTTAGTTATACCCCTTTGGTTTGTGCTTTTATTGTTTTGTGCTTGGAAGGGTTGAACGTTTTCTTATGATAGTTTGTTATGTGTTGTTGCGAGAGGAATAATACCTTGCACGTGTGGATTTGAGTATTATGTTTTATATGATTTAGTTCAACCCTTGCCGATTTGAGATATGTTAGGGGTCATAGGGAGAGTGGCTCTTTGTGGGCGCCGGCGCCTCGGGTAAGAGGAAGTGCCAGGGGAACCCACGTAAGAGTAGTTAAACAAGTGATAACCTAAAAATAGAATTTAGGGGGATGGGTAGTAAACATACAAGATAATTAAAACTAGATTCCTCGTCTATGCATTAGGGCTACCGTAGACTAGTGATAGACTGAGTAGGCCGTGGTCAGCAAGGTCGTAGTCTCGTCTTCATGAGAGACTATCGGCTCCGCATTAGCTACCCTATGGTGCCAAATACCGGGCTTAGGAGGAAGGGCCAGAGATCCATAGATGGGTGCCGGCTCTCGGGCTGGAGGAAGCGCCATGGGATCCCATGAGAGCTATGCTAATGACACTCCACTAGACATCCTTTTTGTTCTTGCTTTTTTTTGTCACCTCCTCGATATTGTAATATTTATGTTGTTTCCACTCTTAGGTTAGGATCCATAGATGGGGTGCCTACTTTAGTTGGAGGAAGCGCCAGGGATCCCATGAGAGCTTACATAACCCCTCCCCACCTCACTACACTCTATTTTGACTCTGTTTCTTTTGCTGCCCTTACGGAATTGTGGTGTATTGAATGGTTGATTTAGAGTTATTATGGAATCGTGTTCTTTTTATTGGTTCAGATTTATTTGGAAATGTATTTTGGGTGGTTGTTCGGTTCTTCTAGATGTTATCTCTTTATGATGCTTTTGATTTTATGAATTTGTGTCATGATTGCTAAGGTTGGTAATTTCACATGTTATTGTGATTAATTTCTTAGTTTTAACTTGTTGGCGTGGATTTGGGGAGTGTTGATGGTTGTTTGTTGTACACTCTAGAGCAAAATTGTTTTGTGGCTGGTTGCTGAGTCTGCCACATTCAGCGGTCGTTCACTTCCTTGTCAAATTCTGAGCACGGGGGTGAGTTACTTGTAATTCACATGGTTGGGTGGAACTTGCTCCGCACCCATTGGGTTCCCCATCAGCATCTTGTCTTCTCAGCATTTCCGCAGTGGAGTTGTACTAGTAATCACTTGTATTTCATATTTCATTATTCTTGTATCAATCCCCATGTTGGGAAATTCAATGTAATTCATTTATTCTGAGATTGTAATGTAACATTAAAACAATGATGTAATAGTTAGGATCATTTGTATCTTTGTTGGGAAAATTACTATGGATGTATTATGTGATGTTTATTATACTAGCATCATGGTTATTGGATGTATCATTGCTTATGGTTGTTATAGAATAAATGGTTATGTTGTATTCTTTATCTTTATTTATGTTTAGTGTTGCAAAGTAACCTCACGTGCCCCAGAGAACTAATTGTGTCAATGCTATGTAATACACTATGTGGTTATGGTTTAATGTTATTGCATGTTTAATTTAATTGTTTAAAAAAAAAAATATTTGCAAATGTGTGTGTTCTCTGGGGTTTGCACGACGGGCGTTACAACTTGGTATCAGAGCCAGGTTGCAAACAATAGGGTCTTTGGGTAGTGTAGTCCATTAGGTTACCGTATGTGCAACTCTTGAGCTCATTTTTTACTTTATCTTGTGGCGCAGAACTATGCCTCAAGGTAGAGGACGTGGCCATGCAAGAGGCCGTGGTGCCAGTCGTAGAGCAAACCAGTGAAGCCCCTTAGTTCCTAGCTCCCATGGTTCTGAGCATGAGGAACATCAGAGTCTTCACAACATTCCTTCAGGTGACCAGAATCTGGCATAGCCTGGTCTAGATGGTCAGTTACAACATATACTTGGAGAGATTCTTGACCGATTGGGACCCAGGCCAGATGAGGTGCACCAGGTTGAGAGGGAGAGAGAGAGGTCTCCAAGGCGCAAGGATGCAGATGTGGTTCAGGATGCAGTCATAGCAGGCCATATGAGAGATCTGATGAGGGCACACCCCCCTACTTTTGATGGTTCTAGAGGAGGTCTAGAGGCTGAGACCTGGTTAATTGGCTTAGATCGTTGCTTCGCTATGCACCCCTACGGTAGCAATACCAAGGCTCGGTGCGTGGTTATGCACCTGTGAGGCTTCGCGTCTACTTGGTGGCGCCTTGAGGAACAGAAGTTGCATCTTGATCTCAGTATGGTCACTTGGGAGTTGTTCCTAGACAAGTTCAAGGCTCGTTTCCTCTCAGACCATTGGAGGCAGTGTAGGGCTGACGAGTTTCATGATCTCAAGCAGTTGTCTATGTCAGTGGAGTAGTATGAGAGGCGCTTCTATGAGTTGAAGCAGTATGCAGGGATTAGCCATGATGAGGGCATGTTAGTGCAGCATTTTTTTTGGGGCTTAAATGCCCGCATCAGTGGTGGCGTGCGAGTCTTCGAGCCGAAGACGATGGAAATGGCAGTTGAGAAAGCCCGCTTGGTGGAGGAAAATTTGGCTATGGCCTTGGGTGGTCACATCAGAGTGCAGATTGGTAGTGCACCTACACCTGGTTTTAGCACTCATGGAGGTCAGTCAAAGGGAGCAGGATCTTCTAGGAACAAGAATCCACCTCCTAAAGGGGGTCAGCAACATCAACAACAGCAACATTAGGAACAACAATCATAGCCGAAGCATGAAAACTTTCAATCTCAGCAGGGTGGCAATTCGCAGTTTCGTAGGGATCAGAACAAGATCAGGCACCAAGTTTGGTAGGAATTTTTTGCACAGCCTGCACCTAGTTTTCAATCAGCGCCGAGTCGAGGAAGGTTTCAACAATCCAATGCTCCATCCGAGGGAAAAGGATTTGGTTGAGGCACTGGTTGCTATACTCATGTGGGCAGCAAGGGCATATTGCTAGATTATGTCCACAAAAGAGCACTTCTGGATTTAATCAGAGACCTGCCACTTCTGAGCCGACTGTGGGAGATGCAGGTAGGTCTCATCGAGTGTTTTCCGTTGTCGACGATCGCCAGGCTGGGTACCAGGATGCAGGTGTAGAGGCTTCTGGTAGAGGACGAGGTTCTGGCTTAGGAGTTCGTGAGTGAGCTCAAAAGGGTTCAATGGTGTCCTTAACGTTGTGATCTTGGCATCATGGGAGGATGTCTCCCTTATTTGAGAATCTTAATTTTTATTCTTTTATTTAATGGCTTCTAGGAGTAAGCCATGTCCTAGGGGGAAGGATGTAATACCCCTCATACTATTTAGAATTATTATGTTCTGTGCTTTGGTTGGATACTGTGATGATACTGTTATTGTTTGATTTGGCTTGCTAGACATTAGATGATGATGTTATTTCATTATGGACATGATTATTTCATATGACATTATGGTTGGTTATATTAGTTGATTTTCAGAATTATGATGTGATGCAGTGATTTAATTTAATATGTTATGAGATGATTGTTAGTTAGAAATGTTAATTTATTGATTATATTATAATTGTTAGAATAGGTGTGATGAAGGACAATATATCATCACTCGTTCGCGAGTGCCCTGTTATGTTGCGATTCCTTCTCACAATTCAGTGTTTTGATTTAATGCTTCGATTTATATATATATATATATATATATGTATGCACATGTACACAACTTCACTTGTATGCAGGTATTGCAGGTACAAGTCTCAATTCCACCTGCTTCGGCAGGACAGGGCGAGCACCAATAGCCCAACGGTTAAATGTTGAAACAAAGGTGACAATGAAGTTCTCCCGTCCCATGATGTCAGATCATCTCGTTTGTTTGGTATTGTTCATTTTTGTGTAATTGTCGTCAGTTGTGTTTTGTGTGTTGTATTTTGTCGTATTTTGATTAATGTTGGTACTTTATACGTTGTGGTGTATTCGATTTAAATGATGGAAATAATTGGTTTTTTTTAATGTTAGATTTAAATTCTATTTAAATATTTAAATGATTTAATTATTTTTGAAAGTCATGCATTTCAATTAAATGATAATTAAATATAAAATGTGTTTTAATTATTTTAATCAATTATCTGGTGGAGGATAATTTTTTTTTTTTGAAAACAAAGGGGTAAAAACTTTATTAGAAATCAGAAAAGAGCATTACAATAATAACCACGGGACCCAGTCCCAGAAAACAAGGCGAAAACCCCACAACATAAAACAAAATCAACTATCCCCATGTATCCTCCTATCCTCTTCCAAGAACCGGTCTAAATCCAGATGCAGCTCAGGGTTAACTTGATCCCAATCCTCAACCTTCCAACCACTATCTTGCTCAGAGGCCCATTTGGCCAAGCAGTCAGCAGCGCGATTCCACTCCCTTGGGATGTGAACAAAGGATGCCTCCTCCATCCGAGAACTAACTTGAAGAATCCGTTGAACCACCGAAGCCAACTGCCAATTTATATCAGATATCTTTCGCTCATTCAAGAGATTAATCAAAATCTGTGAATCAGCTTCACATATAACCTTTCTCCATCCCAAAGCAAGGGCCCTCTCCATAGCATGAAGAATTGCTAGACCCTCCATGAAGTTAACAGTCTTCACCCCCTCATGTATAGAGAATAGAAAAATCACCGAACCAGCTGAGTCCCTGCCAACCCCACCAATTCCAGCAGGCCCAGGATTTCCCCTAGAAGAACCATCAGTATTGATCTTTAAAAATCCATTGGGAGGAGGTAACCACCTTCCAACCCGTTGGACCCTCTTTTTCCCATGCCTACAGTTCCTAGAACTGACAAAAGATGAATGAATTTCTTGAAGACCTAGTCTGGCCACCAACTCAGCATCACCTCTCTCCAAGGGGAAAACCACATCACATTTAGCTAAAACAGACTCCTGCACCATTCCAAGCATACGCATCCAAACTTGCCGACCCACCAACTTCTGATCACGAAAAATTCTGCGGTTCCGCTCCAACCAAATCTGCCAAAGCAGAAAGGTAGGGCCCACGAACCAAACTTCCTGCAAAAAGGAAGCCATAGAAGGAGGTCTTCCCATACTATCCCAGAATTCAACCAAAGAGCACGCATGAATACAGGGAAGCTTCCACACCTCCCACCACCAATGCCAAAGTTGCACAACAAAGGGGCACCGAAAGAACAAATGTGAAGAATCCTCTTCCGCTCCCCCACACAAAACACAAATTGAAGGTCCTTGAAATCCCCGTTTACGAATGTTATCCCAGGTCAAGCACCTATTCCAAGCCAAAGTCCAAACAAAGCAGTTGCATTTAGGCCACGAGAGTTTATTCCACACCCTTTTCCACCAATGAACCTCAGCCCCAGTTAGCTTCTGAGCCAATAACACCTGATAACCAGAAGCAACAGAGTAAACCCCCTTAGGATTATGGGTCCAAGCAAGAATATCTTCTTCCAAAAGAGAACTACAACTCCTACTATGAAGAATCTTGTGAAGCTCAACACTTTCTTCCGCAAGTCCCAAATCTGGCCACTCTGCGGGATCCTTCCAATGAGCTACCTCCAACTGACCAAAAGAAGCAACAGACTTGAAGTCACTCACCCTAGCCCAGCCAGCCTCGAGAAATCTTTGGCACAAAGGAAGTAGATTGGGGAACTGAGAAGTAAGTGGAGGGAATCCATCCCAAGAATCCGACCAGAAGAGAGCTTCAGTTCCTCGTCTACAGATCCAAAATAAACCTTCCTTAATAAGCTTTGCACCCTTCTGAAGAGTATTCCAAATCACTGAACCTTTCCCCTCAAGAGGGTAACGAGGAAGATCCTGCCGTGGAATCCCCGGGAAATACTTATGAGATAATATCCTGGCCCACGGCTGATCCTGTTCCACACACCATCTCCAAAATAGCTTAGTAGCCACAGCCACTCCAGATAACGCAGACTGTCGAAGACCAAGACCACCAAATTGCTTTGGGCTGCACACAACATCCCACCTAACCAGGCTCCACTTGGAAGAAGCCAAACTTCCCGCCCATAAGAACTGCCTTTCAAGAGAATCCAACTCCCTCAGAAAACCCATCGGAGCCACCTGAAGCATACATCTGTAGGTAGGGAGAGCCTGCACCACCGACTTGAGAAGCTGAACCCGCCCCGCAAAAGACAACCATCTGTGGGTCCAATGATTAACTTTTGCACGGAGCTTATCAATAATATTCTGCCAAGAACCCTTGGGAAGATGGCGAACAGAAATTGGGAAACCCAGATAAGTCAAAGGGAGAACCCCTATCTGAAACCTTAAGATATTAGCAATTCTTCTCTGTATGGGGCTCGGCGTGTTGAAGAAGAATATGGAAGACTTCTCCTCATTAATCAATTGTCCTGAAGCAACAAGATATATGTCCAACACCTGCCTCAAGTTAGTAGCTTCCCTAACAGTAGCCATCCCCATCAGGGCAGTATCATCAACAAACTGCAAATGAGATTGCGGAGGCAAGTCTCCACCCCATCGCCAACCTTGAATGATGCCAAGCTCCACCCTTCTTTTCAACAAACGACCAAGGCCTTCCACAAGAAGCAGAAAAAGATACGGAGAAAGAGGATCCCCTTGGCGCAAACCCCTAGAGGCACCAAAAAGTTCAGAATGATCTCCATTTATCAAAACTGAGAAGGAAACAGATGTGACACAGCTCATGACCCATTGGATCCACTCCTCACCAAAACCAAAAGCAACAAGGATCTTCTGCAAAAAAGACCATCTAACCCTGTCATAAGCCTTAGCCATATCCAGCTTAATGAACATAGCCTTCTCATGGGAGTTGTCCATGGAGTGGATGGTCTCCGTAGCAATGACAACCCCATCAAGAATCTGCCGACCTGCCACAAATCCACTCTGTTCCTCCGAAATCAACACTTTAAGCCACTTCTTCAGTCTCTCAGCCAATAACTTTGAGATGATTTTATAAGCCACATTGCAAAGAGAGATAGGCCGGAACTGAGATAACCTATCAGCCCCTTCACACTTGGGTATGAGAGCAAGGAAGGTGGAGTTCAGAGCACGAAGCATCTGTTTATTCCTTTGGGACTCAAGGACAACAGCCAGAAGATCCAACTTTATGATATCCCAGAATTCCTGAAAAAATTCAATCGGGAAACCATCGGGACCAGGAGCTTTACCCTTCTTCATCTGAAACACAATCCCCTCCAGCTCATCAAGAGAGATATCTTTCATCAAATACTCATTCGCCTCCCTGGAGACCAACTGAGGAATACAAGAAAGAACCTGTGCTTCCTCAACAGAGCCCCCTTGTGAATCCTCCCTAAATAAAGTAGCAAAATACTGAGATGCCTCAGCAGAGATTTCTTGAAACGAGGCAAGACGTTCACCCCTATCATTCACCAGAAAAGGAATGGAATTACCATGCCTCCTATCCTTCATAGAATTGAAGAAGAAGGCGGTGTTTTTATCACCTTCCTGTAACCATTCAACCCGGGCCTTTTGCTTCCAATAGATTTCTTCCCGCAATTCAAATTCCTCAACCACTTTCAAAGTCTTAGCCTCCTCCCTTAGAAGATCCTCAGAGGCCCCATTCTCACGAATCAACCGCGTAATATTATTCAACTCCTCCTGTGCGGCAACCTTAGCATGAAAGATATTACCAAAACATCGCCGATTCCACCTTTTAAGCTGATATTTGACAAACTGAAGAAGCTTGGAGAATGTGTACATTGCCGTACCAAAAGTTGGTCTACCAATCCGCCACCACTCAGCCACATAATCATGAAGAGTGGGATCCCGTAACCACATAAGCTGGAACTTGAATGAGGGAGACCGAGGCCCCCGTGCAGAGATAATACTAAGCTTAATAGGCCAATGATCAGAACCTCTCCAATCAAGAATTTCAGATCGAGTGGACCATAAGTTTCCAACCCAATAACAGGAAACCAAGAAACGATCTAGCCTCTCAGCAACACAACTCTCACCAATTCTCCTATTATTCCAAGTGAAGCGACCATTACTAGGTAGAACATCAATAAGATTTAATTCAGAAATGCTATCTCTGAATAACAGAGCAGAAGGCTCCAACCTAGGAATTCCACCTCTTTTCTCAGACAATTCCACAATAGCATTAAAATCGCCAGCCATAACCCACGGATGGTAAGGAGCTAAGCTACGAACAAAACGAAGATGGGACCATAGAAGTTGTTTACCCAGAAACTCAACAGGAGCATACACATTAGAGAGGAGAATACACTCACCAGTCTCATACCAAGAGGCGACAAGGGATATAGAGGATCTAGAGGACATCCACCATAGGGGGAAAATCTTCCGAGGGTTCCAAAAGCAAGCCACCCCTCCAGAAGCACCAAGAGCCCCCACACACTGGCATTCACCATATTTCCACAGCTTAGGAGCCATGGCCAACATATTATCTACAGATAATTTAGTCTCCTGAAGAAAAAGAACATCCGGAGAATGATTCCTAACCAAATCACGAACAACTTTTTGTCGAGGGCCACTGTTCAAGCCCCTTACATTCCATGAGAGAACAATCATTTCTGGGGGCATGAAAAATGTGAATCAAGAGTCTTGACTGACCCTGACTCCACCAAAGTTTCCCCAGTTAATTTAATCTTCTCCATATCCTTTTTCCTTCCCAGCTTGGAAGTCCTGTCACCAACCCCTTTCTTCAGTTCATTTTGCTGAATACCTAAACGAGAGGAGGCCAAAGAGCTCTTCCCCACATCCTTGCCACCTTTCAGGGGCAATGGGGAGCCACCTCCACCACTCTTCGAAGCTCCAATAGAAGATTCTTGTTCAGTCTGGACAATCAATTGTTGATCTGTATCCATCTGCCCAACCCCAATCTCCTGCACATCCTGCATGGCCTCCAATGGTGGCCCATCCTGTCCTGTACCCAAAGTTCCCTGATCCAAGTTCAGCAACCCCGGATTCACTTCCTCCTGGCTGAGATCATCCAGCACCTCAAACCTATTAAAAGTTTCATCATCCTGCCTCTCCCTCAAGGTCCGCTTCTGGCCCCGATTCCTATTGCGAGCCTTAACAGGGACATAACCATCATCTCCATTACCATCACCCGGAATAGGCTCCTTACCATTATCAGTCCTAGGAGGATTACGAGAAGGCTGAGAAGGTTGGGGCCCCACAGGCTTAGCCCTAGGGCACCTACGCTGCAAGTGACCATATTCATGACAAAGACGACACCGAAAAGGTAGGGTTTCGTAATCTAGCTGTTGAACCCAAGTATATGATCCAGCACTCACTTCAACAGAATCTGGTAGTGGCTTGCTTAAATCAATTTCTACACAGATACGAGCAAAAGTCATTACCTTTTTATACTGCGTCTGTTGTGAAGACCCAATAGGTTTACCGAGCATTGAAGCCACCAAATGCAACACGTCATCCCGCCAACACTCAACTGGAAACCACGGCAACCGAACCCAAACTGGAATCCGACTCGGTATTGCCTCAGTCGGGTTGAAGCCAGCATGCCATGGCTTGATAAACAAACCCACCTGGTTATAAAAATAGGGGCCACCCTCGAAGACCTTATTCCGATCTGCCATGCAATCAAAAGAGACCATAAAAAAGTTGTTCGCAAGGAGCCTAATCTCCATCTCCCCCTCCGGCATCCAAGTCCGTTGAGCCCAGGATTCCAAAAAATGCAGCGAGACTCTCAAACCCATGAACTTGCAATAAAAAGAGTGCCTTGAATAGTATTCAATATCATCTGCAAGCATTTCCATCGGGATAATCAGCTTCGGTCGCTCTTTGCATCTTTCCAAACACCCATTAATCTTCGTAATTCGGGAACCATTAACCGATCCTAGATCATTCATCTCCATCTCTGAAGAAAACAGCGTATTATCAAAAACATTCACTCCATGCGCCGAAGGCTTCGAACCAAATGCTGAACGGAAATCCAATTTGGGGCTAACCCCAGATGTTTCCCCACCCGGCATAGCAAAAAACAAGATCCCCAGCAGGCATGCAAACCCCCAGGACACTTTAGCAAGAAATGGAAAAAAGAAAAGACCCCAAGGGCAGGATCAAAACCCTTCCACCCACAAGCCACCCAAACAGTAGCAAGAAGGCCTCCAGAAAAGAAAAAAACCCCACCACCACAGCCCCGATAGCTTCAAAAAACCCCCCCCACAACGTAGAAGCGAGCAACACACAGAGAACGAGCTAGGGCACGATCGCCCTAGCTCGGCTTGCAGAGCACGCAAACGCCATCCTATAGGTATTCCATCTGGTGGAGGATAATTATTAGAATAATTTATTTAAATTAAATAAGTAATGTGTTGTGCAAGTAAAGTTGTAAAATAGAAATTAAAACAATAAAACAAATAAAAGAATGAAGAGATTGTGAGAGCAAATGAGAATACAGATTTGAGTAAAAAGCTGGCTTTTAAAGAATTGTTTTATTTTATTTTTGATTTTTAGAGTTTTTGGTGAGAGAGGGACAATATATTTTTATTTAATTAGGAAAAATTGTAAGTTTACACACATAGAGAATATTAGTTACAGAAGTTGCAGAAGATATTGGTTGGTATTTTGAAATTTTAGAGAGGGAGTTTCAATCTGTTTCTAGTGATTGTCCTGGAGAGTTTTCTGAATAAAGAATCAGATTTGAGTTCGAGGGCGAAAGTCTGTAGAGGAGATTTGGGAAGCACGAACATGAAGCTCTTCAAGGTCATCAGAGTCAAGCAGGCATCTTCAGATTTTTGAATAAGCGTTGGACACCAGGTTCCACTCAAAGTCTCCTTCTCATACCTTCTCTTTTATCTGTCTGCTTCAGAAAAGAAAAATAAATTTTATTAAAAATATTTTTTTTTGTGAATATAGAAAACCGTTGTTTAAATTGAAAATTAGTGAAAGACATTAGACCAGAACTTTCTCCTTAAAAAATATATATATATATAGTTATTGTATTGTTCTATTTTGTCAAACAAAAAAATAAAACCTTTGTCTCTGAAATAATCTATTTATCAATAAGAAGATTTTGGAAAAGGTAGTTTTCTTGTAGGGAATAATAAATTTGAAGTTTTTGTAGTATATTTGTATATAATGGATTTATGAGGTTCTTTGTATCTTACTCTCTGTTTTTAATAGATATGCAAATAAGGTATATACATATAATATATATATACATATATATATTTTCATATATATATATATATATTATATATATATATGTTTACCTTAATAATTTGTTAGTACTGTGCATCGGCCGTCGATCGTACGACTGTCAAACGAATCTTGAATTTCTTAGAAATTGAGTTTTTCTTTCTGTGTGTTGTTTTGGCTTTATAAATTTATACCGAATTCGAATTAGGCTTTATCATGTATTTTTTTGGTTGGTTATATCAAAAATTTTGTATAAAATATTTTTTTTAAAAAAAATGAATAGGTTAAAGTACAGGGGAGGGCGAAGGGACGGCCGAAGCCATACCCTCGGCCTTGCCCCTTGTACATACTGCTCACAGTAGTCTTAAAGACTGCTGTGCGCAACAGTCTTTATGACTACTGCGCGCAGCAGTCAATAAGACTGCCGTGCGCAGTCAAAGGGCTACGACCCTTTTGTTTCATTTGATATGTTTTTTTTTGTTTTGTTTATTTATTTATTTATTTTAAATATATATATATGTATGTATATATATTTATTTCAATATGTATTTTAATTTTAATTTTAATTTTTGGAAATATAATTATAATGTGTTTTATTTAAAAAAATAAAATAAAATTATAATTATTTAATATTATTCATTCAAATGAAATTATAATTATTTAATTTTAGTGTAATTTATTACATTTTAAGAAAGTAGTTTTGAATTGTATTAAATGTTTAATTTTGTTTTTATATAAGTAATTTTTATATACTTTTAAAAATGGGCACCGTTTAAATTATTGTTTTAATTAAACAACAATGTTAGACAAGATTTAGCCTTTAGTTGTGATTGTGGGCTTTATTGAGACAATTGTTTTGAGTTATTCATTTGGGAATGGAATTAACCTTACTGGTGCAATCTTGCAAAGTGGGATGTGAGTTTTCCCGTTATGTTATATTTTTCTTTATCGTTTTGTGTTGTCTATGTGGGAACCCTATTGTCTTGTAACCCTAGTCCAGAGGCATGTTTAGTTCTGAAGTTGGCTTTGCCTTAGTTATACCTTTGGTTTTGAAGCTTATTGGTTTTGTGCTTGGAAGGGTTGAACGGTTTCTTTGGACTTTTGATATGATTTGTTGCGAGAGGAATAATGCCTCGCATGTGTTGATTTGAGTATTGTGTTTTATGTTTTAGTTCAACCCTTGCCGATTTGAGATATGTTAGGGGTCATAGGGAGAGTGGCTCTTCGTGGGCGCCAACGCCTCGGGTAAGAGGAAGTGCTCAAGGGAACCCATGTAAGAGTAGTTAAACAAGTGATAACTTAAAAATAGCATTTAGGGGGATGGGTAGTAAAACACACAAGATAATTAAAACTAGATTGCTCATCTATGCATTAGGGCTACCGTAGACTAGTGATAGACTGAGTAGGCCATGGTTGGCAAGGTCGTAGTCTCGTCTTCATGAGAGATTATCGGCTCCGCATTAGCTACCCTATGGTGCCGACGCCTCAGTTAGGAGGAAGGGCCAGGAGATCCATAGATGGGTGCCGACGCCTCAATTAGAGGAAGTGCCAGGGGATCCCATGAGAGCTATGCGATAACACTCTCCACTAGACATCCTTGTTCTTGTTTTTTTTTGTTGCCTCTGGATATTGTTATATTTATGTTGTTTCTGATTTTAGGGTTAGGGGATCCATAGATGGGTGTCGGCGCCTCAGTTGGAGGAAGTGCCAGGGGATCCCATGAGAGCTATGCGATGACCCTCCCCACTTGACACCGTTTGACTTGTTTCTTGTTGCCCATGGAATTGTGTATTGAATGGTTGATTTAGATTTATTATGGAATCGTGTTCACTTTATTGGTTCAGATTTAATTGGAAATGTATTTTGGGTGTTGTTTCGGTTCTTCTGGATATTGTATCTTTATGATGCTTTTGATTTTGTGAATTTGTGTCATGATTGTTAAGTGTTGGTACTTCATGTTATTGTGATGAATTTCTTAGTTTTAACTTGTTATGTGATTTGGGAGCGTTGATGGTTGTTCGTTGTACGCTTTGAGTTGTACTTGTTTTGTGTCATGTTGTTGTTGAGTTGGCTAACATTCATGGTCGGGTTCACTTCCTCGTCACCTCTGAGCATGGGGAGTGAGTTACTTGTAATTCACATGGTTGGGTGGAACGTGCTCTGCACCCGTTGGGTTCCCCATCAGCATCTTGTCCTCCCAGAATTCCGCAGTGGAGGTTTACCAGTAATCACTTGTATTTCATATTTCATTATTCTTGTATCAATCCCCATGTTGGGAAATTCAATGTAATTCATTTATTCTGAGATTGTAATGTAACATTAAAACAATGATGTAATAGTTAGGATCATTTGTATCTTTGTTAAGAAAATTACTATGGATGTATTATGTGATGTTTATTATACTGGCATCATGGTTATTGGATGTATCATTGCTTATGGTTGTTATAGAATAAATGGTTATGTTGTATTCTTTATCTTTATTTATGTTTAGTGTTGCGAAGTAACCTCGCGTGCCCCAGAGAACTAATTGTGTCAATGCTATGTAATACACTATGTGGTTATGGTTTAATGTTATTGCATGTTTAATTTAATTGTTTAAAAAAAAAAATTATTTGCAAATGTGTGTGTTCTCTGGGGTTTGCACGATGGGTGTTACATATAGTATAATAGTTTTACAAGTTATAAGTTGCAATTTCACCTTCATTTTCAACAAAAGGTAATGAGTTGCATATTCAATCTCACTCAACAAGCTTCATAGTTGGTTGCCTCTATTAACCCTATAGTTCTTACATGGAATGAGCATAAATCCATGGATTCAGATGAAGTAAGAGGCTCTATTGATCTCATTTCTTCTTGTTTGGAAATTTTGTATATAAATTCCTCTTAACATGTAGATTATTGAAATCCAAGCATAGGAGAATCCAACCTAGTTTCTTTATTTTTGGAGTGATACAAAAAATGTTCTTTTGGGTAAATTTATAGCTTGCATTATTTACTTGATATTGGATGCTTTTTATATTTTTTTACACAATGGTTAAACCAGATGCAAGGATATTGTATCAAAACAATAGGAATTTTTTTTTCCTTCATGATGTCAACAGAGTTGTCAATATTAATAGTGATCATGATAAAGTGGACAAGAATACACAACACAGTTGTCTTAGTTGTCCTAAAGTTGAGGTAATTAATATAATGGTTGTCAATTATCTGTCTCAATGTTTTGTCATTATTCATGCTTAAAATGGTTTTTTGGAAAAAAAATTATAGTTTTTTCATTCTTTAATTTGTAAGTTAATTTGTCCCAATATTTTGTCATTCTTCTTTTAGACAAAAATTTACAACTTTTCCATTCTTTAAGTTGTAAGTTAATATGTTCCAATGTTTTATCATTCTTCATGCTTAAAATTTTCTTTTGGAAAAAAATATATAGCTTTTGCATTCTTTACTTGACTTATATTAATTTTTGCATGATGATTAAACCACATGTAGAGAAATTATATGAAAGTAGAATGAAAAGGAAAAGGACCTATGAATAGAACTCTCTGCAAAGTTGTAGAACTTGATGTTTGCAATGACATTGATAGTGATTGTGATGATAAACTTGATGAGCATGCACATGATATTCATAGTGGAAATCATTCCCAAGTCGAAGTAAGTGCTATGAAACCACATGCAAGTAAGTACTATTCAAGTAAGTAATGGTTGTTTTATTATGTAAATAAGGGTAATCCTTATCTATCTGATAGAAGTTGGTTAGAATAATAGTGAAGTGTAATTAGCTAGTATACATAGATTATGGAAATAAGGGAGAACATATAACTTACATATGGAAGCTTAGAGCTTAGTTGTAATACAGTGCATACATAGATTTGAACAATGCATTAGTGCATTGTGTTTGGGGATTCCATGGTCCTATGTTTGGGGGACTTCATTGCCAATCCATGTCTCTTTCTAGAGTACTCATATAGTCTAGCACAATTGTAGTCTTTCCCTCCATTTGTTTGTACCTTGCAATGGGTTTTTTTTTTTAGAGTAAACATTTGCTCCTTTGTTATTCAACAGAATTAAAAAAAGCACATACAAAAAATGTGTTGTTCCAAGATGTAAGACATTACATACAACTGTCAAAAACAATATAATGTGTGTTTTATATCTCAATATAATGTGTATTTTTTTTTTAAAGAAATTTATTGATAAAATCCAATAAGGGGATAAAGTTGAGGTGTTGGATCCATTTGATGGTGTTGTTGTGGGCATTTGGCAGATTCACTCACTATCTATTATACATGGAGTCAAATTGAAAGGAATAGGAGATGCAAATGTAAATATTTTAAAGGTCACAAGTAACATACCCCTTGCTTATGAAAACAAAATAGATGAAGTTATCTATCTTTTAGAGAAAGAAGGAACCTTCACACAGTGGCCACTAAAATATTTGAAAAAAATTACACAGTTGATGTTTATCATGTAGTACTAGTTGTTAGACAGCTTGGCCCACTACTTTATGCAATAGTTTAAATGTGTTGTTTAGGGATCTTAGTGTTTTTTGTTTGTTTTGGAGCTGTATAAGAAAAAAAAAATCATTGTAACTTATTTTTTTCTATCACAACACTAAGAAACACACTTTGTAATAATACATTTTTCAAAGAAAAGACACATATTTTTTGTCTTGTATCTATTGTAAGAACACATTTTCTCAATAAAATTTTAGTATTTTTCCTCCTTAATAGTTGTTTCATTGTGTGCAAATAAATTATTGATTATATTTTTCTATGCTTTTATATGTTTAAACCTTAATTAAAGCATTGCCATTTCCAACACTTACAAGAAAAAAACAGTGAACAAAAACAATCAAATAAACTACCAATTGACTAAATATACTACCAACTAATATAAATTTGTGAATAAATATGAATAAAATTATGAATAAATATAATGTTTATGCAATTAATAAACAATGTATCAATATACTACCAGTTGACAAAAATCGGTGAACAAAAATAATTAAATAAACTGCCAAATTGATCAAAATGATCATTAAAATTAATGACTAAATACACTACCAATGGATGGAAATCAATGAATCAAAATGACTAAAAATCAATGACTAAATTAAATACTAAATATATCATTGAATAAAAAATGACTAAATAAGTGACCAGATTACAACAATCAATGACTAAATCAATGACTAAATAAGTGACCAATTAAATATATTAGTGAATAAAAAATGACTAAATAAGTGACGAGATTGCAACAATTTTTGACTAAATATACTACCAAATTGATCAATCAAAAAAACCAATAAATTACTAAAAATGGTTTAGTCTTCAATCTGGTTGTGTTATAAATGACTGGCAATAAACTACTAATGGTTACACTATCATGTTTGGTCATTTATATGCAGTTTTTAGTAGTTTTTTAAATCATATATTGTTGTTTTTGCACTAGTGTTTGGTTGCTCATGGAGGTGGAAACACCAACATGGGGGTTTGACTAAGGAAAGCCCTGAAACAACCCCAACACTATTCATTATTTCCATGTGTGTAGGTTGTTCATGTGGAGCTTTGTGGGAGGCTTAATAGTTGGACCACCCATGAGTTTGTTCATTTCTTTCACCTCTTGTCATTTCATTCAATTGTTTAATTACTTGTTCATTTAGTATTGTTCTAGGCATTATTTTCCTTATTTTTAGCATTTTTTTTTGTTTAGTCAAATTGTCAAACTTCAATTTTTGAGTAGTTAGAAAGACATATGAGTTTTTGCTGTTTGACTCTACTTTTGGTCTATATGAGACACCAACACTCCATTGAGATGCTAGTGTACCATGCTCTCATCCTTGGGTCAAGCTTCCATCCTCTATTTGAAAGCTAGTATGTTCGTCTCTCAAGACCTTTAATACCTAATCATTCAACTTTTGAAGTTATTTTCCCATAAATAGTCATAAAACATAAAACATATCAAAAAAATTGCTTTCATCCATCTAGGTAACTTGAGCTGATTTCTTTGGGTAGTTGAGGATAATTCAATCCCTATAGACTCTTCTCCATCATAGAGATTTGAAAGTAGAAAATCTCCTCCTCTACACCTCAAAAACCATAGGATTGGCCACTCATTGGGTCTCTTATGTCTAGTGGTCACTAGTACTTGCAAACTCACTCTACATGATACAAATGTCATGGTACAAGCACCATCTCCTCTTCACTTGATCCTCTTCTCTCAAATTGCAATGGTGAAAATGACTTATTTGGGCCCTCTAGGCCTATTTATAGGCCCCTAACCCTAATTTTCCCTCTAGGAATGTGACATGTGCCCTCTCACCCTATTTATTTCCACTTTTCTTCTTATTCTTCCTTTTGACATATATCTACTTCTTCTAAACTTTTCTTTTTGAGATATCGATTGAAATTATTCTAACTAATTTCTCAATTAGGAATCACCTTCTATTCTATCCATCCCATTCAGAAAATTTTTAACTTCCTTGACACAACATCACTTCAAATGTTGCATTAAAGAGGGAAAAAATGTAGAAACCTCAAATCTAACTTTACATTAAAACTAATTGAAACTCTAAAATTTAATTAATTAATTCCTTTGCCCCATAGTTAATTAAATATTCCCTTATTTAATCAATTATTTCAATATTATTTTAAATTATTTAAATATTCTCATTATTATTCTAAATTAATTAAATATTTACTTAATTAATTTTCCCTATTGGCTTATTCTTCTAAAAAGGTTAAGTTATTTAAAATAATATAGTCTTAGTCATCACCATCCAATTACTCTAAAATATCATTAATTAATTAATTAAATCATCTTTCATTAAATACTACTTAACATTTTTTTCAATTTTAAATTCCTCACTTGTCATTTGTCATTTCCCCTCACATTCTTGCTTTTCTATTCATCTAATAAATTCTCACCTACCTCTCATTAAATACACTAAAGTCAAATGTCACCTTTTAAGTTGACTTTGTATGGGACTCTCTCTCCTCTCCATAAAATATAAATTTTAATTCGACCTCTCTTGAGATTAGAAAAAAATTCAAGGATTTTCCTCTATTGATATCCTAGTATATTCTTCCAAAATCCTACCCAATCATTGTCATCCAAGCCTCCATTCTCCTTAGCCCTCACATGACACTTTTTCTTTTTCTCTTGCTTGAGAGCGCCTCTCAACATGAGCCATTGATCTTGTGGCAAGATCTTAGCCCTTCATCTATTTAAACCTCCTTCTATAAATAAAATATCTCACTATTAATTTCCATTAAGTATTTGGCTATAACTAGATCATACTAAAATATCCTTAGTAAAATCAACATTCATATAGAAATTTGTGAGCACACCAATAGGCTTTTGGGTGCACACTTATTTAGCTTAATCATGGAGTTTAAGATGTTTTGAGGTATAATATTTGTGTGCTTATGCATTGTATCTTGTTTATTGTGATTCAATCCATTTTCTTGTCTTCATAAATATTTAACACTTTTAATCCTTTAGACCATAGTAGACTCCTTATATGAGGATATGCCTAGTATAGATCACAAATCTCAATATGTGTATTTCTATATGCATCATTTTTTGTGATTTAAAAAATCTTCTCTTAAATATAATTTATTTCTTCCTAATATAAATTTGATTATATAAAATAAAAAAACATGCATTACTATCTTTAATAGATGGCTTATCAAGATATAATTATATACTTATTAATCTAGAAGATCAATTTAAGACAACCTTCACTACCCCTTGGGGTATCTTATGTTATATAGCTATTCAATTTGGTTTAAATAATTATGATGCAACTTACCAATGGAAAATGAGTCTAATCTTTCATGACTTTATCCACCAAATTTTAGAAGATTATGTTGATGAAATCTTGGGTAAATCTATAACTTGTGACTAGGATCATGATAATAATATTTGTCTCATCTTCAAACAAATCTAAGTCTATAAGATGAGACTACATATCCTTAAGTCTGTCTTTGGTGTATATAATAGAAAAAAAATAGGATTGATTTATCTCCTATTGTAGAATTAAATTCAATACTCATAAGATACATGCAATAATAAACATGTCCACCTAAAAAAGTTTCTCAACTTCAAAGTATTTAGGTTAAAACTTAGGAAATAAAAGGATTTATGTCTTGATTGAATGATTGTACCATATCTTTCACACATCTTTAAAAATAATATAAACTTTCAATTGTATGATAATTGTCAAAACATTTTTCATTCAACTAAGAGCTATTTGGCTAATCCTCCAATTTTGGTGCCAATTATACAAGGGCAACACTACCTACTCTATAGTTGATCAATACTAACTTATGATTTAGTGTCTCTATTGACTCATCATGATGATGATGGTAATTAAAAATAAACATATTACATTAGATATATCTTACTTGATTGTGAAATTAGATATTCTCTATACAAAAACTCATGTCATTGTCAAGTTTAATCCTTTTAAATATTTATTTTAAAAAATAATATTTTATGAAGATTAGCTAAATAAGTGATGTTATTATCTATGTTTGACCTTAATTTTGTCTCTCAAAAAGAAATAAAAGGACTATGTTCTTTTTTATCCACATGCCCTACACATACCCATCATATAGCCACTTTTTGGCCCATCATGATCCTACACATACCCATAAAGCCCTTATTATTGGATTACATGGTGCACTATCATTAAACATAAAACATATTTAAATTTATGGTGACTCTAAGTTAATAATAAACCAAATTATAGGATCTTACAAAGCTATAGAAGACTAATTATATAAATGTCATGGTTTAGCCATGAACCTTCTCAAAATAAATTATCATTTACTATTGACACCATCCCATGTAAAGATAATTTTCATGTGGTTTTAATGAAAAGTGTTGCTTCCCTTGTGCCCTTTGACAATATAGAAATTATCACTTTTTAATCCACTTGATTTCTTTTCCTTCTATTCTCAATAGTTCAAACCCCAATAGTCCACATTGTGCCAATATAGACTCTAGAAAATGATACTCTCGGATTTAGAACTACTTAGATGATGGAAATTTTCCTAAAAATACTTTTAAAATTACTCACATTCATGTGTGAAATATTGTAACATGCTACATTATAATTTCTACTATTCTTTATTGAAGATCCTATAATGGTCTTTTGATTTGTTGTTTAAGTAAGATAGAAATACTCCTTGCCCCCAAGAAGTCCATTTAGGCTCTAGAGGTGGGAGTTTTATGGTATATCCTTAGTCCAAAAACTATTTCATATGGGATACTACTAGAAAATAATGGAATAATATTTCCTTTTCTTTTATAAATAAATATCCTCAACATCAACAACATGAAAATATAATCTAGGCTCCCACACCTGAAATTCTTAACCAAAATTCTCCTTGGAAATTTTATATATGGGGTTAGGATATCATTGAAAAAAATATCCACTTTCACATAAAGGACATACATCTATTATCATGGCTACATATTGCTTTACAAAGTGGGTGAAAGCTATTCTACTTCGTTTCACCACTACTAAAGCAATTTATAAATTTATCTTGAAAAATATAGTTTCAAATTTTGGATTTCCTTCCACCTTTGTTTCAAATAAAGAATTTTTTTTGAAGAAACTCTTATATAAATTCTATATTCAACATCAATTTTACACATCTTACTATATTTGGTTTAACAATCAAGTTGAAGCTTTTAATAAACTAATAGAATACATTCTTCACACAAAAATTAACAAACATGGTAACTTAGATTGGTATAATTAATTAACATATGAATTATGGGATTATCACATGAGTGTTCATATGCCTACATATATGAATCCATTCAACCTTGTGTACATGGTGTTGATACCATCATGCCTTTAGATTTAGAAATTCCATCTCTAAGATTTTCCCTTAAAGGACTTGTTAATAATAATACTTATCATGAACAATGTTTACATCATCTTGAGTTGATTGATGAGCATTGATAAAATTATCTTGAACACCTTAAAGCTAATTAAAATCTTTGTCTCATCACTATAATCAAAATTTTCTCTCATTCTTTTAAAATTGGTGATTTATTTCTATATGACAATCAATAAAATTTAAATACGCCTCTAGTAAAAAATGAAAATTTAACCCTAACTAGTTGGGTCCTTACATTATTACCAAATATTATGGTTGTAATGCTTATGGATTTTATCTACAATGGATGATAAGATCCTTAAAGAACCTTTAAATTCAATGCATTTTTGTTTCTATCATTTATAAAACTTATATGTGGCAATTGTTTAACAATAAAAATTTGATAGATTGATATTATTTATCTTCTATGATTTAATCATCAGTAGAGATCCCTTGTGTTATGATTTATGTGTGCATTGTTTATTATAGTGGACTATATGATCCATGTTGGAAAAAATATTATAGACATTTAATTTTCAAATAGATTTTGAAAGCTTACTAATTTATTTATTAACTTGTAAATAACATTAATTACCCTTTTTGCTATAATAATCTTATAAAAAAATTTAGTATAAAAGAAGTTATGTTTATAAATTATTCAAAAACTTTAATTAATTTTCTCATTTTAGTTACAATTATGTATCCTTATAACTAGCTTAATAATGCATGTGGCTTAATTTTAATTTGTCAATTAATATTGTGATTATAAATTTTTATTTTATTTAGCACATATTATTGACTAAGATCATCATGGTATTTAAATGAATAAATCTATATAAATTTGTTTGATTAAATTCTAATAGAAATTAATTAAACATTTCCTATACATCATATGAACATAGGAATCCATGAAATACTAACACATGTATATGAAAAGATTAACAATGTCTACGTTAAGTGTAGTCACCATTGTATCAAAATATGGTATATATACATCAAAATCATAGTACATTATAAAAATCTACATCAAGGGGAATGATCCTCAAATCCTTCAAATTTTGAAATATCATCTTTCTAGGGTTGTGGCTCTCTGATTGAAGCTACAATCATGAGTGTGTCTTAGAGACACTTAGTGATACAAATTGCATACCCCTAAGCTCACCCCTTAGTCCAAATATCTCCTTCCTTTTGGTGAACTCTCACTATCACATCACTGACACATCATCCATGAAATACTACACTTTAAGATGATCCAGGTATGTGGGAGCTATAATTTTTTCTCTCTACAAGTATCCTTAGAGTTTCTTGACCTATATTTTTAGCGTGTAACATGCCCCTTCAATACTATTTACCCTTTTTCATGGCCTATACTCACTCTCCCATCATCAAAGATACCTTAGCTAGTAACCAATCCCTCTTCTTAGTCAAATATGACACCCGTGCTACTCTTTAGTCCATCTCAACTATAATGTTCATGAGATCAACCACCCTCTAAACATCTTGCAAGAAAAACTAATCATTAGTAGCTCTAAGATACATAATAGGCTCAAATATCTTTAGGTCATGCTTGATAGTTTGATGAGGCTCATAAGAAGTTATAATGGAATGAATTTTCACCCCTTGAAAATTCCACATTTATGTACCTCCTCACTTAGACAATTAAGTTTGATAATGTAATTCCATGTCCTTCATTCACTTCCCATCCACTTGGTAGTTGTTTTCTATGTCGGTGGAGGATATTCTATTTGGGATGCTAGCACAACACGTGGAAATCTGCATGATGTGTTTGCATCTTGATAGGATTCCTTCCTCTGGAATCTATAGAGGCATTACAATTCTCCATGGGTGATGACGTGGAATGTCTCTTCTCCCTTGAATGACCTCGAATGGATCTTTTGCCTCCAATTTCAACTTAAAATGACTATCTCTTCCATTCTTTCACTCCTTGATCTCTCTTGAACTTTCTTAATCTCATTCATTCTTGGCAACTATCTTTACACTCTTATCACAACATTCTAAAGTTCTATCACCTCCATTCAAGCTAAAAGTTGATATTTTTCTAGCTCACTCTCCTCATTGTGGCAACACCGATCGTTGATAGCTTGTGAGATCGCTCCTCCCATTTTCCTTAAGTGCATGTGGTTGAAGGTGATATCACTCCATCTTCTTTTTCCCTTACATTATCATCTTAATAGCATATATTTTTTCAACATATTGCTTGGTATTGTTATTTCAATATCTTTCTTTATCACATTTCTCCAATCCTTGCTATATTGGCTATCTATGGAGGTGGAAACACCAAAGTAGGGGACTGACTATGATAGTCCTCTATACACAACCCCAATTTTTTTTGTTCTTGTGTGTGTAGGTTGCTCGTCGAGTGAAGACCTTGAATATATCAACTTGTGGATAGGAAGGTGTGCTTTCCTTACCCTCTTTTGTCAATTCGTAGATTAGATCAAGTTAAAGTATTCTTCTCTATTATGTTATTTAGTCCTTTCTATTTCTATTATTGCATTAAATCATTCCCATTAGGTTGTTATTTAGTTTATTTCAATATATTTTTTACATTATTCTTTCTATCTATCCAAATGCAAGTGCCCATCAAGATGTCAATGCCTTGTGCTATCGTCCATGTCCTATGCTATAATCCTCTTGTAGTGGGCTACCTAAGTTACAATCAAGACTTTAGAAACTTGCTCACCTAGCTTCCTGAGACATTTGGGCTTATTAAAGGAAAGAAACAACTTGGTTGTTCTTCCTTTCAACCTCTAATCCTATTAGTTTAAGGTAGATCAAGGAAACATATTGTTCTAGACCCTCTTGTGACCTAGGGTCATGAGTAGTTGATCCCCCTCCTCTACATTTTAGTGAGCCTAATGTGAACTATTCTAGTTCCATTTCATAGCACTGAAGGAATCTTATTTCATGTTCTAGGTGTGTTGTAAGTGTGTGCATTGCAGGGCACCTAGCCTTGCAACCCAAACTATGACCCCTTGTGGAGTAGTTAGAAGAGTCCCTAAAAATTGTGAAGTGAACTTTAGAATAGGTAATTGCTTTATTACTAAACCTTTGGCATCTTCTGAGAATGTCCTTTCTAGTGTATGTAAAAGATGTCCTCTATCATGCATCTTCCTATCCTATCTTTGCAACCTATGAATGGGTCTCCCATTATAACCTTTCCATTGCATGACCTACCTTTAAATGCAAATAGAGAACCCTCTCCTCTATATATTCTTCTTGTATCAATGGGAATACCATGAATGGTGTTCTAATTGATCCTACATGTTGAGTTAATGTTATTATAGAGGAGATATTATGCTAATAAAATTTCAATGAATCTAAGAGCATGATATGTACACATGATGGGATTTCCATCCCTCCCATTAGTTCCATTACTCTTTTAGTCCTAGTTGGACTCATGATTGTGAATGATCTTTCTGATATTATCCTAGAGTTTGGCTTCTTCAGAGTAAAGCTAGGCATTCCTTGGTTGGCTTCCATGAACGTAGTGCCTTTGGTGATCCATAAATGTTTAAAATTCTCCCATGAGGGCTAAGTGCATATTGTGCACAACATTGGGTACAAACCACTAGTGTCATGTGGGGCCTATTCATTAGATCACTTCTAGCTTGCCCCTATTGGTTTGCTTCCTCCAAGGATAGACCTATTGTATCGCACTTATGTAAAATACAAGAATGGGGACATAGCACCAAAAGTGACCTATCCTCCTTCCCCCTATGCTATTTCAATAAAGGCTTTCATGATAGTGTAGCAGCATGCTATCTCTTCTTCCTCTCAAAAGGGGAAGGGGAAATCCACTCATGCTCGGGAGCCTTTGTCCTCTTCTTCTATAGTCCCACATGCTTCTGCCTCCATGTGTCTCATGGGTGGTCCGATGGTGCCTACTTGGTAGAAGGCTAAGTGTTAGGTGTTTGACCTTCCTATCTTACCCACAATGCCTTAGCCCATCATATATGGTAAGGGAAAGAGTCCTCATGGAGTCATCTCTACGTCTCAGCCTTTGTGCCATCCTACTTTTCCTACCCCTAGGGTGTAAAATGGGAAAAGGCCCATCACCGATGTGCTTGAGTCTCCTCCATCTATTTTTACCTCTATTCCTACATCTCTTCCTCATATTTTTATCTACTAGTCACTCCCTCTTCCCACAATAGCTGCAATCAATACTCCCATGGAAAGACAAGAGCCTCCTACTCCTCCTCAAGTTGCATCTTCCAACCCTTAGAGACAAATAAATTTCCTTGTGCATGAACATAAGCATCAAAGGAAGAATTTGGCTATTGAGTAGGATGCTTTGTATAAGGAGGAATGGAAGTTGACAACCCCTGTTTTGATATGTCCTACTATGCCCTCCACTTTTTCCCCTTCTTCTTTGGTTCCCATCACCTTGATCTTGCTTTTAATTTGGATCCCCTTATGAGCATAGATTACCCTCACCCTAAAAGGGTGTAATCTTTCATTACTCCCTCAACTAAGCCTCCTTTCTTGGTGTCCCTTCCAAACATCCCACCTTTTCCTATGTTGTGGATATGTCAAATACCTTAGTGGTATTCACTACAATTTTCTCTTCTTCTTCACTTTTCACTTCTTCTGTGGGGATCTCACATCCTTTGATGAAGTGCAAGTTGGAGGAAGAACCTACTTCTAATGGGGCTTGGGAGAAGGGATAGCCTTTTTCAAAAGATGATTTTTCTTTGGCTTGCATCATCCTAGTGATGAAGGATGCCCTGAAATCCCCAAGTTCATCACTGCCTTCTTTTGGTAAGGCCAATAGTGAATCTCACATACCCTTCTTCATGATTTGATATACTAAGGGATTGATGAAAGTTCATAAATATTATTATATTATATCTATCTATCCATATATATGAGTAGTTTTGAGCCTAAAATATCAGACCCCCCTTGTCTCTTGATTTCTTTGTCTTTGATTATGCTTCCTTTTTATCTTTCTTTCTTCTTTTCTTGTTTATTGATTTTTTGGTGGCTATGTGTTGTCCCTTGCATGTGTGGAAATATTTCCATGATTACATAATGTCATGTATCATAGGCCATAACATCACTTACCTCTCTCTCCTTAGGATGTGACATACCTTTGTATTCAACATGCACCATCCTAACGAGGGGCTATCATATTGCTTTGATTTTCAAAAAGGTGTATTCAGTGGCCAATGAATACCTCATTGAAAATTCCTTATTTTTCAGAAAACTACATTCTTTAACAAGGAACCCTAGTAGAATTTTTCTTTCGAAATAGATTCGTAGAGAAAGGATTTGAAAAATTTCCTTCAAGAAGGGAGTAATTTTTCTAATGAAGAAGTCTAAAAACTTTCTCTTGTGAGAGAGTATTCTTCCTTTTGAATTCCTTGATGAAAGAAATCTTTTAGAAGGATTCCTTGATGCTAGAATCATTTGCAATAAATATCTCCTTTCAAACAAAGCATCCCTTGAGAAGACCCATTTCTTTAAAGGGTTCTCAAGGGACCCCTTTGAAATCCCCCCCTTCAATTGTTGACTGTCTATGTAGCTATCCTTTTGTCTACCTATGTAACTTTTCACAATCTAACATGTTTTTTTATGCAGATTAACATGTTTCTTTGCAATACTAAGCACCTATAAAGCTACTTTTTCAATCAATATTGGAGGATTAAGCACCACGAGCTTTCCTTCCAGGGCTAAGCACTTGTAAGGGACTATCAAACTCTACAGAGCCTTTCACATCTATCCTCCCTCAAGACCAAGCACTTGTAGACTCTTTTGTTCACCTTCTATAGGTTTGAGGGTGTACAATGCCTTTTTTCAAACTCTCCTTAGGACTAAGTACCTAAGGAACCATCTCCTCTTCCTATGCATTTGAGTGTATCATATTGTAGTTTTCTTCCTCGAAGATTTAGGTATACATTTCTCAGCTTTCACTCTACTTTATGTGCATTCACTAACACTTATGCTCGCTAAAGTGGGAGAAAATATAATGGAATGAATTTTTGCCCCTTGCAAATTCCACATTTACATACCTCCTACCTTAGAGAATTAAGTTTGATAATCTAATTTCATTTCCATCATTCGCTTCCCATCCACTTGGCACTCTTATTTTTGTTAGTGGAGGATATTCTATATGGGATGCTAGAACAACATGTGGATGTTTAAGTGACATGTCATCATGACAGGATTCTTGCCTCTAGAATCCACAGAGGTGTTACAGTTCTCCATTGGTGATGAAGCATAATTTCTATGCTCCCTTGATCGACCTCAAATGGCTCTTTTGCCTCCAATTTCACCTTCAAATGAATATCTCTTCAATTATTTCCCTCCTTGATCTCTAAGTCTTGATCTCATTCATTCTTGGCAACTATCTTCACACTCTTCTCATATAATTCTCAAGTTCTATCACCTCCATTGAAGCTACAAGTTGATATACTTTTGTCTCACTCTCCTCATTGTTGTGGAAACATCAATCATTGATAGCTTGCAAGATCACTCCTCCCATTTTCCTTGAGTGCATGTGGTTGAAGGTGATATCACTCCATCTTTTTTTTCTCTTGCATTATCATCTTAATATCATAGCATATTGTTGTTCAACATATTTCTTGGTATTGTTATTCCAATATCTTTCTTTATCACATTTCTCCAATTGTTCCTATATTGGTTGTTCATGGAGGTGGAAACACCAAAGCAAGGGACTTACCACATCAGTCCTCTATACACAACACCAACATTTTTTCATTATTGTGTGTGTAGGTTTCTTGCTTAGTGAAGACCTTGAAGATATCAACTCATGGGTAGTAAGGTGTGCTTGCCTCACCCTCTTTTGTCAATTCGTAGATTAGATGAAGTTAAATTATTCTTCTTTCTTTGTTGTTATTTAGTCCTTTTCTATTTCTATTATTGCATTAAATAATCCACGTTAGGTTGTTAGTAAGTTTCTTTCAATCTCTAACTGTAATTTATGCTTTTTTTCCATATGGATTCCAGCACCCCACTAAGACGTTGTATAAGAATGAATTTGAACCCCTTATGTAAATTTCCTTTTGCATACCCTCACCTTAGAAAATTAACTTGATGGAAAAATTCCACATCATCCATCTGAAATACATCCACTTGGCACGTGTTGTGTGTGTCAATAGGGGAATATTTTTTAGGGATGCAAGCATGGCACATGGGTGTATGCATGGTGCATTGTTATCTCTGACAAATTCCTACCTATGATGTTTGCAGGGATGTTACACTCCTCATTGGGGATAAATTGTAATGCCTCTATGCGACCAACTGACCCAAAAATGACTCCCTCTCTCCCATTTTGGTCTTCAAATACATCCATTGCACTATCACTTCATCTTCTACACACTTATCCATTCATTCTTCCAAGATCTTCTAACAATCTATCACATTCTCTCAAACATTTTCACACAACTCCATTGAGCATTGCAGCAAGAAAGATTATTACTCCATCAATTCCATCCTTGTATGTGTGGTGCTACCATAGAAGTTGTGATTTTGGAGTCTTGTGAGACCTCCCTTTATCATTGTTGCAATCATTTTGACTTTTCCAAGCTCGTTGCTTACATTCTCCATTCATTGGCCTTGAAAGCCTTTAGGTGGAGGTGGTATCACTTCATTTTCCTTTTGTGTTTTGATAGAGTAGTGTAGCATATTTTGTGGTGTTTAGTACTTTATTTTCTATTTCCTTTATTTTACCTTCCAATTCATGTTTTTTTTGGTTGTATGTGTAGGTGGAAATACCAAAGTGGGGGTTTGACTAAGGTAAAACCCTATACAACCCAACATTTTTCCCCTCTCACTTGTGTGTAGGTGAACATGTTTGTGGAGCTCACTAGTGAACTAGAGCTTTAGTGAGTTGATATTCATTACCTTTGTCTTCATCTACTTGCTTTATCATTTATGTAATTACTTTTTGTACTTCATAATTTTGTTTATTTCATTAAAGATAGCTAGCTAGGTATTTAGTAGGTTCTCTAGTGTTTTATACTGTACTCTACATTTTCTAGACATACAGATGCTAGTGTGCTAGAGAGACACCAGTGCACCGTGTTTTCATCACAGACCCACACTGATGTCCTTAGACAAAGAGCTATTTGAGGTGTAGTCTAAACTCTAGAAATTGGTTCATCTAGCCCCATTTAGGATTCTGGATTTGTAGAGTGATAAGAGAAATTGAGAGTGCTCTTCATTTTCAATTCTTATCCCAAATACCCATTAGCTTGAGGTAAGCTAGGGTGGCCCTCCACTCTCGGCTCTCTGTTATCTCAAGCCTTGGTGTGGTTGGTCCCCCTCTCTTACATTTTTGGTGAATCCAACGTGAACGACGTCTATCCATTTTCCTATGTTGAGACTTTTCCCTCATGCCTAGTGACTATTATAAGCCTAATTGTTGTGAATGTTTATGAGCATCACAACCCATTCCACAAATTCTAGGTACATTATTAGGAGATGTGTGTGACACCTATCAATGGAGAAGATAAAGGTCACTTCTAGTTTTACCTCCAATTTTTTCACTGGTTTGGCTACCAACTTTACTACTAGTTTTCCTATAGGCTTTACTAATGAGATGGGTTTCATAGATGATACCACTTGCATTCCTACCACTCTAGCATCCCCTATGACTTCATCTGTGGATGAGGATGAGGCTATACATATCCCTGTGGAAAACCTTTTAGTATTAGATAATAGATTGCTAGACCTTGTGAAGAATTCAGAGAGAGTAGCGAGCATGGCAAGAGCTGCTAGGTTTACTAGCGAGGTGAGACATTTGTTAGGAAAGGATTAGATGAGTATAGAGTTCTTATGTAGCCTTTCCAATCTAACCAAGGCTTATATCCCCTTGTACAAGTCTAGATCAAGCACTACTTGAGAAGAAGTTATTGATGCCTATGAAAGACAAATAGGCATTTCAATGCCTACCACATCTGTATGCATGGTTGAAACATGCCCCTTGATCAATTTGTCCTCTACTTCTCAAAGGCGTAACACTATCAAGGTGAGTAGAATACCCCTTGGTTTCAACTTCACCCCTCCTACTACCCTTGGCAGTAGAGTCTCTAATGGAATGAGTGGTGGTGGATTTGGTAGCAAAGGTGGCATTGGTGAAGGTGGCTTTGGTGGAGGCCATGCTGGTGGTTCTGGTAGTGGAGATGGCTCTAGTGGAGGACCTTTTGGTGGTGGTGGCTTCGGCGGTGGTCATGATAGTGGCTCCTAAGGTGGCTCCAAGGTGGTTCTGGTGGTTCCACATAGCCTTTGTCATCCTATGACCCCACCCAACCTATTTTTCAACCTTTCTTTCAAAATAGCCCATTGTTGATAGCAATCTTGAGTACTCCCTTCTTGTAGGGAATGCATATTCTTAAGTTGGAAAAGTATGATGGCAAAGGGGATCCACAAACACATGTGTTAGCCTTCAACACCATGTGTATGGATTTATTTCACCACGATGCTTTGATGGGAAAAATATTTACTCCATCTATCAAGGACACAACACTCAAGTGGTATTGTTCTTGCTTGATAATTCTATATTCTCATTTGATCAACTTGTGAATCAGTTTCTCTATTAGTTCTAGGCTAACATTCATCTGAAGATGACCCCAAATCTTGTCTGATGTAAGCTAGGAGATAATGAGAAGATAAATAACTTCATAGCATGATACCAAGTGCTCTTTTCATAGATCTTGTATCCGCTGCCTAACTTTGATGTGCAAAATGTGTTCATAGACAACCTATAGAGAACCTGGTAGGAGAAGTTTTCCCTAATGAAATACCCTTCCTTTTGGAATTTGTGTGTTGTGTTGCGAGAGTATTAGCAAATGGTAGTTTAGTTCAGGGGACCTTCCTTGCACTCTCATTCAAAGGAAAATTCATTGTGTCTATCTCAAGAAAAGGTAAAGTTATTGTGAAGGTAGTCATTGTGACTAATGATCATGGCCTCAAATGCAAGCAAAAGTTTACAATGTTATTAGAATCTTACTTTTCCATTCTACATAAATTGTTGATGGATAAGATCATAAGTTTGAAAAACCCTCAACCTCTTAAGGAACCTTATCCCAATTGGTATGATGTGAATTATTTTTGTCAGTACCATCAGGTTAATGGGCATGATATCGAGTGTTGTATGTTCTTGTGTCATACACGATAGCATTGATGATGGTATCATTCATCTCAATGCAACAAAACAAAATGCAAATAAATCGTTAGTGAAGGCCAATAGTGAGTTGTAGATTTACACGAACCCATTTCCATCTCACTTTGTGAACTTGATTATTGACCCCTTTGATGCTTCTCATCAACCCTTAGCATATGTCAATATGGTTTTGATTACTCCTCCCCCGCAGCATACAACTGGCTTGCTAGATGTGTCATTCACCTCGTAGGAATTTCCCTTGAATAACAAGACCTCTCCCCTATGCATTCCTACTCACCTCAATGGAAACATTATGACAGGGGTCTTAGTTGACCCCATGAGCTGAATGGATGTTATTATAGAGGAGACATTATGGTTAAATTCATTGCAAATAGAGAAATATGAAGAAAAAAAGTCTACTATTCATACACATGATGATATCTCTCTTAAGCCATATGGCTCTATAACTCTTTCTATCCTAGTTGGACCTAGGGTTGTGGATACAATCTTGATGTTATTCTAGAATCTAATCTTTTTAGGGTGAAGTTGGGCATCCATGGCTAGCTTCCATGAATGGAATCACTTCATTATTCATAAGTGTTTAAAGTTCTCCTATGAAGATGTTGTGCACATTGTGCATGACATTGGATATCATCCATTGGTATCCCATGGGGGTTATTCATTGGATAATTTATGGTCTACCCGGTCTTCTCTCCTCCTATAACGGACCTACTTTACTAAAACTATGTGAAGTAGAAAACTGAGGGCAAGGGAAAACTGGAAATGACGCCTCTAGTAGTGTAGGAGCAAGCTACCTCCTCTTCTCAAAAGACAAAGGAGAGGCCTACCATCCCAGGAGTGCCTCTTCTACTCCCCTTTTTGAAGAGGAATTTTGGATGACTACCCTTGGATTCCACGTAAGAATTTTGATGGTGCTTTCTTTGCATAAAGCCAAGATTAGGATATTGAACCTTCCCACTATATCTCCTAGACCTTGGTCCTACCTGTACGATAGAAAGAAAGGTATTCATTAGGGGTCTTCTATGTCTTATCCTCCATGGCCTTCTACTGCTCCTACTCCTAAAGTAGTGATTGGGAAGAGGCCTGCCACTGAGGTACTAGAATTGACTCCCCTAGCTATTGCTCAATCTCTTCCTCCTACTCTCACCCAAGAGTCTCCCCCTCCACCGAAGACACCCGTGATGGACACTCTGATGGAAAAGTAGGATCCTTCTGATCTATCTTAGCTTCTAGTTTCTAGGTCCTAAAGTCACAAAAACTTCCTTGCGCATGAGTGCAAGCATCAGGGAAAGGCTCTAGCAGTTGAGCAAGCCACTTTAAAGAGGAAGGAAGGGGAGTCGTTCACACCTATTTTAGGGCCTCCTTCTGTGTCCTCTCCCATCCCTTCTGCTTGGGTTCAATCAAATTTGGTTTTTCTTTTGACTCATACTGCGAGTGTGAACAACCCTAACCCTAGAAAGGTGCAGGTGTTTATTGCTCCTTTACTTGAGTAGCCTCTCTTGATGTCCCTCTTGGAAATCCTATCATTCCCTAAACCCATGGACATGCCAAACACCTCGGTGGTGTATGTCATAATTTTCTCCTCCTCCTCCACACCTCCTTCCTTGTCTGTGGGGAGCTGACATTCTCCTATGAAGAAGAAGGTGGAGGTTGTCACTTCTAGTAATGGGGTCATAAGAGGAATCCACCTTCTCCAAAAGGTAGTCCTACACTTTAGCATGTTTCATCGAGTGATGGAGCAAGGATTGCTATAGCTTCCACGTGTTCATCACTACTCTCGACTCATAGTGAGGCCTGGCGATTGAATCTTAGGTGCCGCCTCCCTTGTCCATTTAGGTAATGCATGACACTCCTATGAAGTGCATGTTTAACTCCTTGGATGAGGTCCCGACCCTGACAATGATATTTGTGAAGTCGCTGACCTTTGCTCCATAGGAACCAAGTAGAGAAGACCTCACAAGGTATTCTTCCTTGGCCCTTGTCACGAGAGGGTCAAAGGGTTCCCCCCTTAACATTCCACCACTATAGGATTTTCTACCTTCCCCATCTAATGATCGAGACTAAGAAGCAGATGATCTCTTCATCAATGAGTGTTAGCGGGGCACCTCTTCTTTACCTTTAGATTAGGTGTGTTTGTTGTGATGTGTTAGCCCATAATTGCATTATGTGTTCTTGAATGACCCTTGTCGCCCTTTTAGGTGCTTGGATACAAGAGTGATTATATGTCATAAACTTTGTCTATTTGTGGCATCATTCTTCCTCTATTATGTGTATTGATTTTTGACAAATTGGGGACAATGCAAAGTGTTGGGGGAATTTATACTTCCCTTCCATGTTGACCCAATTTTTTATTTTTATTTTTTCTTCTCGTGTATTCTTCATGTGTTCTAATATAGTAAAGGGTTGAGAAAATTCATCTATATACTATTACTATACTTATATATATATATTTATGAGTACTTCTGACCCCAAAACATCAAATCACCCCTCTATCCCTTGTTCATGATGTTATTGTTTCTTTTTATAGTTTTAGTATATTTCTCTATTCTTTTCTTGAGTTGCGATGTTGTTGGTCCTATGTGTTGTCCCTTGTGTGTGCAACAACATTACCATGGTGACATCTCGCTATGTCCAACAAGCCACAATATCACTTTTTCATTATTTCTTTTATCTCCTTAGGATGTCATGTGCCTTTGTATTCAACACACGCCATCCTAAGAGGGGGCTACCATGTCAAGTCTAAGTTTTAGAAAATGCATTCAGTGAGTAGCAAATATTTTCTAAAAGTCTTTGCAAACTTTTTCAAAAATCACATTCTCAACAAGAACCCTTAGTGGAATGTGTTTCCTTCGTCATGGGTTCACAAATAAAGAACTTGAATAACTTTCCTCTAAGGAGGGAGTATTTTTTTCCAATGGGAGAAGCCTCAACCTTCCACTTGTGAGGGGGCATTTTCTTCCTTTTGAATTCCTTAATGAAGTGAACATCTTTTGAAAGGATTCCTTGATGTCAAATTGATTTACGAAAAGTGCTTTATCACTTTCAAACAGTGTGTCCCTTGAGTGGACCCCTCTTCTTTTGAATGGTTCATGAGGGACCCCTTTCAAATATTTTCAATTTCTTGACTATATACATGACTGTTTGCTTGTTTTCCTGTGTGGCTGCTTTTTGTTTTCTAACATGTTTTATCTATGGATTAACATGTTTTACAAGTGAGCCTGTAAAGCTACTTTCTAGTTTGACTCTACAGAGTCCCCTTACATTAGGATTCCTTCATGAGAGAGTACTTGGGAGAATTCCTTCTTTTCATGTCCAAGGGCATGTAAAGTGCTTGCATCCTATGGGATTTTTCCATTGTTCTGCGAGCCTTCAATGTACTTTATGCAACTTCATAGTTTGATGGAGCTATGGAGTCCTTTTGTTCAAACCTCCTTAGGAGAGAGTACTTGTGGAATCATTTTCCTACCTTTCACTTTTTCAAATCATGGTCTTTTTCCTCAATGGTTCTTGTATACATTTCTAACTCTTTGATCTGCTTTACTAAACACTCACTGATACTCATGCTCACTAAAGTGGGGGAAAAATGTATAGGAGAAAATTTTCACCCCTTTTGCATACCCTCACCTTAGAAAATAAAACCCAATGGAAAAATTCCACATCACCCATATAAAATGCATCCATTTGGTGTGTATTGTGTGTGTTAGTGGGGGAATATTTGTCAAGGATGCAATCATAGCATGCAGACATCTACACAACATGCTGCCATCCTTGAAAAATTCCTACCTAGATTGTGTTTGCAGGGATGTTACACTCCTCATTGGGAATGGATTGTAACACCTCTATGCGACCAAATGACCCAAAAATGACTCCTCTCCCATTTTGGTCTTTAAATGCATCCATTTCACTATCACTTCATCTTCTACACACTCATCCATTCATTCTTCCTAGATCTTCTAACAATCTACCACATTCTCTCAAGCATTTTCATGCAACTCTATTGAGCATTAAAAAAATCAAGCTTGTTACTCCATCAATTCCATCTTTGTACATGTGGTGCTACCATAAAAGCTATGAGTTTGGAGACTTGTGAGACCTCCCTTTGTCATTGCTACAATCATGTTGACTTTTCCAAGCTCGTTGCTTGCATTCTCCCTTCATTGGCCTTGAGATCCTTTGGGTGGAGGTGGTATCACTTCATTTTCCTTTTGTGGAACCTTGATAGAGTAGTGTAGCATCTTTTGTGGTGTTCAATACTTTCCTTTTTATTTCCTTTATCGTACTTTCTACTTTGTGGCTTTTCTAGCTATCCATGGAGGTGGAAACAACAAAGTGGGGGTTTGACTAAGGAAAACCCCTATACAATTGAACATTTTCTCCCTCTCACTTGTGTGTAGATGAATGTATTCATGGATCTCATTGGTGAACTAGAGATTTTGTGAGTTGATATTCATTACCTTTGTTTCATCTACTTGCTTTATCATTTATGTAGTTACTTTTCATACTTCATAATTCTGTTTATTTCATTAAAGCTAGTTAGATAGGTAGTTAGTAGGTTCTTTGGTGTTTTATATTATATTTTACATTTTCTGTTCGTATGGACACTAGTGTGCCAGAGAGACACCAATGTGTTGTGTTGTCATCATAGACCTACAATGTCATCCTCAAATAGAGAGTTGTTTGAGGTGAAATTTGAACACCAGAAACTAGCTCATCTAGCCCCATTTAGACTTTTGGATTTGTAGAGTGACATAAGCACTTGAGAGTGCTCTCCATTCTTGATTCTTATCCCAAACACCCATTATCTTGAGGTAAGTTAGGGAAGCCCTCTGCTCTTGGCTCTTTGTGACCTGGAGCCTTGGTGTGGTTGTTCCCCCTAGATCTTATAGATTCCAACACACTATGCTATTATCTGTGTCCCATGATATATTCTTCTAGTAGTGGGATGCCTAAGTTATATTCTAAACTTTGGAAACTTTCTCACCTAGCTTTTTCTTACATTCAAGCTTGTTAAATGATAACAACAACTTGGTTGTTCTTCCTTTCAGCCTCTAATCCTATTAGCTTGAGGTAGATCAAGGAAGTCTATTGTTCTAGACCCTCCCATGACCTAGGGTCTTGAGCGGCTAGTCCCCCTCCTCTACAAAAGTTTGTATTATTACCTCTAGCTATACATTAGAGACCATCTCATCTATGTATTGATCAATAAATTTTAATCACTCTTGTGTCCTTAATGAAAAACTAATAAAATATATATATTAGTACCTAATCATAAAAATAAAATAAAACATCATATAACTTCTATTATGACATAATACTATATATATGTAAAACTATCATAGAATTATCTAGTTCTCCTATTTACTAATATATATCCCAAAGAGAAAGAGCACTCACAAGAGTTGTATTGGGTCTAACAAAGGGAAGAAAGGTGAGTATTGTAGTGGTATCACCTTTTCTTGAAACACTTCCTTCTATCTATATTACCCTTTGTCTCACTTGAGGCCTCTCCTCTACCTCTATCTCATCCTTCACATTCTCATCTTTTCTATCTCCTTGGTCATCATTTGAACCTTGTGTACCAAGATCCCCTCCAAATTCATCTATGAGAAAAATGGATGTTTACCATGTAGTTTGCACCATCTAATGAACCACTCTACCAAGTGACATCATCCACATAAAAAACTAGATGATCATCCCCCCTCATTGTTTGATTCACTCAAAGGGACCTTTATGATGGTCAAATCAGGAAGTTCTCCAAACATGACTACGCTTTGGTGAGAGTATAAATAGCTATGTACCACTAGAGTAACTTGTTGTACCTTCAAAAATTATCCCCTAACCCATCACTAGTAAAAGGTCATAACAATATATGTGTATCTCCCTATAAAAACAATCTTAGTTCATCCAGGTCATTCTCCACCAAAGGAAATCCATTCTCCCATAATTCTATATATCTTAGCTTCTAGACTATATCTATTTGTGTATAGCCTATAAAAAATATATCACTAAAATAATAAATCTTTGAATCTCCAATCTTTGTGTAATGAATAAGCTTGAGAATTTACGGTGCATCCAATGAGATTTAGCCTAGGTATCTTGTATATCTCATGAATGTGATGTTCCTAGGAACCCATACCTATAGTAATGTACATGGCATAAGGCTTTTTCCCTCATTATGAATAAAATGATTGAGATCATAATACAAGTGGGTGAGTATTCTCTAACCTCATACAAAAACAATGTACCTCATCTCCATGACTCAAATGATATGAATGAGGTCCCCATGAAAGTTAGTGCCCTATCCATCCATAAACACTATCATGACACTTTAGTAATCAATATCTACCTAATCAATTGTATGGTTATTGACTCCTACTCAAGCCATTACACATAAACAAAGGGAAGAGAAGTGGGTATAATAGTGGTAGCACAATTGCTTGACTCACCCCTCTCTATCTAGCTTGACACATTGAATTTTATCTATAACACCCTATGGCACACACAAAGCCTCTTCTTAAAATTTATCTCCTCTAATTTCTCATCTTTGTTGTATCCTTTCTCATTAGTTGAGCCTTGTGCATTGAGATCCCTTCCAAAGTCATCTATAAGAAAGATGGGTGTTGATTATGTAGTTTTCCACCATCTAATTAATTGCTATATCACACTAACATAATCCACATCCAAAATAGATAATTATCCCCCCTTATTGCTTGAGTCACTCAAAGCGACCTCTATGATGGTCAAACAAGGAAGGTCTCCAACCTTAACTATGTTATGATGAGAGAGGAAAGAGTTTCATACCACTAGAGGAACTTGTTGTACCTACCAAAATTATCTCTTAAACCACCCATATTAAAAAGGTCATAATAATATAATTGTATCTCCCAATAAAAATGAAATTTCATTGCATTTGGGACATCTCTCTTCCAAAATTGACCCATTCTCTCATATCTCTATATATCCTAGCTTCTAGACTATCTCTATTTGTATAGCATACTAAAAATCTATCACTAAAGTAAAAAATCCTTGAATCTCCAATCCTTGTGTAGTATATGTTTGATCAAGTGGTTCATTCAATGAGATCTTTCCTAGGTATCTTTCAAATCTCATGCATGTGATGTGCTTGAGAACCCATATTTTTAGTAATGTATATGTCTTGAGGCTTTGTCCCTCATGATGCATAAAATTATTGAGGTCATAATATACCTGTGGGCGAGCATGCTCTGACCTCATACAAAAATAGTTTGACTCATCTCCACGGATCAAATGATATGAATGAGGCCATCATGAAGGAGAGTGACTCATACATCCATAACCACTCCCATGACCACTTTAGCAATAAATATTTTCCCAATCAATGGTACAGGTACTGACCCCTACATGACCCATCACACATAGACATGTCATGTTATGTCACTCATGATGTTCTGACCTAGAGTGTACTATTGGACCTTCTAAAATATTCCTAGCAACCTATTTTCCTTGACCATCACTCACTAACCATGCATCAAAAGTCTCAAGATCCAATAAACATCCACTAGTGTAATAGTTTCCCTAATTGGGAGATGAAAAATGGATGTGTACACATCTCATTTCTCCATAAGCACCATGAGCATGGTGGTGTGGAAGTGCATATGTGAGAGATCAAATTCCTAGTACAGCCTTAGATTTGGTGCAATAGTACATGCACTCTTCAATCAAAAGAGTCAATAATTGACTCTAAAGTAAGTACAAATCTACCCCCTCAACATTCTCTCCCATAGTAGGTAGCAACTGAAAATAATCAAACATTTGCTATATCACACATCTTTACATATATAAATCCTAAATTTCTCAAAAAAATTTAAAAAATATTGTATGGTAAAAGGAATAGTAAATTTTTTATTTTATTTATCTATTTAATCATTTTTTATAAAAATTAAAAGTAATTTTTCTTATGGGTGAGTGTCCTTTTCCCTTTTTTCTACTATAACAAGTGGAAAAAACATGATGGGGCATCTATTCACCCTCTTTCTCAAAATATCTTTTGAAATTTTCTTCTTCAAAACATTCTTCTCTCCATGTAGTTTCTTTTTATTTTGGGAAAATGATATTTTTTTATTTTACAAGATATTTATAAATTTACATGTTAAGAAAAAACCTACAAAATTTTATGTTGAACATCATGGAGCATTGCCAAACTCAAACCTAGGCGCATTTTTCATTCCACTTGATGCATTTTTGTGTCCTCTACAATTCTCTTTTGTAATACATTATTATAAATTCATGTATTTCAATGTCTACTTTAGTTTGACTAATTTATTAGTGTAATTAGCTCACTAAAGTGGGGGGAAAAGGTAGTGTCAAAAATTGCATACTAGTGTAATTTCACATGTACAACTTGAACCCACCTAGGTTTAATAATTAATGATAAATATTTATATTTAAAAATAAAATATTTTTATTATGTAGTTAATAAACAAAAAGTATTACCAACTTCTAACCTAAATTTAAGTAGATTCCTCCTAGATGATAGCACTATGTGTAAAATTTTTCTTGACGCACTAACATCCAATGAACTTTTGAAAATCAAAAGCACATATTTTATGTGGACCACTTATGACATGTGTCCTAATTCTTGAATGATAAAGTAGAGCCTTTTACTTCCTATTCGAGAAAAAAAAACTTTTTTTCATTTTAGAGGGATCTTTGAGACTCATATAAAATAAACTCTCTTTCTCTCCTTCACTTGAGGAAACTCTATCAAAATATTTACAATCATTATTTTAATTTCTTGAAGCAAGCATTTTTTATTATTGTGATCTATTTCAAACAATGGTTGAATCTTCCAAGTTAGTGATCTATTTCCAAATCAATCACAGATATCACAAATGATCTCGAACTATTGGTAATAATCTCTATTATATATTTTTATTATCCTAGATTTGTATAATAATATCTTTACATTGAAATATATCTATTTATTTTTTCTATCAAATTTATTCATACTCAATGATTTTCCTCATAAACTAGGGTTGACACCATTATCAAAAAATATATTTTTATAGTTTTCTGTTAATCCTTAATGCAAATAGAATTCATAAGATTTTATTTTGGTTATTTGTGGAGGTCGAAAGATAAACACTAGGTTTAAATTGAGATAAACCCATAAATAACCCACAAAATTTATCTCATCCCTATGCATGTAGGTTAGTACGTCTTTGACAATTGAGATGAGAATTTTTGGAAGTTTTGAACAATTTGGTGAAGGATGATAGGACTATACAAGGACATTTGTAGTATTCCTTGACATCTCAATAAGTGAGCTCCAACATCTTGTGCCACAATCAAGCTTTTTTGTTCACTCATTTCCAATTGGAAATAAAATTTGAAGGGAATATATTATTATTTAATTAAACATAAATTATATATTATTCTTGTGTTAATAGATAGAAAAAGGTTCTTAATTTTAGGATAAAACATTTCTAGTATTTCTACTTGAAAGTTTCTTCATTTTTATATTTGGGCGATAGCATATATGTCATATTCTAAGGTAATATAAGGATTTTTTGGTTTAAAATAGTTATCTTTAACTATATCAAATTCCTTACACTACAATTACTATTTAAATTATAATAAAAATATGTATTGCAAGCAATAATTTAGAATTGCATTTGGAAACAAATGAAACATGAAGGATTCCTATTCTAAAATATTAAAAACCTCAAAATATAGCTCAAATTTGATGCATTGAAAGGATGAAAAACAACTCACATTCACCATACACAGGATTTCAATCCACTTTTCCTTCACAAACTCAATTCTAGGCTTAGTTTCAAATTTCCACCTAGTCTTCCAAGTAGGTCAACAAGCCTACCTTTCTGGACATATCTTCCAAATTCTCCAAACAAGCTCTACAAAAAAGTATCAATCTAGGAACCCATTTAGGAATTCTTCCACATATCTAAGTCCCTCTTAGGAATCCTTTGGAACAACTATCTCAAAACTTGCTTTCCATGTTGAACTAGCCTTGAATTAGGCCTCTTTTACAAAGAGACACACCTCAAAACTTGCATTCAACCCAATAAATTATGTGGCAGTCAAAAAATAGCCTACAAAACACTAGATTATCCAACTTTTAGGTCCAAACACACTCGCTAAGACCTATTTCCACAAAACCCTTATTTTCTTCACAATTGGCTAGGGCTTATTGAAAATCACATGCCTAGACTTCACACAACCTTAAAATCACTTTCAACAAGCCTTAATATGCTTGTAAAAACCTATTGTATTCTCCAAATATGTTTCCTCCAAGTATCACTCACACTTCCTTCTTTAACTCACTCAAATTCACTTGTTTTCACCCATTTGACCTCTTTTGACCTCTCAAACCTTAAAAAAAACATCTAAATACACCTATTCTCATAGATTTCATGAGGTTATATCAATTCCTCAACCAAATTCTTCAATTCACCCTCTCTATCCTTGTTTAAAAGGCTCAAATTCTGAGTTTTCACCAGGGTAGCATGGAGAAACTGACACAAGAACTTTTCCAAACCTAAATTGTAACTCCTACACCTACTCCTAAATTATTCAGGCCCATTCCACTGAGAAATAGTTGGTAAAGAAAGGTGGAATGGCCTATCAATCCATTTTAACCTTCAAAACACTAAACCCCTGTTTCTCTGGCCGCTTGTAGAAATCAGTCCTCCAAATGCTTGAAATTCAATATAAAACACTCAAATCAACTTTAAGGTGATTCCAAAAGCTTTATCTATCAATTCACATACATTTCAGAAGAACAACTTGTATGTAACATTACACAGGTTGGGTTTGAGGAAATTACACAAAAATAACAAAAAATAATGATTTTTTATTGATTTTTCCCCTTCAAATTCTTCAACAAAAACTTACATTGATGAACTTCACCTAGTTAAACACTTCCCACACCTAATTAACTACTTAAACTTCCTATAACAACCTTATGAATCCAATGACCGTTAGCCTTCTCACAATTACACTTTTTGCAACTTTATAACATTTTTCATGACAACTTTTTGCAAACTTAGCAACTTTTAAACCATGACCCTACCAAGACTCACAAGACCATAAAGCATTAAAAAATTGCCTATCATGGCCTTATTTAATATTCTCATGACTAAATCACCTATCTAGACTCAAATTCATGAAATAGAACAAGGTGCCTTGCACCATTCTCCCAGCCATAAGATTTCTTCCAAGTCCCTTAGAAGCCTTCATTCTTTGAATCTTCAATAACTCTTTGTTCTTCAAATCTTGATGCCCCTTCTTGTTCTTGCAATGGCTTCATCTTTACCTTTGTATTAGATTTTTCCATGGTTAACAACCCTTCTCTTGTATTTCCTTTTTGAACCTGTATTAGGTCATGCTTTGATTTATCTTCACTAGCTTCATCCATCTACTCTTACTCTATTCTCCAACTCCATTCTTTGCAAAATAATCCACACTTTTTCCTTCACCTTTCATCTTAACTCTTGGCCTGACGCCCATCATCAAGATCATCAAAAAAATGAAGTAGCAAATGAACCCCTTCATTTTTTCACCTCTTACCCTTTCCTTTCACAACTCTTTTCAAGTTCTCTATGCTTGGAACCACTTTCATGGAAGAATTCAACTGCCCCACAACTGATCTTATATTCCAAGGACAACTCTATGTCCTAACCTAGACATCATGCTTCTCCACTTCATTTGAATACTTTTCTAACACTTTCTTCTCAGCCTTCTCTTAGCTAATCTTTGTCAACATCTCATCATCATGACTCTCTTACATCATTGAAACCCTCTACAAACACTTTGCTCTTCTCTTACAACTTCACCTCTTGGGGTGACTACAACTTCCTCATCCTCTATAAACTTTTTCACATATTCTTTCATTTTCCTATGCCATTCTCCTTAGCTTACTGTCTCCTCCATCATCTTGTCTCACTTTTGAATCTCTACTCTTGCCATCTCTGTATTCCCTATTTCATCAACTTCTCACCCCACCAATGGACAATGTACCTTGCCTCTCATCTTCTTTTCTTGACTATCCACACCCTGCCTTTTAAATTCCATGCTCTCATACTGCTACTCTTCTACCTTCACTATCTTATACTCTTTCTCTTGCCATTTTCTCTAACTTTCATCTCTCATTCTCTAACTTTCTGCCTTTCTCATCACCATATTTACAGACATACAGACCCCTATTTTTGCAGTGCTTGGTTGCTCCTCATTCTTATCCACCTTCAAGGGACACCATATTGTCCCCACCTTGATCTCTTCACTCTTTACAAGCCCTACATGGCTTTCCACAATTTTTCCATTCACTTTATCTTTACTCACCATCTCAACTTTCAATCTTTTTACATCTAAGACCTCTTTTCCATTAGGTCTTCCAACACTTTTACTATCAAACACTTATTGCTTTCCATCTTCTCTATTATCAGACATCAATTGTACCTTGTTCCCTTGTCCACTTAGTGGACAATATTCTTCTCCTTTTGTGACCTCATCAAACCTTTCTTTCCTTTCCCTAGGCAACTCTCTTACATTCATCACATCTCTTCCTCATTTTAGGATCTTTGTCTCAAGATTCTTCTTCTCACAAATATTTTCATCAAACTCTGTCATGTCAGACCTGCTCTTCATTGTCCTAATGGTGCTTGACTATCCTACAACTTCTCTAGCTTTTCCTTGAAAAAAATCCATCTCTCCTTTGTTCCCATCATGATTTCTTGACTTTTCTTGATTCTTCATAAAGGATTCTTTCTTGGTATTTTCCTTTTCAGACCTCATCACTAACTCACCATCCACTTTTCTCTTTAACATTGCATCTTTGTCAATATTGACTACCCCAACATTCCTCTTATTTGTAATGGCTGCACTTTCACTATAATTACTTTTCTCATGCCTCATAGACTCTCTTCTATCCTGCATTAGCATTCTTGCTACCCTGCACTGTCTCCTATCCTCTTCACTAAAGGAGTCATATTAAAAGTATCTCCATCCTTCCTAATCTTGTAGCTATTATGCCTTCCATCATATAGAGAAACCTTTCATATATCCATGGAATTCCCAATAATATATGAAAATTTCTCATAGGCACAACATCACACAAAATTTTATCTTTATATGCACTAATATGAAACTCAACCCAAGTTTGTTCCTTGACCAACAAAGTATGCTCCCCATTTGACCAAGAAACAACATAAAGGTGATTCATGAGGAATTCTTACTAATTGCAACTTATCAACCATTTCCTGAGACACCAAATTATCTAGGCTACCTGAATCTACCATCACAGTACATACATTACCTTGATACTTGTATTTAGTCTTGAAAAGTGCATTCCTCTGTGTTACTTCACTAATATCCTTTGCCATGTTTTCTAACCTTCAACCAATCACCTTTAGGGATCCACTAGTTGGGCTCTGATACCACTTGATGCAATGACAAGATGAAAAACAACTCACATTCACCATACAAGGGATTTCAATCTACTTTGCCACTCCAAAACTCAATTCTAGGCTTAGTTTCAAATTTCCACCCCAAGTAGGCTAGCAAGCCTACCTTTTTGGACATATCTTCCAAATTCTCCAAACAATCTCTACAAAAAAAATCAATATAGGCACCCATTTAGGCCTTCTTCCACATATCTCAATCCCTCTTAGGACTCCTTTGGAACAATTATCTCAAAACTTGCTTTCCACACTAAACTAGCCTTGAATTTAACCTCTTTTGCAAAGAGACACACCTCAAAACTTGTATCCAACCTAAGAACTTACTTGATAGTAAAAAAAAAGCATACAAAACACTAGATTCTCCAATTTTAGGTCCAAACCCACTCACTAAGACCTATTTCCACAAAACCCTCATTTTCTTCACAATTGTTTAGGGCTTATTGAAAATCACATTCCTAGAATTCACACAACCTTAAAATCACTTTCAATAGGCCTTAATTTTCCTACACAAGCTTATTCCATCCTACAAATATGATGCCTCCAAGTATCACACACAGTTCCTTCTTTAACTCACTCAAATTCACTTGTTTTCACCCATAATCAACTAGGGTTGTATACCAATTTACACATTTGACCTCTTCTAACCTCACATACCTTCAAAACACATCTAAATACACCTATTCTCATATATTTCATGAGGTTCTATCAAGTTCTCAACCCACTTCTTCAATTCACCCTCTTTAGCCTTGTTCAAAAGGCTCAAATTTTGACTTTTCACCACAACAGCATGGAGAAACTCACATAAGATCTTTTCCAAACCTAAATTGTAACTCCTACACCTACTCCTAAATTATTCAGGCCCATTCCATTGAGAAACAACTAGTAGATAAAGGTGGAATGGCCTATCAATTCATTTTAACCTTCAAAACACTAAACCCCTGTTTCTCTAGCCTCTTGTAGAAATCAATCCTCCAAATGCTTGAAATTCAATATAAAACACCCAAATCAACTTTAAGGTGATGCCAACACCTATATCTATCAATTCACATACATTTCAAAAGAACAACAACTTGTATGAAACCATACACAGGTTGGGTTTGAGGAAATTACACAAAAATAATAGAAAATAGTGATCTTTTATTCATTTTTCCCCTTCAAGTTCTTCAACAACAACTTACATTGATGAAATTCACCTATTTAAACACTTCCCACACCTAAATAACTGCTTCAACTTCCTATAACAACATTTTGAAGCTAATGGCCGTTGGCCTTCTCACATTTACACTTTTTGCAAACTTAGCAACTTTTAAACCATGACCCTACCAAGACTCACAAGACCATAAAACATTACAAAACATCCTATCATGGCCTTATTTAACATTCTCATGACTAAATCACCTATCTAGACTCAAATTGATGAAATGGAACAACAAGGTGCCCTACACCAAAATTGAAGTTTAGAATAGTGCAACAAAATAAGTAGTCAAGACAATTCTTTTTTTTAATTGCAAGAATCAAGTAGCCACCTATAAACTATAGTGTGTGTGGTAAAATATTTTTACATGACCAGTTATGATAACATATCTATCAATTCACATACATTTCAAAAGAACAACAACTTGTATGAAACCATACACAGGTTGGGTTTGAGGAAATTACACAAAAATAATAGAAAATAGTGATCTTTTATTCATTTTTCCCCTTCAAGTTCTTCAACAACAACTTACATTGATGAAATTCACCTATTTAAACACTTCCCACACCTAAATAACTGCTTCAACTTCCTATAACAACATTTTGAAGCTAATGGCCGTTGGCCTTCTCACATTTACACTTTTTGCAAACTTAGCAACTTTTAAACCATGACCCTACCAAGACTCACAAGACCATAAAACATTACAAAACATCCTATCATGGCCTTATTTAACATTCTCATGACTAAATCACCTATCTAGACTCAAATTGATGAAATGGAACAACAAGGTGCCCTACACCAAAATTGAAGTTTAGAATAGTGCAACAAAATAAGTAGTCAAGACAATTCTTTTTTTTAATTGCAAGAATCAAGTAGCCACCTATAAACTATAGTGTGTGTGGTAAAATATTTTTACATGACCAGTTATGATAACATGCCATGCCCTCTGATACAACAAGATGTGGGAGAGATTGGACCTCATGACCTCTTTCCTACAACATGATGCTTTATCCAATCAATCTAGAGCCCCAACCCTAGTAGTCAAGACAATGTTACCATTAAACTATCATGTGATTTTATCTTCTCCAATGATTGTTGGAATGTGGATACTCTTGGTTTGAAAATTAATTATTTTATACCATATACTTAGCTCAAAATGTGATGTTATAAAATGGATGGGAGTACATGGCTTAAATTTCTAGGTTTTGGGAGAGGCAATGGACATTGGAGATTTGATAAAGAGATCAATGGAGAAGAACGAATGAGAAGTTTTACCTAGGATTGAGGAGAGTGCGGAGGGTTGCGACAGAGTTTGGTGGAATAATGAGTTTTCATGCATTTACTAAATTTAGCAAGTAGTTTCAACTATGAGAGACATAAGGGACAAGTGTACTTAGGAATCCTTAAATAGGTGGAAAATAGGTGTAAATGATCATAAATTTATTTATTTATGTAATATGGAATAGAATTGGTTTTTACTTAAATAATAAGATTATTAAATTAAGTAGGGTCAGAAAGTGAAGGGGCTCTACTAAGTGTTGTATTTGGTTGAATATGATAAAGGTATTCTTGGAAATATTTAGGTGTCTACACATATTTATAGTACAATTCATATATATAAAATTTTTTAATTATTAATAATTATTTACATTTATTTACTTTTAATTATTATGTAAAGTGGTTTTATTCTCTATAACTTGCAACAAATTTCAACACTACATAAACACACTTCATTTTCTTTTTTCTTTTTTTTGAAAAAAGGATAAAATATATATTAATAAAGAAATAAAAAATATTACATAAGGATTTCCATATAGTAACAATTATCACTAACATCAAAAAGAGGAAAATTCAAGGAGGGTTACCATTCACCACGAAGAACCAAGAGAAAACAAAAAATCAAGAAATTATACACAACTAAAGAAATAATAACAATCGTTAGGCAATATCATTTTGAAGAAGGTGAAGGAACTGGGAATATTGATTAGGGGATGGAGAGTCCCAATTTAAAATATTCCAACTATAACTAACCTCCAAAACCCATTTGACAAGAGAATTGAAATTTTGAGAAAAATGAAGAATAAAAATAACAACCATTAAAAATAATTATCAAAACAAACTTTATTTAAAAGAGAAACTAAATTCATGAAATCCAACTTACAAATAACCTGTTTCCAACCCAATTTACAAGGTTTCAACAAAACCGAAAAATAACAGATGATAGAATTATTACTACGAAATCCTGTAACAGAAGAGAAAAAACAAACAGTTCTACCTTATAAATTAATCTGTATTTATTCATATTGCAAAACACGAGGACTATAATCCACATAGTACACGAGGATCTAATAAGAACCTACTATAATCCACATAATACACGAGGATCTAATAACTAGTCACGCTTAGGCTTGGGCATCCAAAGTAACATTTCCCCGTAAACGGAATGACAAGAAGCCTGATTTCGTCCAACTCCGTAGGAGAAATAATGACAGAGTGCCGTAGTGTTCCTTACTACCTTTTTGTCATCCTGCGTGACCTCCAACTGAAGATCAAATACCTCACTCTCATTGATAGAATGACAATAAATCACTGCGTAAGGAAACACGAAGTTATGGCACGTTACAGGCGATTTATCGCCCAATATATTCTCCCTCTTAGCCACTTTGGTAACCGTGGCCCGCTGACCAGATCCCACAACGGACTGGTCACTAACCAGGGCTACGTCAGATCCCAAAAGGGATACTACGAATTCCACCATGCCCTCAATGGATGTGCTGTACCTCTTCACTTCTCCTTCTTCCGCCCTTTCCTCGCACATCTTCAACGTGCCCACCATGTTACGGGACATATTCGACTCGCTCGGGATGTCCAACAACTTCAAATTTTGAGAAACATTTGCAGTAGAGAATGGCGGCATCATCTCTGCTAACTCACTGGGCAAAAATGGCATCCATGTTCTGGGAAGGCCCATATCCGGCAATATTATTTCCCCCGACTCCCGCAACTCTTCCTTGTCAAAGAACACGTGCTCCTTCACCTCCTCAAGCTTACCTTTGGAGTTTCCAAAATTTTTACAACCACCTTCAAACGGTACGATTTCATGGCATAACAAACCGTCAGACCGGCAGAAGTGGGAGGCATCGAAAGAAGTAGGGTCTCTGCTCTTCAGCGCCGTGGTGAAATCCCTCAGCTGTCTTAGAGAAAGAGGGGACAGACGATTCACTAGCGGTTGGGGTATTCGAATGTGTGGAAGCTTCTCTCACCACCGTTGATGCTATAACTCCGCAACGTTACTGTTGTCGGCACCAATCTTATCGAGCCCAATAATTGCCTGAAAGCCATGCGCACACTATTAGTCTTCCTTGTGTAGTACACCGCTCAAAAACTAAAACAACCAAACAAATAAACAACTAAAAAGTAGAAAACTTAAAAGTTGCCATCCCTCTGAAACAACTCACACTAGCTCCGACCACCAGAAGTAGCAGAACTCTGCTTGCCGTAGCCATTGCCTCACTCCAGAAGCGCTATATAATAGCTATTCCTTCACTGGCTTCTCAATTATGAAGTTCTCTAATTTCCTCTCTTTATAGGATAGTTTTCTCAAGCAGCCCGCGCACAGTGATACAACCAAGGGAAAAACTAAATGTCTTGGTAAAAGCTGTCAACAATTCATCCTGGCCACTTTGAGGTTGATGGAAGTACAAGCGTGGTGAGATATCCTGCGCTGGCGGTATTCAATTGGTTTGTACTGCTTTTTTAATATTCTTATCATATAGGGTTCTAGTGACAATTTTGAGACTAGACCGTCATTTGTCGTTGTCGATGAACTATGGTATGCGGTAGCTTTTCCATCAATTATTTGGATACTCAATAAAGCTTGCACTCAATTTTCTATATGAGTTTTGAGCTGTCGAATTATGAAGGAATATCATTTTTGTTTTCTAGCTATGATTTTTTGAGGCGTCTATTTCGAAATGGGCCATAATTTTGCGATATTTTTGTTGGTTGATTTATGGTACTTTCTTTTTAATTATCACAAATCACCTTTCACGAAATCGAATCAAATAATTTAGAGGAAATTAACAAGTAAAAAATAAAAGGTGAAAGTAAGCATGCATTTTCTATTTTTCAAAATTTTCTCCTTTTTCTTGGGTTTCTCTGATGATCCGGCATGGCAGGGGGCTCAACAAGGCTCCCCCATCTAAAAATGTTGTTCCCCATCATATTACAACTATGGGTTTTGTGGCCTCGTCTTTTATAGGGGTTTTGTCACGTACCCCTAGCAAATCCCTAGTCACCCCCCCTTTGGGGTTGTAATCCTTTTTTATGAACAATGATCCAGTATCTTATGTGGACAAATTTGTGGGTGGAAACGCGCTGACTATGGCTGCTCAACGTACTTTGTTTGCCTCATGCTTTGTTGAAGGATAAGAAGTTGATGTCCTTGGCCAACATTTGGACGAGGCAATCGAGGGTTTAAAGTTGTCTTTGATGGGAAAATTCTTAGTGAACTGCCCAAACATTGACCAGGTACAAAAATGGGCTGATGATACTTGGAATCTTAAAGATAGTGTTTTTATAAGCGCCATGGATAAAGGTTTATTCCTATTTAGTTTTTTTGCATGAAGATATGATTAAGGTCCTCACAGGTGGTCCTTGGGCCTTTGATCGAGGTTTTAAAAATTTCTTGTTCCTTTGTAAATGGAAACTAGGCTTTGATGTTTCAAATGACCTTGGTAAGGTAGCTCTTACTTGGGTATGTTTGCCTAATGTCCCTTTGGAATTTTGGAATCATGGCATCTTTAAAGGGATAGTTGAGTCTTTTGGTAGCCTATTGGTTGTGGAAAAAGTCACTCAACTCAAGTCTTGACTTATTTTTGCTAGAATTTATGTTAATGTAGACATTAATATAATCCTCCAAACCATGGTTACCCTAAAGTCAAAGTTTGGTAAGTGGGTTCAACCGTTGGAATATGAAAATGCCAGAGTTTTCTACTAGGTCTACAACAAGTTTGGTCATTTGCAAAATTCTTGCAATGAGATGCTTATAGATCCTCTGAATGGGAAAATGGGTGTGTCACAAAACCTCCCTTCTAAAAGTATTGAAATGGCTCTTTGGGATTGATGTTGAAATTTTTTTGAATCCTACCTCAGTTGTGGCTAATCCTTTGTTGAAGGATGATCCTGTTAGGGGTTTTTCTATTGAGAAGACTCTTAAGAATACCTAGAATTCTACAAACTCTAATACTTCTCTCAAAAGGGATAAAGTCACTACTCCTCCCAAGGATGTCTCAACAGAGCCTTTGACTACATATAATGTGAATAATTTTGATCTACTATTTTTCCAACCAATCCTATTCAACCTGGTTTGGTCTAGGAAGAACAACAACGAACTTGTAGTCTTGAATCCAAGATTTTGGAGCTTTAAAAGTCAATTCCTGATCTTAAATCAGAAGGAAAAATGTTCTCTTTTCAGGAAAAGAACATAGATTCTCTTAAGGAAGGACATATAGACCAACAATAGGAATAGAGAAAGGATTATTCTTCTCTTGTTTCCTCTCACAGGAAACAACAATAGACTAAAGACCAACAATAATCTCTAAACAATAAGGATGAAAAAAGTATAAAGGATGTTATGGCCCTACTGGGTTTCTCCTCTCCCCCTACTAATGCAATAGTTGAAGAATAATAGATGCAATTTAACACAAATTCTAGAAAGAAAAAGAAACCTGATCTCTGGCTAGATGTGGAACAAAGTTAGAAGGCTTCCCCTGAAGGAGTCAAGGAACAAAGACAACCTGAGATGTTGCCTCAAGAAAAAGAAAAACTCTTGACTCTCTCTCAGAAGCTAAGTCAAAAAAGAAGTAAGTGGTGGGGGTCTTCTCCCCATTGTAGCATCAAGGTGGTGTTGTTCTTTTTGTTGTTAAAAATGAAATTGATTTCATGGAATATCAGGGGCCTAAACAACCCATTCAAACAACATTTGTTAAAAACTTGCATGGCTGATTGTAAATCGGATATTTTTTTTATTCAATCTAGACTAAAATGAAAATGGATACCTGTGAAAAAGTTATTAAGTTCTTTTGGCCTCATGCCAATTTTGTTGTTAGTGATGCTAATGGTGCTTTGGGAGGCATCACCACTTGTTGGAATCCTACTAGATCGATTGGCTCCATCAGGTTTGGCAACAAAAATCACCTACTGGTATCCTTTGAAGACATTGTTAATTCAACTAAATGGAACTTAATAAACATTTATGGCCCCAACTCGCACCTTGATAGACTTTCTCTATGGGATTTTTTGGAATCTGAAATAATTAACGAAAAGGAGGATTTACAGATCTGTTGGGAGGGAGTTTAATTCCCCACTATTTCCTTCAGAGAAGCAAGGAGGTCTAGATGACATCTTGGAAAGTATGGATTTGGTGGGGTTTTTTAATTCAGCGGGTTTAATGGATATCCCTATGAATGGAACACTTTTTACCTAGTCCAATAGACATCAAGGAAAACGTCTCATTTAGGTCATACTTGATCAAGCTTTTTCATCTCCTCAAACTGGAATGTACTTCAAAACCTTACTCTCATTGCCTTGCCAAGAATGGGTTTGGAACATAATGCTCTCCTCCTTAGTCGGGATGATAAAGTTGCCAAAGGACCTTTTCTTTTCAAATATGAAATAATGTAGACCCACCATATGGATTTCAAAACTATTGTGGAAATTTGGTTGAATGAACCATGTACTAGAACTCCTATGTTTTGCTTGGTCAACAAATTAAAAAAAGTTAAAGAACATTTCAAAGGATGGAATAATTCTCTTTTGGAAATATTTTCCATACTAAGAAATCATTACTAGGAGACAAGATCAAAGAGAATTGGGATGGAGTAGGGAGTGGTTAATGAATCCATATGAATTGAGTGGTTCAAAATAAATAAATAAAGTCTTCTAGAAAGAAAAATCCATGATTCAATGGTTGGTGGAAGGGGACATGAACACTAATTTTTTTCACCAATCAATTTTAAATCCTAGAAGCATAAACAAGATCATATTTCTTAAAAATGAGGATGGGTTAATCCTTCATCTAGAAGATGAAATTTCTAAGGAAGCAATTTCTTTCTTCTCAATCTACCAAAACTCTCTAGTTGTTGATCCAGAAGTGCTTGAAAACCTATTGCAGGTTATTCCTCAAGTCATCTTTGAGCAAGATCTAAAAGATTTATCCAAAGTTGTTTCTCTCAAAGAAGTCAAGATTGTAGTTTTCTTTTTTGGTGCCTATAAAGCCCCTAGACTAGACGGTTTCCCTCTAGCCTTTTTCTAGGAATTTTAGGATGTCACCTTTGTTGATCTATTTAATGCTTCTCATGACTTCTTTAGATCGGGTAGTCTCCTAAACCAAATTAATGCTACTTTTATTACACTTATTCCCAAATTTGAAGAAGCACCTTTAATGTAATACTTCAAGCCTATAAGCCTTTGTAACACCACTTGTAAGATTTTTTCAAAGATAATGGTTAATAGATTGAAGTCGATTTTGAACAAGATGATTGTTGTTAACCAGAAAGGTTTTGTTCAAGGGAGGCACATTTTAGATGCTCCTATACATATACCCATGAGGTTTTCCACTCAATGGAATTAAGTAAGAAATAAGGTATGTATTTTAAGCTTGAAATTTCTAAAGCTTATGATAGGGTATCCTTGCCATTTCTCATTGTTGTCCTAAAAAATTTTGGGTTCAGAGGAAGGTTCCTCAATCTAATAACTTCTTGTGTCATGAATCCCAAATGCTCAATTTTGGTTAATGGTGTCCCTGAGGGGTTCTTATCCTATGGAAGGGCTTCAAGACAAGGTGACTCCCTTTCACCTTATCTCTAAATATAATAGTGGTTTAGGTCCTAGGAAGAAATATTCAAAAACTATTAGATACAAAGTTGTTAAAAGGGTTCAAAGCTACTTCCTCCCTACCCTCGACCTCTCATCAGTAGTTAGTGGATGACACTATTGTTATGGGAGAATCCTCGGTTGTAGAAGGAGGTCACTAGAAAGACATCCTTAACAAGTATACTAAAGTTTCAAGTCAACACATCAACTATAACAAAAGTAAAATTTATTTATTTAACACTGACTAGATAATTAAAGAAAGGGTGTTGCACAATATTAGCTATCAAGAAGTTGACCTCCCTGCTCCTTACCTTGGTCTCACATTCATCTCCAAAAAACCTCATAGTAACTATTGGAAATACATACTTGAAAGGATCCAAAAAAAATTGCAGGCTAGAAAGGGAGACTTTTAAGCCAATTAGGGAAACTACAACTACTCAAAGCCTCATTGAAAAAAAATCTAGTCTACTACCTCTCCCTCTTTAATATTCTGGTCTTTATTGCAAAAAATAATTGAATTGATCCAAAGAATATTCTTGTGGTCAAGAATGGAGGAAAGAAACAAGATAGCCCTTATTGGATGGGAAAAATTATATGCTTTGAAGAGGTATGACGGTTTGGGAATTTGAAGGCTGAAGCTCATTAACAAAGCCTTGGTTGCAAAAATGGGATGGTACCTACTAGAAGAAGAAAAATATTGGGTCTTGATCCTAAGAGTGAAATACTTGAGAAACAAAGAATAGGGTTATTTTCTATGGGAGGAAGAGCTTCCTTATGGTTATGTCTTTTAGAACAATTTGCATAAAATTAGATGACCTTTGAAACTGGGAGCTAAAAAGAGAATAGGGAATGGAAAAGATACTAATTTTTGGGAAGATGCTTGAACAAAAAGTACACCCTTATCTTCAAATAATAATCTCCTATAGATAAAACATAGGTTGATAAGAGCTCTTGGAAAATAGGTCACCAACTATATCAATTGGGATGGTTCAAAGCCTCGATGGACTAATTTTAGAAATTATCTTAATAGAGCTTTCCTTAGAGGAGGGAGAGAACATAACCAAGAAGAAATAATGCATTCTTTATTGCAACAGGTTGGTGAAGCTAAATTATTTTTGAAAGAGAAAAAAGATGAATAGATCTAGACCAAAAACTCATCTAGAAACATCTCAGTTAAATTTGTTATGAAGTCTTGGAAAAGCCCCTAATTCTGGAGGGTGAAATTCATTAGAACAAGGTATGGATTAAAACATGATACTCAAAGTGAATAGCTTTTGGTGGATAGTATCCTACGGTAAGATTCTCACCATAGATAATTGAAAATGAGAGGTTTCCAATTTGTTAATAAATGTTATTTATGCAATGATGTTCATGAAGTTCAATAATGCATTTTTTGTTTCAATGTTCCTACTCATGTGAGGTTTGGTCTTTTTTCCTTGCTAACCTCATGACTGAATGGGTTTCCCACCCTCTATAAATTTGTTCATGGACTATTGGAATAAATTTCCTTATTCCCACATCATTGCTAATCTATGGCGATAAGTCTCCCCTTTTATAGCTTAGGGTTATGGAAGGAGCAAAACAATAGAATCTTCAAGGATATTGCCATAAACAACAAAGATCTTGGCATGTCTATTAGGAATCATATTCAATAAAATATAGACGCAAGGAAACACGCCCCTTCTAAGCACATGCCCTCATATAAAGAAATACAAATAAAGCAATTATGGGGAATAACACAAGACTTAAAAAACTTCAATTGGGCTAAACAATTAATAAGAAAAACTATAATTTTTTCCCCTTCAAATATAGATTGGATTAAATACACCTTTGATGGTTGCTCCAAGGGGAATCCTATAAGGGTAGGAGCTAAGGGAGTAATAAGAGATCATCAAGGAAATTTTATTGAAGGATATGAAAATGGTTTGGGAATTGTTTCAAATAATCATGTTGAGGCTATAGCTGCATGGGTTGGTATAAACCGACTAAAGGACAAAGGTTATGTAAAGGTGATAAATGAAGGAGATTCCAAACTAATAATTGACAACTTAAAGGGAATTGATGATGTGCCTTGGGAACTGAGAGACATCATGGATGACTGTAAGAGAACTCTCAAAACCTTTCAACATTAGAAAATTTGCAACGTGTACAAAGAAGGTAGCTTGGCAATAGATGCTATGGAAAATGAAGGTCTAAGTTAGAATGGGTGGTCCTACTAGGATTTATTGGTACTGCCAAGTCACATCAAAATGATAATTAAAAGGGAGAAATTTGTCTCCATGTATAATCCTATATGGAACAATGATAGCCAACCTTTATTGGGATGATCTTTTATTTTTCTCTAATGATGATAAATCAAGGAAATGTTAAAGAGTTATGGATCATCCTGTTAATGATAATATGGGGCATTATGGTATGTATGGGGACATAGAACCCTAATGATTTAACTAGTACTAATTTCTATTCGAAGATGAAGATTGACAACATGTGGGAAGAAAATCTTAGTAATTTTCCATGAATTTCTCCTAAGGGGTGGCATTTTATAATAATTGAAAGTAGGAAATAACCTACTCAAGATCTTTTCGAAAGTCTTTTTATTGCTAGCCAAAAACGCATCTCTATTTCGGTCTCTAGTTGTAAATTTATGTGAGTTATAATCTACTTAAAATGGATTTTTAATGACTTGAAATTAATAATTCCTAATAAAGGTTGGAGAGGAATGCATGAGATCTTTTCTAGTGATCCATCTAAATATCTGACTATTATAATTCTTGATAGCTAAATTAGGTTGTTTCTCTTGAAAATGCAAACTTCAAGTGTAACCATCAATGTTGAAGATTTCACTTTTCCTATGATCTTGGTATTAGATGATACTGGATTAGAAAACAACTACCTACTGCTATGAAAAGATTGTTTGATTACTGAGGATACTATGGGGGATCTAGGAAGAGGACCAAATTGAGTAATTGTGATTCCCTTAGAAAAATGTGGAATCATGGGGTCTCTTTGAAAGAGCAAGTTTCACCCCATTCTTTGAAGCTATGGAGGGATACAATGAAGCCCTAAGCTACAAGTTTGCTAACTCTTGGAGTGATGGGGAAGTGAAAATTTGAGGGTTCCAATTCTTTTTTTTAATGCTAAATTAATTTCTCAAGCTATGAGCCTGCCTTATGAAGGAAAGAAGATTTCCAAAAAGAGTATGCAAAATTACTAGGAATATATTGACAAATTCTTTGAGGCAAAAGAAAAAGTGAGGAGATTCTAGAATAGCTACTTTAGACTAAAGCTTGTAATACCCTACCATATGTAATGTAAGTTTTTAAATTGTGATGAAATATTTTTCTCTTGAAGGTCATTTTCAGTTGATGCATGGATAAGTCGTAATACCCTACCATATGTAATGTAAGTTTTTTTGTGATGAAATATTTTACTCTTGAAGGTCATTTTCAGTTGATGCATGGATATCGCTTTCCTATTCTAAATCACATTCATCACCTGGAGAAAATTAACCTTTCTTTCTTTCTCCTCTTGTCCCTCCAACAAAGAATGTAAAATGGTGCAAACCCCCGACTGCATTAGTGTCTCATTAAATGTATCTACAATTTTTTCCTTACTATAATTCCTCAAAATAATCTAGCCCTCAAACTCCTTGGAAACATTGATATCATAAAAGCTTTATTCACATAGAGTTGCTTGAAATTAAATCTCACTCCCCTGACAAAGTGACTAAGTCAAAAAAGAATAAGTACCCTCCCCCATGATAGATGAACCCTCTTGGGATGAGCTCTTAAGAATCACTACATAGAATTATAATTCTTCAACTCTCTTCTAGATTAATTAAATGAAAAAATGTGGTGATAAAGGAACCTAGCCCAAAAATTCCCACTATCACTATTGAAGATGACAACCTAATAATATCCTTGATAGTGGCTTGATGCCCCCTAGTGGTTGAAGGTCTACTCGCCCGGATATTGTTGTTTCTAAAGGGTTAGAGGTTGGTAAAAAGGGTTAAAAAATTGGTGAAAGGGAGAATAGGGTCTCTTCTAAGTAGGGTGATAAAAAAGGAAAAAAGATAGTGATGGTGGAGAAAGAGGATTCTTCAAAGGAAGAATACATTCTTGATAGTCTAGGGGATACTGAATTTTATGACAAAGAGGAAGTTTTTTATTTCAAAGAAAAATAAGAAGATAGCTAAGATATGCAAGAAGAAAATGAGTAGGGAGCTCAGATATTGACATGGGAGAAGGGTTTGGTTTTGGAAAGAATATGGGAAAGAGACTACAAATGTTAGCAGGTATGGACATGGAAGTGTAGAGAAGGGGGATTCATTGCTCATGAGTCTCTTTATTCTTAAGAGAGTCCCAAGGAATGAAGTGCCCTAAACTACCTCAATGAACAAAGTGAGAGTTTTAGAATCAAAAAGATAAGATCACAAAGGTTTTCTAGATAGACTGATAGGCTCTCAGCCAAAGGATGGTAGTACAGAACAAGGATGAAAGCACGATGTTTTGTAGTCCTAAAGGTGTGCTAGAATATTGCATGGACTAGAAACTGAGAATATCACATAAAACAACATGAAGCAACTAATAACAATCTAATTACTGAGAATCTCTAGAGTATAGGAAAATAACATAATACAATAGAAATGAAACGAAGTAAATGATAGAGATAAAGAGGATAAGAGATAGAAGATGCTCACAACAAACCAAGTAATGAAGCCTCTAACAAATGGATGTCTTCAATACCTGCACACATAAGACCAAGGAAAAAATGTTGGGGTTTTTTAGGGGCTTGTCATAGTCAAACCCCCATTTCGGTGTTCCCACCTCCATGGATAGCCAGATAAATAGAGAGATTGAACAAAGTAAGCAAATTATACAAAGTGATAAAAGCAATCCCTGATCAAGGTGGAGAATCCATATCATGAGATAGATAGATAGAAAAAATAGTAAAATTCCTAGAAAGGGGATGTGAGAAATGCCAAGATTCTTAAAGGCATGAGATAGATATCACTTGCAAGGCTTGAAGAAGCCAAGGAGAGAGACAAAGTTGTGAGATCCAAGAGAGTTGCAAAGAGCATTGTAAGAACTTGAGAGTGTTGTTGTAGCAAATTATAGAGAGTTGCACAATCTTGAGAGAGTGAGAAAAGAATGTCCAAGAAAGGAGAAGAGAGTTCAAGATAGAGCCCAAGAAGACCAAATGGATTGAAAAGATAGCATTTAAATAGAGACTAGGAGGGAAAAGAAGGTTCTCAAGCCTTTACAAAGCATCCCAAGTCGTTACCATTGAAACAAGTAGCTAACAAGTGGTAAGGCACTCAAAAATGGTCTTTTGAATGCCAAAATGTCACAAGATGCTAGCACAGTGTGTGGACTTCCATGAAACACACTAGTATCTAGACACACCATGCTACAAAATGATGAGAATGAGAAAAGCGCAAGGTTTGACATAAAGCTAATGCATGAAGGTAGTTGATGAAAAGAGGTTCAGAGCATCATGGGAAGGAAAAAGGCTTATGCAGGGGGTAAAATGAAGCTACAAAAATGCTAAGGGAGTGGACACTAAAGAGGATACAAGAATGTATGCGAAATTGCAAGGGGTGCAATTTTACGACATTACATTTTTCCCCCACTTTAGCAGGCATATGAATCTACACTAATATGCATGCTAAAGGAAATCTACTTAAAAAAATAACATCATGATACCAAAAGAATACTATATAGGGAGCATAAAACTCTTCAAACCAAGGAAGCATGCCCCTAGGATGAAGATCTACAAAACAAAAATATTAGACAAGAAATATTTGCACAAGAGAACATGGTTAGAACATAAAAAACTATCATATCACAAGGTTAGAATAGATTAAAAAACATACACACAAGAACACAATAAACTAAAGGATTTGAGTCAGGAAAGTGAAAGAGACCTCGATGTAGAAGGTTGTTTTAGTACTATGTGTTGTCCCCAAATTAAGAAATAACATATAAAAGAACTCTTAAACAGAGAGAAGATAAGGATTGATTGCTTCAAGAGAAGAATGCACCAAAAAATTAGGGAAGCAACCAATGTTGAAGAGAGAAAGACCATATACTCAAGATGAAGATGTAGATCTTTGATCCAATATATAAAATTTGAGAAGAGATGAGAGAAGAGAATGTAAGAGAGATGGTTCCACAGGTACTCAGTCATGCAAAGATTTGAACAAAAGCATTGTAGGCACTCATACCTACTAAAGATTAAAAAAATGATTTGTAGGTGCTCAGTCCTACAAAGTTGAACAAAGAGATTCCATAGGATGAAAGCACTTTATAGGTCCTCAAACTTGCAAAGGACATTGCCTAGGTGCTTGATCTTGAGGGAATCTTGATATGAAAGGCTCCATAGAGTTTGATTGGTCCTCACAAGTGCTTGGTCTTATAAGGAAGGTTTGATATAAAGAAGATCTATAGGTTCTCAGTCCTATAGAGCAATACTTATCAGACAAGCTTGTGGCTACCACAAGATACGTTGCAAGAAAATCACAAAAAAGATAGGTTTGGTTAGGCTTCCCCTAAGCTAGACACTAATGAATTCATTTGAGAAAAAAGGATTTCAAAGGGGGTTCCTTCAATAGGGAACCCTTTGAGACAACAAGGGGATGCTCCAATTGAAAGATATGAAGAAGTGAGGGGGTACTTAAGAAGAACACACATCTTTAGAACATGTTATCACTACCCCTGGCATACAGGGGAGGATAATCATGCAAGATACTATTGAAGGGAAGTTTGAGAACCTCATGATAAAATCCTTAGAATGGAAAAGATAGAGGTAGACCTCAATATCACTTGTCATGGGAAGAAAAGGAAAATGTGTCAACAAATGAAAGTTTTATAGCACCAGTATCACAAAGTTGTATTTTATCCTTCAAGGCCTTACATTCACTAGTGGAATGGCCAGACACTCAATGGTATGCACAAAAAGAATGTTGTGCTTTATCATGCTTATGGAATTTCTTATGTGTAGGAGGAGGAAGAGTAATTAAGTGGGCTTTGAGAAGCCTCAACAAGATATTCTCTTGCTTGGATATCTAGGATGAGGAGCAGAAAGCAACCCTTTCTCTTGTGGAGAAAAGTTTGACTACTCACAAGAAGAAGACATGAAGACATCAAATAATGATGGATGAATCAATTTGAGAGAATGAGGTTGAGTGGAAATCATGTCAACATTAAACTGTGGTTTCCATTTAGATTGTTCATTCAAGCAACCAAGCCCCAAATTGTACTTATGAGGTGCACATTCTATAGGAACCTGAATGCCTTGTTCATTACGCCCACAACCTTTATTACCATAGCCATATTTAGAGATAAGTTTAAAGCCAGGTCCATAACATGAGCTTTCAAATCTTGAGGAGGAGGATCTTCATAGAGAGAATTATTATAGCAATGGGGATTATGCTCCTCTATGGGATCACCATCAACCTTCTTAAAAAGACTCACAACATTACCCACTTTAATAGAAGAGTGATCATATTCCTCAGAAGGGGAAGAATCAACATTAAGAAAATTACAAATTACATTCACATTATCCTACAATGCAAAAGAATGATCATCTTTGATAGTGGATTTGGATGATGTTATCAAAAGGGCTAAGTGGGTTGGGTCAACTTTATATTCTCCAATAAAGGATTTTGTAAAGTCTAAGGAAACCCAATCATCATCGAGACATGTATTCTCTTGAGAAGTAGAAGGAGTAGAATTAGGATTTCTTTCTTTAGAAGGGTCTTCTTCAGGGACATCTGCCTCAAGTGTTTCTTTTGTAATAGGTACCGGAGGAGGAGACATCAACACATTGGAAGAAATTGAAGGGATAAGAGTCAACACAACCGAAGCTTGACCGATAGCTACCATCTTAGATAAGTGCATAACATTAGGGTCATCCTTGATTGTGACTACTTGACTATTATGAATGAACTTTATGGATTTATGCAAGGTAGACGGGACTGCACCCATAGCGTGAATCCACAGTATACCAAGAAAAAATCTATATGGTAACTTTTCTGACATAACATATACCAAAGTGGGTACAATAATGGGTCCAAGATACAAAGGTAATACTATTGTACCTAGAGCTTGTCACCCAACATTATCAAAGCCACAAATGACAATAGAATAAGTAGAAAGAGAAGATGAATCAATTTTAATTTTAAGCAATGGATCAATGCTACATACATTAAGTGCCAAACTGGTGTCAATGAGAGTACATCTAATGTTGATTTTATTAATGTTAAGTATGATCATTAGAGGGTCCACTTGCTTCTATGCTTCCAGAGATGGGAGTTCCTATGGATAGAATGTAATATTTGGTGAATTTGCATGAATATGATCCATCACATCCTTTGGCCTGGTAGAAGAAGGCAAGAGGATCTTTTGCAAGGCTTCCTAAAGCATACCTTGATAAGCTAGAGTAGACTAAAGCAAGTCCCATAGTGAGATCTTATCCATAGTAACAAGGAGTTTCTTGATAAGATCATAATCTCCAGGTGCTTTAGTCATGGGTTCAAGTGGTGAAGGAAGACTTGGTTGAGAAGGTAGTAATGAAGTAGGTTGATTAATTTTTTTTTTATTCCTTATAGTATTATAAGTATGGGATACTGCTCTATAAGAGGGAGCCTTAGAGAGATCAAGAGAGTCGCTATCAAATGGAAAATAATTAATAGAACAAGTCCTTTTAGGAGAAGGACTAGCCAGAGTTAGATAAATGATGGATCTCTTAGGCCTTTGAGGGCCAGTGGAGACATAGATGATATTTATAGATTCCTTACAACTTATAGAGGAATCATTTGAAGAAATATGCTTAACATCTATCCTTGAAGGATATGATGTGAGAAGGGATTCATCATTCGCTAATGCATCATCTCTAGAAGAGAGTGCATTGGAATGAAGAGGAGATTCATCATTCACCAGTGCATCATCTTTAAAAGAGAGTGCATTAGAATGAAGAGGAGATTCATCATTCACCAATGCATCATCTCTTGAAGAGAGTGCACTGGAATGAAGAGAAGGTAGAGTAACATTAAGAAAAGTATCAATGGTTTCATCCTTTTGCATCAAAGTATCCCTAGGAGGAACTTTAGGAGAGGGATCAAAGATACTGAGTGACATAGGCAAAGCCAAGTCACCATCACATGCATGGAATGGAACATCATTAACACTTTGAATAAAATTGGACACTGAACTGATAAAAGAGGATATGAAAATCATTTTGAAATTAATAAGTTAAATATAATAAACAAATCCTAAACAAGTCAGTCAAAGGCCGACACATCACTCTAACAGTAGAAAATGGGGTTTGGGGCATTTCCGCCAAAAAAAATTCGGGAAGGTGTTTTCATGTCAGGTTCACCAAAATGTAGAGAAGGGGGATTCGCTGCTCACGAGTCTCTTTATTCTCAAGAGAGTCCTAGGGAATAAAATTCCCTAAACTACCTCAAGGAACAAAGCGAGAGTTTCAAAATTAGAAAGAGTAGATCCTAAAGGTTTCTAAGATGGGCTACAGGCTCTTGACCAAAGGATGGTAGTGCAGAACAAGGATGACAATGCAGTGTACTATAGTCCTAGAGGTGCGTTGGTGTCTCATATTGTAGGAGTAAATGGTGACTCCCCAACACCCCCAAGATCAGTTGTGACCAAAAAAACTTCCACAAGAGAGAGAATGGCAAGAAAGCTTGCTTCCCAATGCAAGATTGATTAATGGATGAATTGCTATTGCTTGCTATGTAAATGTACATAAGATGCCTTGCTTATAAAGGAAAGGTTGAAATGTAGTAGTGGACATGATGTTGACAAATGTCATAATCCTATGACATGAGACAACCAACAACCTAATCACCTAGGAAATGATGCATCCTAGCTAGATAAGATAAGTTCTAGATAAGCCAACTAATACTTCTAGAAAGAATCTTTTATCCTAAGTAAACTTAACCATGCGAATATGTCCCCTAATTACCTAGTGAATGAATAAGCTAGGTACAAGACAATTATTCACACCAACACCCCCCTTAAGTGCAACTTAGGGAGAAGATTATTATGCAAGCTATGCAAAGACTATAACTATGGGTCCCAGCTACTAGGCCATGTCAGGTACCCATTTACAATGCAAATGCAAAAAACCTCTCACAAGTGGAAAAAAGGAGAAAACCCAGTGGGACAAAACTCCTCTCCAAAAGACATGATGTATGGAGGACTCAATGATACCCCCCAAGGACAACATGCATCATGTATATGCAATCAAATACCCCCCCATAAGAGGGAAGTAGAGAGATAAGATATCCCCCCCATGATGAAGAAGCTCCAATGCTGATGAAGAATGCTTGAAAACAAAAGATGACCCAATGTCTACAAGCAACACATCTTCCCTTAGGAAGAAAAAAATCCATAAGCTAATGAAGAAGTCACTCCATGTCCAACTGAAAGGAGGAAGCATGAATGCTCAACATGTATGCCTCTAAAAATTGATGAAGATCCTCCAAGCTTGAATGAGTCACAATATAATCATGGTCAAACTCAACCAAGAAACATGACAAATCAAGTGAAGGAGGAGACTCATGAATGTAAATCTCCAAAGACAAAGTAGATGGGAGAACAGTTGTGCTAAAACTGTCATCAAAGAGGAGAGAAATCCCCTCAAGTGTGTCCTCCAAATCTGCAATATGAGACTCCATGAACAAGCTAGAAATCCCTATCAAATACTCATCCCACAAAGCAAGATCTGAAAAACTATGATCATCCTACTAAATAGAAGCGTCAATGGCTAAAGAAGCAGGAGGTGGAGGAGTAGGAAGCTCAGCACTGGTCTCTAGAATACCAAGGTGTAGATGACCAAACTTATCCTCACTATCATGGTTCACACTCAATGGAGTGTGTGTTGTAGTCAAAGGAAAATTATCATCTTCTAAAGAAAAATGTGAAAAGGAACATACACAAGATGAGTGATCAGCCATCCCGATAGCAACAATACCCCTAGTCTCCAAGTCCCTTATGTACACTCTATCTGGAGTGAACTCAACTATTTTACCTTGACCCCCATGAGTAATTTGATAAATAGAAAGGAGATCAATGGACAAGGAAGGAACACACAACACATCATTGAAAGTCCCTTCCCCCATATCAATAGAACCCTTCCCACTTACCTTCATTTATGCATTGTTCCCCATCAATATATGAGGTGAATTACAAGGCTCAAAAGAAGAGATAATTTCCATAGACGATGCCATATGATGTGATGTCCCTGAATCAAGAAGCCATCTATGAGATGCAAGACTTGTGGAGGCTAATAGTGCTTGTCCTTTCATTTTATGTAGCCTAGAAGTAGATCTTGTGTCTTGTGACTATGATGATGATGATGGGGCTTCTGAATGAGATGAAGAAGAAGTAGAAGACACTGATGAGGGAAGCTTAATGTTATTCTTTTGAAGAAGATGTGTGAGTTCATCAATCTTCTTATTATAACATCTATGCTCATCATGTCCTAATCTTTTACAATATGCACATTTTGAATTCTTCTTTTTAGATGATTCCTCTTTAGAAGAGGATGTGGAATCAAGAGTTCTATGTGAAGGAGAGTCTTTACCTTGCTCATTAGACTTGGGTGCCTTGTTCTGCTTCTTACCTTTGCAACTTGAATCCTTTGTCTCCTTTGCAACAAGAGCATGAGATCTAGAAGACTTCAATGTGCCCATGTGTACCAAATTTTCTTGTTCCCTTGTGAGTTGAGCTGAAAATTCATCAAGAGAAGGTATTTTGTATGCATTTCCAAGGGCATTCATTGTAGCATAGAATGTAAAAACAAACACTGAATAATCAGGACCAAGCTTAGCAAGAATAGAAAGAATCAACTGTTCATCCTCTTTAGTGACCCCACAAATAGATAATTGCAATCTAAGAGAATTGAGCTTAGAGAAAAAGTCTTGGAAATTGTCAAAATCTGAAGGATTAAGACCCATTAGTTCATTCTCCAACTTAAATTTCCTCATCTTATCTGGCTTACCAAAGAGACTCTCTAAAGTAGTCCAAGCTTCATTAGGATGAGCACAAGTTGCAACATGATATCTAAGATCTGGAGAAATGGACAACTTCAAAGTACCAAGAGCTTCATCCCTTCTATCAAGCCATTTTCTTTTCTCTTTTGCTCCTATAGGTTCTGGATCTTGACCAAACATTATTCTTTGCAACTTTGATTTTAACAATAACAACTCCATTTGAGATTTCCACTCATGATAATTATATGGAGTTAGAATTTTTTTTTTTGTCAATTCCATGATACAATGAGATATTACAAGAGAAGAACAACAAATTTCCCTCACAATACAAGAGATTAACCCCTTTGTCCCAACATATTTACACATTTTTTTGTAAATTTACAACAATGTATCCCAAATTATCAAATCAGAAACAAACTAAAAATATGAAAATTTGGAAACAATTCTGCAAAAAGTGCATGATTAGATCTAAAGTACTCCTAAATACCTTTCCGATGCTGCAAATTTGGGGAAAAACGGAGATTGGAGCACAAAGATATGAGCTCAGAGGTAGAAAACATTGATCTAGCTTCAACCTAGAAAAAGAGGCACAAAAATGCAAAATCTCTACAAAATATCTACACCACAAAAAAATTCAGATCTTCTCCTTTCCGATGATATTTTGTTTGAAAAATTTCGCCTTCGTGAGCCAAAGTTATGAAAAATTGAAAAAAAGGCCTATAAATAGGCACTTGGGGGCAAACACAAAACCTGAGAATGTTAAATCAGAGCAAAAAATAGGCACCTGTCGGTGGGCTTCTGGTCATTCATATGACCCACTACTGAGTAGAGACAAAAAAAATTAAACCCACCAGCTGAATACAATAACCGTCGGCATCAACAATGGTCGGTAATTGAATTTCTTAAACAAACTTTATTTCTTAAAAAATGATGAAAGCAAATATTGTACCAAAGACCGCTAACACAAGCAGTAATTAAATGCCAACCATTTGATGTATGACACCAACTGATGGTAGATGGACATCGATGGATGCAGCCAGATGGACACTGAGATGTACTTGTACCCTACCTGGAGGATGTCCTTTGATGATGCCGATGGCCAATGAATGCATATGGGAGGACCCTGTCATAGATTGGACAATTAAGTGATGAGGAAGAACCACTGGAGAGGTGAATATGCTGATGTTTAACATCTGTCCAATAGTGTACCATGTGCTATGATAGCTAATGGAGATTTGACCATAGGAATCGGTTCCTAAATGCTTTAACCTGCTAGCTCAACAACTAGCTCGGTCCGATATAAACCCGTCTGCCAAAGATCTAGACAAGGAAGATACAGTCTTGAATTTGTACACTGAATACAAGCTGACGATGTGTCTTCGTACCCGCGAATGGAGCCTTTGATTGATGAGCACTAGCCAAATTTGATGTCCTTCGTACCAGATGATGCCCAACCTCCTACAAACCAAAGCCAATGTGGAGAAGTGACTGGTGGGAATTGAAGGGGTCTGACAAAGGATTTCGATACAATGGATGCTGACATAATGTGATTTGACCTTCTACAATGATCACATGGGTTTGTACAGATCGTAGGATGAGGTACAGGCGAGTTGACCGATAGATGAAGGCATTTATAAAGTAATATTTTATTAATAAAAAATGTCGATGAAATGGCCATGAACCACACACTCTTCCAACAAGATGTGATGCAGTCAGCCTGCAATAAAGGAGCTCAACGGACAAAAAAATGCATAATTTGTACGCCATGCACAAAGAATATTCTAACACCTTCAATGAATGCTAAGAACCCTACGGAAGGCTAGGGGATTTTCAAATGCAGTACGCCATTCTTTAATTTTGTACAGATGACGCAAAGACTGCACACTATGATAGCCGATGGAGAAATATCCAAATATGCCACCACAAAGAAATACACACAAAAAATAATATTTCCCTAGAAATATAGTCAAAATTATGAATAATCCCAAATACAAATAGAGGCCCTATAAAACAAATTTTGCCCCAAAATTTTATCACATATGGAAATTTTTTTTTTTTTGTGAAAATTGAAAAAATTATACCACACAAGTGTTGTTCCAGCAAAAAAAAAAATTGCCTCAAAAACAACTTTACCCTAAAATAGGCAAATTTACAGTCAAAATTCATCTACAGGGCCTTCTGAACTCAATCGTAAGGCTATTGAAATCTCAATCTGCACCTAGCAAAAATATTCAAGCTAAAATATCACCCTTAGATTTGGGAAGGAATTTGCAACACCTGGAGAGCTTTGATACCATGTAGGAGTAAATGGTGACTCCCCAACACCCCCAAGATCAGTTGCGACCAAAAAAACTTCCACAAGAGAGAGAATGGCAAGAAAGCTTGCTTCACAATGCAAGATTGATTAATGGCTGAATTGCTATTGCTTGATATGCAAATGCACATAAGATTCCTTGCTTATAAAGGCAAGGTTGAAATGTAGTAGTGAACATGATGCTGAAAAATGTCATAAGCCTATGACATGAGACAACCAACAACCTAATCACCTAGGAAATGATGCATCCTAGCTAGATAAGATAAGTTCTAGATAAGCCAACTAAGACTTCTAGAAAGAATCTTTTATCCTAAGTAAACTTAACCATGTGAATATGTCCCCTAATTACCTAGTGAATGAATAAGCTAGGTACAAGATAATTATTCACACCAACACGTATAGACCAAAAATTGAGAATATCACAGAAAATAGCAGAGTGACTACTAACAATCTAATTACTAAGAACCTCCAGAGCACATAAAAATAATAGAATACAATAAAACTGAAATGAAGTAAAGTAAATGATAGAGTTAAAGAGGATAAGAGATAGAATATGCTCACAACAACCCAAGTAATGAAGCCTCTAGCAATGAATGTCTTCAATACTTGCAAACATAAGACTAAGGGAAAAATGTTGGGGCTATTTAGGGGCTTTCCATAGTCAAATCCCCATTTTGATGTTCCCACCTTCATGAATAGCCAGATAGATAGAGAGAGTGAACAAAGTAAGCAAATATGAAGTAATAAAAGAAATCCCACTCAAGGAGGAGAACCCATATCATGAGATAGATAAATGGAAAAAATAGTAAAATGCTTAGAAAGTGGATGTGAGAAATCTCAAGATGCTCAAAGGCACATGATAGATATCACCTACAAGGCTTGAGGAAGCCAAGAAGAGAGACAAAGTTGTGAGAGCCAATAGTGTTGCAAATAGTGTTGTAAGAACTTGAGAGCTTGAGAGTGTTGTTGTCGCAAATTGTAGAGAGTTGCACAAGCTTGGGAGAGTGAGAAGATAATGTCCAAGAAAGGAGAAGAGAGTTCAAGATAGATCCTAAGAAGACCAAATAGATTGAAAATATAGCATTTAAAGAGAGAATAGGAGGGAAAAGAAGGCTCTCAAGCCATTACAAAGCATCCTAGGCTGTTAACATCGACAAAAGAAGCTGACAAGTGAAAAGGCACTCAAAAACGGTTGTAGAGGATACAAATGATGGAAGATGTTATTAAGAACATGTGTAGGTTTTTGGATGGCATAATGAAAAAGGGTAGTTATGGGACGATTTTTGGACAAGAAAAAATTCAAAAAAAACAAAGTAATGAAGCAGATCAGTTCGAGGTGATGGAGCTCAAGGATAGCTTGGTGGAAATGATGGAAAATATTCAAGAGAATTGGAACTTCATTGAAGAAGCTAATCTGCTTTTATGTTTCTAGCTAGAGAATTTTCAATTAGGAATTAGTCTCTCTTTTTTATCTTTTTATTTAAAAATTGTTATATTCTACGTATGGTTGTTAAGTCTATTATTGGCTCTTTTTGTCCTAAAACTTTAACTCTTCTCTCTCTATTATATATTGTTATCTAGTTTTTTGTTAGCTATGAACTTATGTCTAGTTTGTTTCATGGTTCGGTAATGGGGAAAAGGTTAATGGCTTGTTTGGTAAGGTCAATTTTTGGAAAGGACTATGGATTAGGCTAATTGCTATTTTACTATGGTGTTTTGTTGATGTTGATAGTTTGTTTTTTATTATGCTAAGGGGTATGAGAAAAATGTAAGTATCTATATGTTTGTATCATGTGTGATATTTTTGTGGTTCTTAGTTGTTCTTGGCTAGTTGTTGTTTTCTCTAGTCTATTTTTTTGTTCTTTATACGAGATTAGGGTCCTAACCCTACTTATTTAATCAAAAACAAGTGAAAAAATATAAATACCTATCAAAACCGATATATTAACCACAAAGAGAAGATGAACATTTTGTTACATAAATCCTAGGTATTGAGCGATGAGCTCCCCACAAAATCCGATGTTTAGCTGACCTTGTTCATGTATCCAATCCTTCAGCCAAGTTAAATGGACATGTTGATAATATTTTGATTAAAGTAGAATTTTCTTAGAGTTAAGATAATTTTGGCATAGTTTTTTTTCTTTTTAATATATGTGAAATGACATAATATGTATATATTTATTAATTAAATTATTTGTAGGATGGAAATTAGAACAATAATTTTTATTAGTAGTAGGACAAGAATAATTATAATTAAATTCCATGTAAAAAAATATGATTATTGAAAACTAAATTAGCATAATATTTTATATTTAGTCTATAGGTTACATATAGTGTAAGATTTGAGTCTGAAATAAGTCTCAGGCCTATAAACCACTTTTGAGTCATTGGAAAATAATTTTCAACTACCATTTAATGGTAAATCAATTATTGTTTAATGGTAAAATCCTCCAAAATCTCACTTCTCATGCAAAAGCTAAATAAATATTGATTTTCTAAGTGTATGGGAACATTCTATTTCCATTTGCAATATTTTTTTCCAATTTGAGGAAAAAAATTATTTTTCATTTGGAATCTTTATGTTTTGAATTGGAACACAAATATTTCAAAATTAGATAGTACCTAATTTCTTTAAGGAAATAAGTGAGAGATAAATGTGGTGGAGAGAGAGAGGGGTGGGGATGGATAGTTAGAAAGATAGTTCTTGAGCTCAAGGGAGAGTAAGTTATATAAAGGGATGGAGATAGTGAGAGAGAGGTCTAGAGTGTCGGAGATAAATAATTAGCGAGTCAGATAAAGAGAGAAAGATGATACAACTTGTTGATTATTGAAATTTGACCAATTACTGAATTTTGAAATGTTGATTATTGAAATGTTGATTGTCTAAAAATTATAAGATCTTCCAAAATTTAGAATTTCCATTATAACTCCTACAACTATGAAACTGTTCTCAAAAATCCGAAAACTATATACATGAAATATAACTTAAAGTATAAGAAAGTAAACTTCCATATATAAACGTCAACTTAAATGTTTATTTCATGTATATAGTTTCACCAAAAGATAAGTAGAAAGAGAAAGAGAAAGAGAAAAAAATATTTTCAAAGAAAAACATAACCTGAGTGTGTTCTAACATGCTCACATTATGAGAATTCCCTTAACATGAATGTGTTATTTCTTGGTAATAATCAAACCTAGGCCTAGCCACTACCAACCCATAACACAAGTTTATTTCATTATAACGTGCTCATGTTTTCTCTTTTTTAGGACCAAAAAGTGGAGTGGCCACTTTTATGTACCCCATCTTGATGCACATGCCCTCTTAGACTCTTAAGATATATTAATAGCTCTCTCAAGCTCTATATATGTATACATCACTCTTATAATATTATTTTTAGTTCTCTTATTCTCTTTAGCTTCCTCAATACTTTGTACATGATATTGTTCCCATTTTTCATTATTATTTCAATTATTTCTCTTTTTGTTCTTCTCGTGTCATAAAATTGTACCCCATGGTAATTTCAACTACACTTTTGCATCCACTTTGTTAGATGCACTAGAAAATTGAGGGGGAGTGAATTAGTTGTACATTAAAACATCAAAACCCTCATTAATATTCAGATTTGTATTAGCCCTTAAACCCTTAATCAAATTTAGCATTAAAGTAAACAAGTAAAACAACAACACATTAAAAAACCATGCATAATAGAACACCATATTTACATGGAAAACCTAAGATGGGAAAAACCAATGTGAGGATTAGCTCACAATATAAAGTAATAGCATCATTGAATACAATAGGCTCACTATCAGAGGGCTCACTACTGAATTAAAAAGAAGAAGGAAAGGAATTGATAGAAAGAGAAATCCATCTTAGAGAAATAGGGAGATTCACTACAAAAACTTTGAACCATCTGCAACCTCTACCTCACTACCTTTAGTAACTTTAGGTACACTACAAATGTAGACTCTTCTATTCACTACTTCGGAGTCATAGGAATTAAGCTCACACTCAAATTACCACACTTACTGAAAATTCACATCTTTCACACACCTTTTGTAGATCCACACCCATCTCCAACAATTTTCCTTGCATATAGACCATCCTCAACCTTGAAAACATTCTCCAAGGTAGGCTATGCACCTCAAATGTGAAATTACAAAATAGGTAGATACCAAACACTTCTGTGATGGAGAGAAGTGAAGGATGACCACATCATGGTAACTAGGACCTAAATCTACACTGACACACTTTGTAAGTCTTCCACAAATAACACACCATACCCGCAATTAGCACTAACATGTTAGGTTGACCAAACCTGCATTAACACCCTTAATAACTAAGTTCATTCTTAACTAGGTCTAAAGATAACTTCACAAACCACATAATAATTCTCCATAATATCCATATATCTCAAAATATTCTAGTATCATTAGAAGATTTTGCAACTCTACTATAATCACCTGAAACTAAGAACACCATCATTTTTTGCAACCAGACACACTAGCACAAACATTCAAATCACCAAATAACCTTATGAAACACCACAACACCTAAAATTTCAAGGAAAGGTAGATAAAAACAATATAATAATGTTCCTAGATACACAAGACAAGAACCTTCATTGTGAAGAAATGTGGAGCAATCTCATTTCTCCCAGATACCTTGTTTCACTAGACAACCATATTGTCAAACACAATTTGCACTGTAAAACAATCCAAAACCTGAAACATTGGATATAAAACCTTTGAAAACCTTTGATAATCACATCCAAAACACATGAGTATATCTTTGATCATGAAGAAATGCAGAGAAATAAATTGAACACCATTATGTCACACTATAATCTCTTTTACTCAAATTTTATCAAAAACACTTGGAAACCAAGTGATACAACTACAATTGCAACACTACTAACACCTCTTTAACACATCTACAACATATGAAAAACTTATCACAACACATCCATACTACCAACAATCTCATCAACACAAGAGAACTACAACAATATCCACATCTATGAAAACACCAACATCCTTCCAATACAATCTCCATATAGTTGACATCAATGACCAACACCAGCAACTATTGAAATCAATGAAAACACTAGTAACATACTTACAACACAATTTAGTGTCCACTCCCTTAGTATTTGTGTAGGCTCATTTCAATGCTTGCATCAACCTTTTCCCCCTCAAGATGCTCAAGACCCTATTTTAGTTGCTATCTTCTTGTGTTAGCTTTGTGTTAAACCTTGTGTTTTCCTCATTCCCATCATTTTTTAGCATGATTTGTATGGACAATAGCACAACACATGGATGCCCATGCACCCGTGCTAGCATTCCATGATATTTCAACATTCAAATGATTGTTTTGATCCTTTTGTCACTTTTCACCTACCTTGATCGGTGGAAATAGCTCGAGATGCCTTGTAATGACTTGGGAACCTTCTTTTCCCTCCTATTCTCTCTTTAAAATTCATCTTTTCAATTCATTTGGTCTTCTTGGTCTCTCTCTTTCTCTTTGGATATTTTCTCTCTTAGTCTCTTGTTTTTTCTCTCTTTTTTCTCTCTCAAGAAGTCTTTCTCTCTTTTTCTCAAGCTTGTACAACTCTATACATCTTGCTATAGTGGACTCAAGATCTCACAATATTCTCTATAACTCTCTTGGCTCTCATAGTTATCTCTGTCTCTCTCTTTGGCTTCCTCAAGCCTTGTATGTGATATCTATCTATTTTTATTACATCTTTGAGCATCTTGGAATTTATCACATCCATTATCTGTGCATTTTATCTTGTTGTCTCTTTATCTATCTATCTAGCTGTCCATGAAGGTGAAAACATCAAAACGGGGGTTTTATTGTGGAAAGCCCCTAAACAACCCAAACATTTTATCTTTGTCTTATGTGTGTAGGTGTTAGAGACATTTCTTTGATGGAGGCTTCATTACTTGGGTTGTTGAGAGCACTTTCTTTCACCTCCTTAGTTTTATCATCTACATTTCAATTAATATACACTTTACTTAGTTTACCTTACTTTATTTTAGTTCTATTATACTTAGTTTCCCACATTTCAAGAGTTCCTAGTAATCAAAATTCTAGTAGTCATTTTGATGTTTTTTGTGATAGTCTCAAGTTTTTGTCCATATGAGATGCTAGCACACCATTGAGATGCAAGTGTGTTACACTATAGTCCTTGGGCCACAATTTTGTCCTTGGCCGAGAGCTTGTTAGTCTATCCAAAAAACCTCTATGACCTACTCTTTCTATTTGTAGAAATCTCATCATTTTATCCTATCACCTGAGCTTTGTTCCTTGAGGTTGTTGATGAAATTTTCTCCTTGTGGACTCTTAATTTTCCTAGAGACTCAATAGTAGAAAATTTCATCATCTACATTTTTATGAACCAAATTTGAACACATTAACATAAAAAGGGACAAATCCAAGATTTGTCCTTCTGAGAAATTTCTTTTTAGGGTGCTACCCCAAACCTCATTCCATGTTTTCAAAGTAGAAATAATACATTGACCTTTGAATGACTTGTTAATACATTATTTATTATATTTAGCTTATTACTGTAATGGCATAAATTTGTACCTATTATAAATTCCCACTATATTAACTCATTTTAGCCTTACAAACTTGATAATGCAAAAACCTACCACCTTTTCCTTGATTTTCATGTGTATCCTTTTTGTTTACGTTAGTGATGGAATTTCTATTGGGGACACCCATGTGCCATGTGGATTTCTGTGCACCACACTTTGTTCCTTACAAGATTCTTGGGTCAGTGGACATTAAGGCATTATGACTCCCTATCAACCTGCAAATTGTAACATCCCTATGAATATTGACCACTCAGAAATGGCCCTTTACCTCAAAGTTATCCTTTTATACATCTCTTATATTTCTATTCACTCTCTCTAGATTCTACCACTTCATACTTCTATTCACTTCACTTCTACACCATTTTGTTTCTCCTACGCTATTTTTATTGTAGGTTGTCGAAGCTTTAATTCATTGGAATTGTCAAGTAACATCTAGATTGTCTTTGCATTCTACGTTTTGTGTGACCTATTCTCTTTATTTCTTTATCATTTCTATAGCTTGTGGTCTATTGACTGTCTGTGGATATGGAAACACCAAAATGGGGGTCTGACTGAGGTAGACTCCAAAACATAGCAAGAAAATTTTACCATTTCTTTTTGTGCAGGTACAATCTATTCATGAGGAGCTTACTAGAGAAACAAACCTTTTGTGAGTTGGTCTTCTTCCATTTTCTTCATCATTTCGTTATTAAAATAGTTTATATTTATAATTTATAGTATTCTTCTTGTTTTTTTCTATATTTTTGCATTTCTTTGTTAAACTATCAAACTTGAACTCTCAGATAGTTAGATCACCTTGTGAGTTTCATTCTGTAAACCCGAATCTTTATCCATATGAGATGCTAATGCACCTCTAAGACTAAACCATGGTGCACTGTAGTCCAAACCATGCACTAGCATCCTCTAGCCAAGATCAATTTGTTATATATTCTAAGACCTCTAAGGTCTTCTCACTCATTCCTTTAGAGAAACTTCTTTCCCTAGATAGAAGTCTTGGAGAGTTTGAGTGGTACTTGGAAACAAACAGTAGTCTTTCCCAAGTAGCTACCATTATCAATAAACTAAGAACCATGCTAGATGAGGATCAAAGAGGTATAAAACTTCTTTGAGGTCTCGTAGACATTGTGGATACCCATGTCCTAGCCTATAATCCCAACTTGAGTGTTACCCAAGATGTTGGCTTTGAGACCATTGTGAGACAACTGGAAGTCTCGATGCCCAAAGTGTTAGTGTATATGGCTGAGATGAGTCCTTCAACTAACACAATATTTGTACCTGAGTAGACCCTTACTTTCAAAGTAAACAAGGTGCCTTTAGGCTTTACTTCTTCTACCCCTAAATCTTTTTTTTTTGGTAGTAATACTAGAATCCCTATTGGTCCTAATGTTGGGGGCTATGTCGGTATGGGGGTTGGTAGATCCAGTGGTAGTTCCTCTGGTCCTACCTTGTTCTCTAATCCTATCTTGAATAATTTATTGTAAAACATGAGACAAATGTAAAACTAGTTAGTGAACCTATCCAGATCTTCTTCAACTTAACCCATGTTCTAGCCTTTCTTTCATCATAGTCTTTTATCTATTGTCATCTTAAACACTCCTATCCCTTAGGGGATGGAGATTCCTAAGTTTGAGAAATATAGTAGTTATGGAGACCCTTAGATGTTTGCATCATATTTCAATGCCAAGTGAATTGACTTCTTCCACCACGATGCTTAGATGAAAATATTTTTCTTCATTCTCTCAAGGATGTTGCTCTTGACTAGTATTGCTCTTTACTAGATAATTTTGTCTTCTCGTTTGATCAGCTAGTGAATCAATTCCTTAGATAGTTCTAGGCTAACATTGGGTAAAAGATGGCATTCTCTAATCTCATCCAATGCAAGTAGGGGGGCCATGAAAAGGTTACTAACTTCATTGCTTATTATCAAGCACTCTTTTCTCAAATTTCTTATTTGCTGCCAGACTTTGATGTCTAGAAGGTTTTCATTGGGAACTTATAGAAATTGCAAAGAAAAGTTTTTCACAATGAATTACCCTTCCTCTATGCATCTGTGTGTAGCATTGTGTGAGTATCAATAGATGGTCACTTAGTTTGAGGGATCATCCTTATTCTTCTATTTGGATAATTGACCAATAGTGTCAATTTCTAGTGAGGTAAGAAAGGCCAAGTCCATCATGAACATGGTCTTTGCTCCTAAAGGAAAAAGTATAGGATGCAATATATATTTTACAAAATTATCTGAATCCTATACCAGTATCTTGTGAAAAATATTAAAAGATAAAATTATAACATTATAAAAAAATTGACCTCTTTTCAAGCCATATCCATAGTGGCATGATACACAATTTTTTTTCCAATTTCATCAAGTAAACGAACATGATACTGAGCGAAGCGTCTTCCCGCGTCATGAGATTCAGGATCACATTGATGATGGGACCATCTATCTTGATGGGAGTAAGGAAAACTTTAAAAAATTTGTAGCTAAGCCTATGCCGTAGAAAAATGGCCTCTTGTCATTTCCATGGCCTTTTAGGTCTTGTTTCATGGTATTTGATATATTTTTCTTTGATTTTACGTTGTAACATGCCTTGAACATGCATATTTAGGTAGTAAAATTCAAATAATGATGTCTTTTGAAGGTGTTGTGAAGTGTTGTAAGACATTTCTACATTCTTCTAGACTCTATTTATTATAATTCACCTAAAAATCATCTTTTTATTCATCATTGAGTCATGTTTTGAAGTGTTGTAAAGTCTTGTAACAAACTTTCACGCTCTCCCAGGCACATCTTCACTATTTATCCCCTTTTTATGACTTATTTGACCCATTTATGCCCTTACATGTCCTATTTAAATGTTATTTTGAATATTATCCTAACAAACAACATTAAATACAACATATTTCCCAACACACATTTTTAGGTCCTAGGCAGGATCCATTGGCCATGGGTGGAAAATGAGTCCCCCTTGGCCCCAAATTCAAAATATTTTTAATTTCCTTTCAGGTTTTTATTTAAAATACACTTGATGTCAACCTACGATGAGGTATGAATGGTTACTAAGGCACAAGATAGTACAAATAAGTGATTTTTACCTCATTTTACATATCCTAATTCATTCAAGCAATCTCAAGCAATCTCATTCATTCAAGCATCTTACAACATTTTTTCAAGCAATATTCAAGCACTTTGAAGCAAGCATTGAAATTAATTCAGACTTGCATCATCAAGGGTTTGGTAAGTTGATAGCATTTGTTTGCATGTTTTTAGTTTATCTTTCCTTTGCATTTCATTATTTTATTAAGGGTTTGATTACCAAAAGTGTACTAGTTTGACCAAGGCAAACCCCTATTTGCTAATCCTCAACCCTTTTTCCCCTTTGCATGTGTGTTTGCAGACTTAACAAGATTTTTGGTGTTGAAGATTGGTTTTCAAGTCAACTAGGTGCTTCAATTCAACTTAAGTCTATTTCAAGCTTGGAAAAGGTTTCTATCCATTTTTTATAGAATTGACTTCAACAACCAGACAAGCAGTGATTTCTAGATCTGGTGTTGTAGAGTTGCCTCCTAGTTTTTTAGAAATTTGGGAGAGGACTAATTCACCATTAGTGGTGAATGAGTCTGACCTAAGGACTGAAAGTCTGAATTTTGTTAGATTCTGGATCCTGGTTGACAAAAACTTGCTTCTGACAGTTTTTCATCAGTACGAGGACTAATTTTCCACCATGGGAAAATGAGTCCCACTATGAAAATTTAGTAATTTCAACCAATATCTAGAACACTCCAGATTCATCACACTTCTTCTAGGTGCACTCACTCTAAGAAACAACATTTTGTTTGGGTTAATTTTCATTTTTTATTCCTTCTTTAAAGCATTTTTTGCAAATAACATTGTGTTTTCAAACATAGCATAGATCTTAGTTTTTCACTCATATCTAATCATTTCAATCATCTCATTATATTTAGTTTACTTCATCTATCCTAGATAACATCACACATATCATAATTTGAATGAACTAGTTAGCATTTTTGGCCTAACCTTCTCTTTTTAGGTGAAAAACCCTAGAAGAGTTAGAGAAGTTCTAAAAACAAAAAATCAATGGTTCAAAGCCTAACATCAAATTGTAGATTTACACATATCTATTTCCTTCTCATTCTACTAACTTGGTTATGTAGTCTTCTATGTATTTTGATCTTATCATGTCTAAGTATATGAACATGGGATCATTTAGTTGTATGCCTCTTGTAGAGAATGTGAGTGCTATTCTTGACATAAATTTTACCTCACATGATCTGCCATTAAATAAGGATCCCTCTCCATTATATCTTCCTACCCAAATTAATGGTAATATTGTGATTGGTGATATGGTTGATCTGTTGAGCCAATTGAATGTGATTACGAAGGAGGCCTTATTCTTAACAATATTCATAAGGAGAAGTACAATGAGTCGCAGGTCACTCTTCACACTCATTATGAGTTTTATATTGCCCCTATGGGTAATATCCCTTTGTTAGTCCTTGTAGGACCCAATGCTTCAGATGTCTCATTTGTAGTGATTCCATAGTCTGGCTTATTCAAGGCTAGGCTAGGCATTCCATAGCTAGCCTCCATGAATGCAGTTACCTATGTAGTCCACAAGTGTATAAAATTCTCCTATGAGGGCACAATGCATGTTGTAACTGATACTAGTTATAAACCACTAGTGTCACATGGAGCCTTTTATTTGGATCATTTTTGGTCCACCCCAATTGGGCCCCTCCCCTTAGGAGAGATTAGTTGTATTGAGATTATGTTAAGTATAAGACTGGAGACTTGATGCAAAAAATCCAATTTTCTTGTGTCTTTGTATGCTATTTCTGTGAAGGTTTCTATGATAGCACAACAACACTCTATCTCTTCTTCCCCATCAAAAGGGAAGGAGAAGCTTTCTCTCACTTTGTAGCCTTCCCCTTATGTGTCTTCTGCACCATCTGATTCTTCTTCCCAACCCTTGGTGGCATCCCCAATTCTTTCTTTTTCACATCGCATAGGAAGTGGAATGGTGCCTATGTGGTGGAAGTCAAAGTGTCAAGCTTTCTAGTTGCCTATTCTACCCACGATTCCCCGAACCACCTTATATGGAAAGGGGAAGTATTCCCATGGGGTGGTTGTTGTGTCTCACCCTTCACGAAATATTACTATTCCCCCACCTATCTCTTAGGTGGTGAATGGGAAGAGGCCCACTACTAAGTCATGTGTGTCTGTTTATCCTTCTATCATCATTTTTGCTCCTATGACTCATCCTCCTGCTCCCACTCTAGAGACCACCCTTCCACTGGAAATGGTTGTGAAGGATGCTCCCATAGTGGAGTAGCAACCTTTGGCCTCTTTTCAGGAACATGTTGCCTCGTAGAAGACCAAGGAGGAGCTTGTTATCCCTATTCCTGTCTCTTTTTTGATCTATTTGATTTTGTGTCCTTTGCTTTAGTTCCTATCACTTTTTTCTTACTTCCAACTCCTCTTGGGGTTTTGATGTCCCTCTCCCCAAAAGACTGTAGGTCTTCATCTCTCCCTTAGTGGAGCCTCCTCTTCTAATGTCCCTTTTGGATATTCCTCCTTTTCTATAGCTATTCGACATGCCTAATAAGAAGGTAGTTGCCCCTTTTCTTTTTCTTTCTCTATGGGGATCTCACATCCTATGCTAAAATGTAAGTTGGAGGATGACCTTACCTCAAGTGATGGTCATAAGAAAGGCTTTCCTTTTGTGGAATCTAGTTCTATTTTGGCTTGTTTCATCCTTGTGATAAAGGAAACCCTTTCTTCCATGGAGTTGGTCACCACCCCTCTTTTTGAGGTCAAAAATGAATCTCAAGTGCATTTTCTTTCCCCTGCTAAGTTGACATAGGGCACCCCAAAGAAGTGAATGATCAACTTAGTGGATGATATCTCAACTCTATCCTTGATTTTTGAAAAATTGTTGATCTTTTCCTCACATGGGATCAATAAAGAAGACCTTGAGGGGAATTCTTCCCTAGCTCTTGTCATAGGAGAGTTAGAGAGTACCGCCCTTGCTATCCATCCCTTGTAGACTCATCCTCCTTCCCCCTATAATGATCTATATTAGGAGAAGGATGATCTATTGGTCAGTGAGGACTAGTGTGGTACCTCCTTCTACATTTGTAGATTAGTTTTGTTTGTTTGTTTGTTTGTGTTCCTAGTGCTTATATTTGATGTTTTGTGATCCTAGTTGGAGGACCCTTGCTACCCTTGTAGGTACTTGGATACAAGCATGGAAATCTATCATACACTTCTTCTATTTGAGTCATCATTCTTCTATGTGTCATAATCTTACCTTTTGATATTAAAGATGATGCAAAGTGTTGGAGGCATTTAGGTCTTTTCCCATGTTGACTCAATTTTTATTTTACTTTATCTTCATGTTTCTATCATGTTCTATGAAATTTGGGGATTGATAACAGTTAATATGTATAATATATTATATCTATCTATCTATCAATATATATGAACAGTTCTGGCCCTAAATTATCAAATCTCCCTATCTCTTGATTTCTTCATCTCTTCTTGTCTACTTTGTGATGCCATGGCTCTAATGTTTTGTCTCTTGTGTGTGTAACAAGATACCACAAATACATCTCTCAATGTATCTTGTGCCACAATGTCCCTTCTCTTTCTTTTCTCCTTAGGATGTCATGTGATCCTCTATATAGCATACACCATCCTAAGGGGGCCTATCATACTTGTCTAATTTTCAACATGGAGAATTCTTTCAAAAGTATTCCTTGGTGTAAAATTTCTTTACAATGAATTCATTGAAAAAAGAATCCCTTGTTGAAAACCCTCATTTTCCAAAATGGCATATTCTCTTAGAAACGAATACTTGAAAAAAGTTTCTTTCCAAAGGATCCCTTAGTGAAACAGTTTAGAAGCTTTCCTTTCAAAAAAGGAGTATCCTTTCTAAAAATAAATACTCTTAAAACTTTAATTTCAAAAAGGATCACTCTTTCCTACGGATTCCTTAATGAAATATATTTCAAAAAGATTCCTTGATGACAAAATCACTTATGAAAAATTATGTCTTTCAAAAAAAGCATTATTTCAAAAGGGTCCCTTGGTGTCTTGATGTCTTGAGAAAATGTTTCCCCATTGAAAGAACCCCTTCTTGAAAGCCTTCTTTTCAAAAAAATTCTCTGGTGTCTTACAATTTATGTCTTATTTCTAATATTTGATATCTTATGTCTTGGTGTCTGATATCTTATATATTGGCTTCTAGCTTGTGGGAAGCTTGGCTAGACTTGTATTTTTTGTGATTTTCCTTTAATTTAGTTTGTAATAGCCATATACCTATCTTACATCGGATCATATTGCGTCTTATTATATCTCATAATTCTTTCTTATTGTGTCTTATGGTGTCATATTGTCTCTTATAATCGTGTCTATTATGATTCACTTTTTCACCTAACATGTTTTTCTACAATTGACATGTTTATGGTGAGATTATAGTTGGATTTGCAAGATTGAAGACCTGTGTCCTCTTCACATCCTAGTGGGGCTCATTCTCTTTCACATTAGGGTATGTCAGAGCCAAGGATTTCTTCCTTTATATTTTTGATATATTCTCTTCAACCTCTTTCTACTTTAGCTCGCACATCCTTAGACACATATTCTTACTAAAGTGGGGACAAAATGTAATGGCATAAATCTGCATGTAGTGAAAATTTCCACTATATTACCTCATTTTAGCCTTACAAAGTTGATAATGCAAAAACCCGCCACCTTTTTCTTTATTTTCACGTATGTCCTTATCATTTTTTTAGTGATGGATTTTTTGTTAGGGATACCTAGAATCCATGTGAATGTCTGCTCATTGTGATTTCATCCTAACAAGATTCTTGGGTCAATGGATGTTGAGGAATTATGATTCCCTATCAACCTATGAATTGTAATGTCCTTGAGGAATTGTGATATACAATGCCTAATAGCATGTGTTATACAAAGATTGCTTTGAATTATTGTTGAAGGTTTGTGAGATATGTTTTTGAATCCTCCTAGCTCTACATCAACTTTACTCTCTTAACTTCTCAATCACATAGAAACGAGGATAATAACCATCTATTTTTTTATTTTCATTATCTTGTTCATAGAGTAGCATCTAGATTGTCTTTGTATTCTACATTTTGTGTCTTTTCTCTCTGATATTTCTTTATCATTTATGTATCTTGAGGTCTATCGACTGTCTATGGAGGTGGAAACAACAAAATAGGGGTCTGACTGAGGTAGACTCCAAAACACAACCACAAAATTTTCTTGTTTCTTTATGTGTAGGTACAGTCTATTTGTGATGAGCTTGTTGGAGAGTTGGACCTTCTATGAGTTGGTATTTTTTGTCCCTTTTCTTCATCATTTCATTATTAGAATAGTTTATATTTACAATTTATAGTATTCTTCTTGCTATTTTCTACATTTCCACATTTCCTTGTTAAACTATGAAACTAGAACTCTTGGTTCATTAGCTCACCCTATGAGTTTCATTATGTAAACCTAACTCTCTATTCATATGATACTCCAACATTCTTTTGAGACTACAACATGATGCACTATATTCTAGACCATGTGCTAGCATCCTCTAGCAAAGAACTAGTTGATCTATAGTATGAGACTTTTGAGGTCTACTCACTCGTTTCTTGAAAATCTCCATCATAAAGCATAAAGAAACCAAAGTCCAATTTTTCCTTCCTTTTCAACTTATAATTAGGTAGTTTGAGCTAGTTGAGGGAAATTTTCTCCCTTTAGGCTCTTCTATGTCTTGGAGACTTGGGAGTAGTGATCCCATCCTCTACAATTACTTTGAAAATGCATTTACTATCTTCTTTTATTAGTTCAATTTCTAAATTTGTTTAAAGTGTTAATGATATTCCATTACACACATCTGATGGTGATTTGGATTTACCTATGTCACTAGGTATCTTTGATCCTTTTCATGAATTTCCACTTGTTTCAGGGGATATTTTATTGCAAAAATATGAAATCATTGATACATTTCTTAATGTTACTCTACCTTATCTTCATTCCAATGCACTCTCTTCTAGAGATGATGCATTAGTGAATGATAAATCTCATCTCATATCCAATCCTCCAAGGATAGATTTTGAGCATATTTCTCCAAAAAATTCCTTGAAAAGTCATGATGAATCTGTAAATCTAATTATAGTATTGGTTGCTTCTAAAAGGCCTCAGAGGCCATCTATTTATGTGAATATGACTAGTCCTTCTCCAAAAAGGATTCATTCTATTTGTGGTGTTCCATTTATGTAAAACTCCATCCCACAACCTAAAGGATGATGCACACTACGAAATCACAACTATTTTTTTTTCCAATGTTCATTTTAAAATATCTAATTGTGAATGTGCGTGCACCTATTTAAAAATATATTTAAATATATTTATATTTAAATATTCTAAAATTATATGCAATTTTTCTAATATATATTTTTAAATATATATATATATATATACAATTTTCAAACAATATTAATCATAAAACCACTCTGTTGCGACTTTAATAACTTTTGTTTTTAGATTTGGGTTTCTCTGAAATTTTTATTGAAGGTGCACTTTCAAGTCGTTTAAAAAATACAAAAAATTAAGCCCTACCTAGTTCATAAATGTTTAAATATGATTAATTTAGGGACTCACTCTCTGTGTTGTTTTGATTTACAAATTACCAGAGGTTTCCAATTATTTCAATTTTCTCAAATTTATTAGAAGATTTCATTTTCAATCCTACAAAAGTTTGCTAATTCCTCTATTATTTTCTTTTGAATTTTTTATTGTGTTCAAATTCATTCCCTAAAGATGTTTCCTAATTTTCTTAAATCAATCTAATTCAAATGGACAATTTGTACAGAGGATTTTATTTGTTTTTCTATAGAGGTTCCTCTCTCACGACAATCTTTTAAAAAAAAGAAACAAAAGCTTCTACAGTATTGAAAATATTTTCCCTAAATATTTCCAAATTGTATTACAGTAATATAAAAAACTTTTCAATTCAAAATTCACAAAAATAGTAAAGGAACCTATTTCAGAAGAACTGTTGCCTTGAGAATTGTTGTCGAATTTCTTTGTAACTTCAAATTGTCAATCTAGCCAAAACTTCCTCTAGTAAATTTTCCTCTTTCCAGAAAACACATAATATACAACCAAGAATTCTACAGTAAAATTCTAAAACAAATCTTGAGAGAGATCGACAATTTCCTCACCAATTTTTAACAACCCACACAAAACTCTTGTGAAACATCTTTCTTTTCTTTTTTCCTAATATCTTTTCTGAGAATGAATTTTCAACAATTAAATAACAAATTTCTAACTCAGTGTTATTTCAACAAAATATCTTTTCCCTCAACAACTCAAATATTTTCCATTCACATGCATTTAAATATAATAATACAATTTACTAATTGCAACCAATTTAGATATTCTTATTTATTTAATTACTGTTTATTTTTAATAATAAAATTTACTCAACAACATAACAAATTAAATTAATTAATTTATTTGTTCTAAAGCCTTCACAACAATAATTCAATTAATTAAATATTTGGATCAAATATACATTTAATCTACCAAATTAAATTTGCACAATAATAAAATACCCAGAACAACAATGATAAGGCTAAAACCAAAACTTAAACTGACGACACACTGTGCTAGGGTAAAGGTATGACTAGGTAACCCGTTACTATCTCCCAATAGTACTGTTGAGTAGTGGACACGCTCAGACCTATGAAACCAAGTGAAGCTAATGTCCTATACCTATAATCCTGCAAACAAGCAAATGTCACACATGTATACAGATAGTAATTCATACACACTATGAAAAGAGAGTTGTGGAAATCACAAGGCACTCGCAAGCGAGAGATACAATACCATCCCCTTCACCAATACAGTCACATCAAGATTGATGAAATTAAAATATCAATAATCAATAAATGAGCATACATCAATATTAACAAAAATAACAACTATGCTAATGTGGAAGCATGTTATAACAAATAATCAATCACAACATCAACTCATCAAAATATCACCATGTCTATGTAACATCCAACAACAACATAAATTTTATCAAATAGTAATATAAAGTTAAGATAAACCACCTCATAAGATGAAAACCCAAAAGCTGTCCAAACAAGGAAATCATAGGGGCATTACATCCTCCCCCTAAGACCAGGCTTACTCCTAGAAGCCTGCAAACAGAAAACAGATATCACACACACACACACATTACCCAAACATCCATCATGCATTTCAACGATAGGAATGATATTGGTGCATTGCGCACTACACCAAAGGTCCTATCATTTCCACTGGTTTTTTGTACCATTGGACCAACACCACCTAACAACAATTTTTGGGTAGACAAGCGAGAACAACCCAAAAGGAAAAACATAAACTAAAGAGTGAAATAGCTAAGTCAATGTAATGGGCTCATAGTGCCCAATATATAAACTTACACAACTAATAGCCTAGTGGGTTCACCATTATCCTAGAGCATCCAGTGTTTAAACCTATGCTCTGATACCAAGTGTAAAACCCCGTCCCGCAACCTAAAGGATGATGCACATTGGGGAAGCACAACTATTTTTTTTTTCAATGTTCACTTTAAAATATCTAATTCTGCATGTGCATGCACCTATTTAAAAATACATTTAAATATATTTATATTTAAATATTCTAAAATTATATGCAATTTTTCTAATATATATTGTTAAATAAATATATATATATATATATATATATATTAATTTACAATTTTCAAAAAATACTAATCATAAAACCAGTTTGTTGTGACTTTAATAACTTTTGTTTTCGGATCTGGGTTTCTATAAAAATTTTTGTTGAAGGTGTGCCATCAAATCGTTTAAAAAATCTAAAAAATTCAGCCCTATCTAGTTCATAAATTTTCAGTTACGATTAATTTAGTGACTCACTCTCTTTGCTATTTTGATTTACAAATTACCGGAGGTTTCCAATTATTTCAATTTTCTCAAATTTATCAGAAGATTTCATTTTCAATCCCACAAAGGTTTGTTAATTCCTCTATTATTTTTTTTTGAATTTTCTATTGTCTTAAAATTCATTCACTAAAGAGGTTTCCTAATTTTCTTAAATCAATCTAATTCAAATGGACAATTTGTACAAAGGATTTTAATTTTTTTTCTACAGAGGTTCCTCTTTCATGACAATCTTTTTAAAAAAAGAAACAAAAGCTTCTACAATATTGAAAATATTTTCCCTAAATATTTTCAAATTGTATTATAGTAATATAAACAACTTTTCAATTCAAAATTCACAAAAATAGTAAAGGAACCTGTTTTAGAAGAATTGTTACCTCCATAATTATTGTCGAGCTTCTCTGTAACTTCAAATTGCTAATGTAGCCAAAACTTACTCTAGTAAATTTGCCACTTTCTAGAAAACACATAATACACAACCAAAAATTCTACAGTAAAATTCTAAAACAAATCTTGAGAGAGATCCAAAATTTCCTCACCAATTTTTAACAACCCACACAAAACTCTTGTGAAACATCTTTCTTTTCTTTTTCCCTATTATCTCTTTCGAGAAAGAATTTTCAACAATTAGATAACAAATTGCTAACTCATACTTATTTCAAAAAAATATATTTTCCCTCAACAACTCAGATATTTTTCATTCACATGCATCTAAATATAATAATACAATTTACTAATTGCAACCAATTTAAATATTCTTATTTATTTAATTACCGTTTATTTTTAATAATAAAATTTACTCAACAACATAACCAAATTAAATTAATTTATTTATTTGTTCTGAAGCCTTCACAACAATAATTCAGTTAATTAAATATTTAAATCAAATACACATTTAATCTATCAAATTAAATTTGCACAATAATAAAATACCCAAAACAACAATGATAATGCTAAAACCAAAAATCAAACTAACGACACACTGTGCTAGGGTAAAGGTATGACTAGGTAACCTGTTGCTATCTCCCAATATTACTTTTGAGTAGTGGACATGCTCAGACCTATGAAACCAAGTGAAGCTAATGTCATGTACCTACAAACAAACAAATGTTGCACACGTATACAGATAGTAATTCATATACACTGTGAAGAGAGAATTGCGGTAATCACAGGACAAGCTAGAGATGCAATACCATCCCCTTCACCAATACAGTCACATCAAGATTGATGAAATTAAAAAATCAATAATCAATAAATGACCATACATCAATATTAACTCAAATAACAACTATGCTAATGTAGAAGCATGTTATAACAAATAATTAGTCACATCAACTCATCAAAATATCACCATGTCTAAGTAACATCCAACAGTAATATAAAGTTTATCAAACAATAATATAAAGTTAAGATAAACCACCTCATAAAGTCCAGATGAAATCTTAGAAGCTGTCCAGACAAGGCAAACGGTGGGGAATTACATCCTCCCCCCTAAGACCAGGCTTACTCCTAGAAGTCTACAAATGGAAAATGGATATCACACACACACACATGCTACCCAAACATCCATCATGTATTTCCTGGGTAGGAAGGATATTGGTGCATTGCGTACTACACTAAGGGTCCTATCCTTTCCACTAGTTTTTTACACCATTGGACCAACACCACCTAACAACAACTTCTAGGTAGCAAGTGAGAACAACCCAAAAGGAAAAACATAAAGTAAATAGTGAATCAGCTAGGTCAATGTGGTGGGCTCATAGTGCCTAATGTATAAAATTACACAACTAATAGCTTAGTGGGTTCACCATTATCCCAGAGCACCCAATGTTTAAACCTATTCTTTGACACCAAGTGTAAAACCTCATCCTGCAACCTAGAGGATGATGCCCACTGCGGAAGCACAACAATTGTTTTTTTTCAATATTCTTTTTAAAATATCTAATTGTGCATGTGTATGTACCTATTTAAAAATACATTTAAATAGATTTATATTTAAATATTCTAAAATTATATGCAATTTTTCTAATATATATTTTTAAATATATATATATATATATATATATATATTAATTTACAATTTTCAAACAATACTAATCATAAAACCAGTCTGTTGCAACTTTAATAACTTTTATTTTCGGACATGAGTTTCTATGAAATTTATACTAAAGGTGCGCCATCAAGTCTTGTTAAACATAGAAATAATTCAGCCCTACCCAGTTTATAAATCTCTAGTTATGATTAATTTAGTGACTCACTCTCTCTTGATTTACAAATTACCAAAGGTTTCCAATTATTTCAAATTTTTTCAAATTTATTAGAATATTTCATTTTCAATCCTATAGAGGTTTGTTAATTCCTCTATTGTTTTCTTTTTAATTTTCTATTGTATTAAAATTCATTCCCTATAGAGGTTTCCTAATTTCCTTAAATCAATCTAATTCAAATGGACAATTTGTATAGAGGATTTTAATTGTTTTTCTATAGAGGTTCCTCTTTCACGACAATCTTTAAAAAAAAAGAAACAAAAACTTCTACAATATTTTTTTTTTTCCTAAACATTTCCAAATTGTATTACAATAATATAAACAATTTTTCAATTTAAAATTCAAACAAATAGTAAAGGAACCTATTTCAGAAGAACTGTTGCCTTGAGAATTGTTGTTGGGCTTCTCTGTAACTTCAAATTGCAAATTTAGCCAAAACTTCCTCTAGTAAATTTGTCTCTTTCTAGAAAATGCATAATACACAACCAAGAATTCTACAGTAAAATTCTAAAACAAATCTTGAGAGAACTCGACAATTTTCTCACCAATTTTCAATAACCCACACAAAACTCTTGTGAAATATCTTTCTTATCTTTTTCCCTTATATCTCTTTCGAGAATGAATTTTTAACAATTAAATAACAAATTTCTAACTCAGAGTTATTTCAACAAAATATCTTTTCCCTGAACAACTCAGATATTTTCCATTCACATACATTTAAATATAATAATGCAATTTACTAATTGCAACCAATTTAAATATTCTTATTTATTTAATTACCATTTTTTTTAATAATAAAATTTACTCAACAACATAACTAAATTAAATTTATTTATTTATTTATTCTAAATCCTTCACAACAATAATTCAATTAATTAAATATTTAAATCAAATACACATTTAATCTACCAAATTAAATTTGCACAATATTAAAATACCTAGAACAACAATGATAAGGCTAAAACCAAAACTCAAACTGATGACACACTGTTCTAGAGTAAAGGTATGACTAGGTAACTCGTTACTATCTCCCAATATTACTGTTGAGTAGTGGACATGCTTAGACCTGTGAAACTAGGTGAAGCTAATGTCTTGTACCTACAGTCATGCGAACAAGCAAATGTCGCACACGTATACAAATAGTAATTCATATACACCATGAAGAGAGAATTGTGGAAATCACAGGGCACTCGCAAGCGAGAGATGCAATACCGTCCCCTTCACCAATACAGTCACATCAAGATTGATGAAATTAAAATATCAATAATCAATAAATGAGGATACATCAATATTAGCTCAAATAACAACTATGCTAATGTGGAAGCATGTTATAACAAATAATCAATCACAACATCAACTCATCAAAATATCACCATGTCCAAGTAACATCCAACAATAACATAAAGTTTATCAAACAATAATATAAAGTTAAGATAAACCAACTCATAAAGTCTAGATGAAAACCCAAAAGATGTCCAAACAAGGAAAATTGAGGGGCATTACATCCTCCCTCCCTAAGACCAAGCTTACTCCCAGAAGCCTACAAACAGAAAACAAATATCACACACACACACACTACCCAAACATGCATCATGCATTTCCTCGGTAGGAAGGATATTGGTAAATTGTGCACTACACCAAGGGTCCTATCCTTTACACTAGTTTTCTACACCATTGGACTAACACCACCTAACAACAACTTCTAGGTAGACAAGCGAGAACAACTCAAAAGGAAAAACATAAATTAAAGAGTGAAATAGCTAGGTCAACGTAATGGGTTGATAGTGTCTAATGTATAAAATTACACAACTAACAGCCTAATGGGTTCACCATTATCCTTGAGCACCCAATGTTTAAACCTATGCTCTCATACCAAGTGTAAAACCCCATCTCACAACCTAGAGGACGATGCACACTACGGAAGTACAACTATTTTTTTTTTCCAATGTTTATTTTAAAATATCTAATTATGCATGTGTATGCATCTATTTAAAAATACATTTAAATATATTTATATTAAAATATTCTAAAATTATATGCAATTTTTCTAATATATATTTAAATTAAATAAATAAATATATATATATATTAATTTACAATTTTCAAACAATACTAATCATAAAAATAGTTAGTTGCGACTTTAATAAGTTTTGTTTTTGGATCTGGGTTTCTATAAAATTTTACGGAGGATGTGCCATCAAGTCTTTGAAAACATATACAAAATTCAACCCTACCCAGTTCGTAAATCTATAGTTATGACTAATTTAGTTACTCACTCTCTCTGCTGTTTTGATTTACAAATTACAAGAGGTTTCCAATTATTTTAATTTTCTCAAATTTATCAGAATATTTCATTTTCAATCCTACAAAGGTTTGTTAATTCCTCTATTGTTTTCTTTTGAATTTTCTATTGTGTTAAAATTCATTCCCTATAGAGGTTTCCTAATTTTCTTAAATCAATCTAATTCAAATGGACAATTTGTACAAAGGTTTTTAATTATTTTTCTACAGAGGTTCCTCTTTCACGGAAATATTTTAAAATAAAAAAACAAAAGCTTCTACAGTATTGAAAATATTTTCCCTAAACATTTCCAAATTGTATTACAGTAATATAAACAACTTTTCAATTCAAAATTCACAAAAATAGTAAAACAACCTGTTTTAGAAGAACTGTTGCCTCCAGAATTGTTGTTGAGCTTCTCTGTAACTTCAAATTGCCAATGTAGCCAAAACTTCCTCTAGTAAATTTGTCTCTTTCTAGAAAATGCATAATACACAACCAAGAATTCTACAGTAAAATTCTAAAACAAATCTTGAGAGAAATCGACAATTTCCTCACCAATTTTCAACAACCCACACAAAAATCCCGTGAAACAACTTTCTTTTCTTTTTCCCTAATATCTCTTTCGAGAATGAATTTTCAACAATTAGATAACAAATTTCTAACTTAGAGTTATTTCAACAAAATATGTTTTCCCTTAACAACTCAGATATTTTCCATTCATGTATGCATTTAAATATAATAATCAATTTACTAATTGCAACCATTTTAAATATTCTTATTTATTTAATTACCATTTATTTTTAATAATAAAATTTACTCAACAACATAACCAAATTAAATTTATTTATTTATTTATTCTAAATTCTTCACAACAATAATTCAATTAATTAAATATTTAAATCAAATACACATTTAATCTACCAAATTAAATTTGCACAATAATAAAATACCCAAAACAACAATGATAAGGCTAAAACCAAAACTCAAACTGATGACACATTGTGCTAGGGTAAAGGTATGACTAGGTAACCTGTTACTATCTCCCAATATTATTGTTGAGTAGTGGACATGTTCAGACCTGTGAAACCAGGTGAAGCTAATGTCATGTACCTACAATATTGCAAACAAAAAATGTCACACACGTATAGAGATAGTAATTCATACACACCGTGAAGAAAGAATTGCGAAAATCACAAGGCACTCGCAAGCGAGAGATGCAATACCCTTCACCAATACAGTCACATCAAGATTGATGAAATTAAAATATCAATAATCAATAAATGAGCATACACCAATATTAACTCAAATAACAACTATGCTAATGTATAAGCATGTTATAACAAATAATCAGTTACAACATCAACTCATCAAAATATCACCATGTCCAAGTAACATCCAATAGTAACATAAAATTTATCAAATTGTAATATAAAGTTAAGATAAACCACCTCATAAAGTCTAGATGAAATCCCAGAAGCTTTCCAGAAAAGGCAAACGGAGGGGAATTACAATTTAACAATGATTCTCTAGATATTTATACATAGTTTATGTAGTTTAAATTTTCTTCTTATAATATAGTATCTCACACTTATAATACTAGAAATAATAAACTAAATGTTGATCAACCTTCTTCTTTACCACCTTCTCAACCAAGCCTTCCTCAAGCACCTAGAACTATAGCTAAGTGATCGAGTAAGTATGATCTTGTCAAGCAACTTCGTGTTACTCTTTCCAAGATCTCACTTTGGGATTTTCTTTAGATTACTTTGATTTACCAAGGTATGCTTTAAGAAGCCTTGAAAAATATTCTCTTACCTTCTTTCACCAAGCCAAAATATTTTAATGCATTAATAAATCATATTCATGTGGATTCATCGAATATTACATTCTATCCACAAGAATTACCACCCCCAAAAGTATAAAAGCAAGAAAATCCTTTGATGATAATAGTTAAAATTACTAATATCAACATTAGATGTACTCTCATTAACACCAGTTTGGTGCTCAACATATGTAGTATTGATCTATTGCCTAAAATTAAATTGATTTAGCCTCTCTTACAACTTCTTCCTTATTTGTCCATGGATTCGATAATTCCATTCGACAAGCCTTAGGCATGATAATATTGTGTTTAATGTTGGGACCCATTACCATACCCACCCTAGTATATGTTATGTTGTGAAAATTACCGTATAATCTTCTTCTCAATAGACTATGGATTCATGCTATGGGTACAATCCTATCTACCTTGCATAGATCCATCAAATTAATTTATAATAATCAAGTAGTCACAATCAATGTTGGCCCTAATATTGTACTTATATGAGATGGTAGTTGTTGGTCAAACTTTGGTTGTACCTACTCTTAAAAATATTTTCCCTTCATTATCTTCTCATGCATTGACATCTACTCTAGTAGTACTTGTTACAAAGGATACCTTGAGATAGATGTCCTTGAAGAAGATCCTCTTGAAGTAGGAAATCCTGAGTCTAATCCTTCTACTTATTCTCAAGAAAATGCATGTCTTGGTGATGATTAGGGTTTTTTATACTTTGTAACATCCTTCATTTTAGAATATAAATTCAATACTATACACCTTGACATCCCAAAAATATTATTCACATATTTTATCATAGACGATTATTCTTCTATATCACGAGTTAATGTGAACAACAATTGTAATGTCCTTAATGTTGATCCTCCCATTTCTAAGGAGTTGCAATCATGTTATGGATTTGGATTTAATATTATTTCTAAGCATGGATACAAAGGAAATGGTCTTGGGTGTATGGAAAAGGGAAAGGACCCTTTGGAACCAATACTTCAATCTTTTACAAGGGGTCTAGCCTACAAGCCTTTTCATTTGTATCCATCCCCTCCTCCATTGTCTACTATCCTTATGTATTCTTCTTGTGAGAAGTCAAAATTTTCTTCACAAGAGAAAGGATTGCTTCTTGCTCATTATTTATTTGAGCAAGAGCGCATTTTTTTGAGACTTCTCAAATCCCACTTAATTAGTCTTCCTCTTACATATAAATTTTTTCATAAACATGATAAAACAATACATTCTTTTTGTGCATACCATCAAGTTCCTAGAAATTTGACTAGTGAATGTAAGGAATTGAAGAATAAAATACAATTTTTTTTTAACTCTAGTGCCATCACTCTTCCATCTATTTATGCACGTATATTTTCTTCACATGATAAGTGATATCAAGGTTTATCTCTATCCTGTCCATTCTAAGCATCTTCTTATGAGGTTCTTAAAACTCCTTGCTATTGTGTTGCTACCCATTATTTGGAATTTGTATCTTTTCTTTCTCATTTCCATTCATGGTAGTACACTATTGTGTGCAACCATAATTTCTCTTTAGTGGCAACACAATAGAATCTAGCATGTTACCATCCCCTATATGTTGGGGGTAGGGGTAACTTGTTCTGGAGGTGTACGTCCTTCTTGAGGACCCCCTATCTATCTTTTCTTCTACTTAGAATTACATGTGATAATTTATGTATCAAACATCATTCTAAGTGGGGGTGATCATGTCTAATTATTTTCTTATCACTTTCTATTTTGTCAAAATAATATCTTAAAAATCTGGATGTCTTATGATCTCATTGTCTATCTTAGGGGTAGCTTGACTAGACCCATATTTTTTGTGACTGTCCTACAACATAGTTTGAAATACTCAAAGGTATTTTCACTTGTTGTATGGTCTCAAGCTTGCTATCCATACTTATTAGGGTCATCTTTTTTCTTGTTACATGGTCGCTAGATTGCTAGCCATTGTAGTACCCCTCCGTTTATGCTATGCTTTCTGTTGATACTTTTTCATACTGTTAGACCTTGTTATTTTGTTGGATACTTGGATCGCTGTTTTTGAGCGATGATGGATTATTGTGTGACATGATGATACTCTGTGAGATGTTTATCGTTTTCAGACTTGATATGATTTAGTGTAGATGGTTATTTTCAGTTGTTTATGCATATGCTTATGATGGACTAACAACATGTATTGAGTCAGTCTTATGTGAGTGTATTGGTGTGGAGAACAGAATCGCATCACTCGCTTGCGAGTGCCCTGCGATATCTGTGACTTTCTCCGCACTGTGTGCCTGTTTACTGTTTTATATATATATATGCATGTACATTGTTTGCTTGGTTGCAGGATTTGCAGGTACATGACACCGACTCCACCTGTGTAATCAGGTCTGAGCGTGTCAAGACTCAACGGAATTGTTGAAAGGGAGATAGTAGTTAGGTTAATCCTAGTCCGGTCTTTAACCCTAGTCTTAGTACAATTTCAGTTTTCAGTTTTAAGTCGTAGGTTGTTATGTGTTTCTGTTGGTTAAATCGTTCTTGAAAAAGGTAAATTTGCTTATGTTTAATATTGGTTATTGTGTTTTATTTATTGTTATTAAAATTAATATTTAAATATAATTGAAATTTATTTATTTAATTATTTAATACATTAGTTAGTTTAATTAGTTAAATAGTTAATCTTTAAAAGGATTTAACTATTTAATTAAATAAATTAATTAATCAGATTAAATTATTAAATGCATAAATTATATTGTGTTTAAATAGATTAGAAAATTAGAAAATAAATTGAAATAATTTGCATGTGAATTAAATTGTGTTTGGAAAATTGATTTTTGGTATTTAAATTAGAAAAATACAAATTAAATAAGTTGCATGTGTTTTGAAAGAAAATTGATTTCAAATTTTAAATTTAACAGATTAATTAAATTACATGCAAAATTTGAATGGCAAAAACTGACGAGAGGTGGAGAAGATATTTTCTCAACAACCTCTCGACATGTGTGTGAGTGTCATAATTGCAAAAAGTTTGTTGAAAACTTTCACGGAGGTTATTGAGGATCTCGAGGATTTTGCACGCCTCGGGGAAATTTTTCTGGGCACTGGCAAAAAATATCTTTACTGTTAATTTTTTTATATTCTTAAGATCTGTTATCTCTCTAGGGTTGTTATTTTTTTTTGTGGAAGAATCTTCAGAGGATTCTTGGTGGTTGGTTAAAGCTTCTGGAATTTGGAGCTATGAAGAAGTTCTAAAGAATCACATTTTACAAACAATCTTTCCATAACAGGTATTTTACTGGTGTATTTTGTTCTTTGTTTTGAGGGAGAAATTTGAAGACAAGTTTAATTTTCTCGGCAATTTATTTAGAAAACTTGCTGTTTAATTTGTTTCTGTTTGCAAGAATTTTTAAGATCTTAGTTAAGAAAGAAGAAAGATTTCAAAGGAAACTACTATGGAAAATTTGAAAAGAAAAAAAAAAAAAAATATACCCTGTACAGTAAAGAGTTTTCTCAAAATTTCTGTTTAAAAATTTTGCCAGAATATGTATCTGTATTTTAAAGATTTTAAGTTTTAATATATACATATATCTATTTATATTTTCTTCTGTTTTTACGAAAATTTTTATGGAAAAATATTTTTATAGAATCGCCGTACAAAAATAAATAATTCCAGGAGAAATTCATATGAAAGTTATTTTATTTTAAAAAAAAAATAAAAATGTTCTTTTTGGTCGCCGTACGGGCGAATGAATTTCCTTAAAATTTCGGATGAAATCCGAAAGGCGGATGTTTTAATTCCGCAGGTTTTTCTTTTTTTTCGTTGTTTAATTTTTAAAAAATATATATATATGAATTTGGAGGATTGGGGAGGGTCGAACCCTCCCCTCTCCCCTTTAAGGGTCGCCCAGCTCTTAAGGCTGCGCACAGCAGCCACCAGGGCTGCTGGCCGTGGCCCTGGTGAGGGTTGTTGGGCGCAGTCCTAATGGCCGCGCGCGGGGGTTTCATCCTCATTCTGTGTATTATAAACTTGCTGCGAATTTTAAAATACAGTTTGATGTTTAGTGCGGATTTTCAATGATATTTAGTAATTCGATTTTATATATATTATATAATATGCGAATTGTTATTTATATAATTTGTTTTATAATATATATATATATATATATTAAAATATATTTATCAATTGTTATTTTTAAAATACAATATCATGTTTTAATGATATAATTAAAGAATTAAATTATCGAATATCTAGAATTAGATATTTTGTTTGATTTAGTTAGCTGTTATTGAATAAATTGTTATTTTGGATATAAAATTTAAAGTTATGAAATTGGGTAAATTAGAGATTTGATATATTTGTAGTGCATAGGAAATGAATAAAATATTGGAAGGTTAATTTTTGAGATTTTTAATGAATGATTGGAATTAGTAGATCCAAAAATAGTTATTTGCCTTCTTGATTTGTTTTCATATGTATTCTCTTTTGGAGAAAAATTGGGAAAACCAATGTTGTGAAAGTCTTCCAGAAGTGGTCATGTATTGGGAAATGATATATTATTTTGGTTTCATAAGTTTGAGCAAATAGGGTAGTGCATAAGTTATTTGTGAATGAAACTGTGATATTTACAGAGGCTTATTTGGAATTATATGTTGAAAAATGCACTTGATTACCCTAGATAGTGAACTTAGAAAACCTTTGTTATGTTTAGGGGAGTGGCTAGTCATAAGGGCCGACACACAAAGTGGTGTCAGGGTAACTTATGATTAGTTAAGTAAGTCAGTGAAAACTAAAGAACATAGTAGTTAAATTTAAAACTTGTAACAAGAGGTACATGACTCACTTATGACTCTTGAGCTTCCATAGTCTTGAGTATAAGTCGAGAAGGCCTGGAATGGCAAATCGAAGTCTCGTTTCCTTAAGGGACATTCGATTCCGCAATTGTATGCAATAGGGGCCGGGTTTCGTAAGAGGTTACCAGGGTAACCCAAGGATTGGGGGCTGGGACCTAGGAAGAAACACTAGGGTAACCATTGCATCGTTGTGATGACACTCCACCTAGAATAACAGTTAAACCATGAGTCTGTGTTTCAAATCAAATGTCAAATCTGGAAGCAATGTAACCAATAGTGTGTATGTACTAGTGTCTAGGGTTAGTAGATTTGGTCTAGGTAGCCTTATTACTATCTCCTAGCACGGGGGGTGGACCTACGGGTACCACATGGTTGGGTGGAACGTGCACCTTACTCCGTTGGGTCCCCAGTTTGTTCGTTGCTTAGAGCGCTTCATGGATGGAAAGCTCGCACATGGATTTTTTCTATATTCTCATCATTGTATCTTGTAAACATGTATTTGAAAACATCCCTCATTTGTATAAGAGGTGATCAATGTAATTGTAAAGTATTTGTTATTTGAACTACCTCATCAGATGGATGAGCAATGTAATATCTTATCAATGCAATGTATAAAAAAAAGATTTGTACTTTATTATGATATCATGAATGAAAATTTTAATATTATGCAATGATTACTTTATGTTATGTTTTTAATTGGGAGCAATGCGAAATACTTAAGTCGCTTAAGGAAAACTCAAAGTAGTGTAACATCGATTAACCTAAGGATGTATGCAACTAGTTAACATATTATTAATACTTAAAAAAAAATTATTACACTTTTATAACACCTTTGCATCATTCTTAGGTTATTTAGACGGGGCATTACAGATTGGTATCAGAGCCAAGGTTACAAACACTGGACACTCTGGGTAATCTAGAGCCCATTAGGTTGACCTAGTACGTAGTGTCGCAACTGATAACCTTGGTTGAAACAGTATCTAAGACTCGTAATTGTCTTGTGTAGGAACATGCCTAGGCGAGGAGGAAGAGGTCGTGGTAGAGGTAGAGGTGGAGGCCGTGGGCCAATTCCTCAGGTTACTCCCCCTCCTAGCCCTCACCATAGTGACCAAGCAGATCAGGTGGGTCAGAGAAATGAAGGACAGAATCCTGAACAGTCAGCAATAGAGGGTTCTCAGATACGTCCACTTTTAGAGGAGGTCCTAGCTCATCTTGGACCTAGACAGGTAGATGAGCAGGAGGTTGTGAGAGAGAGGGATAGATCCCCTAGGAGAGTAGAGGACACAGTTCATCAGGATGCTATCATTGCGAGTCATATGAGGGATTTACTGAGAGCACGTCCTCCTACCTTTGATGGTTTAGGAGGAGGATTAGAGGCTGAGACCTGGCTACTAGATTTGGGTAGATGCTTTTCCATGCACCCTTATGGTAGCAATACCCATGCCAGATGCGCTATTATGCACTTGAGAGGATTTGCCTCTACATGGTGGCGCCTTGAGGAGCAGAAGCTTCACATAGATATTGGTTCTGTATCTTGGGAGATGTTTCTTGAGAGGTTTAGAGCTCGGTTCCTTTCGGAACATTGGAGGCAGCGTAGGGCTGAAGAGTTTCATGATCTACGCCAGTTAGCTCTTTCTGTAGAGCAATACGAACGTAGGTTCTATGAACTCAAGCAGTATGCTAGTATTGGCGATGATGAGCCTATGCTAGTACAACATTTCATTAGGGGCTTGAACGCCCGTATCAGTGGTGGTGTCCGAGTCTTTGAGCCAAAGACTATGGAAGTCGCAGTGGAGAAGGCTCGCATAGTTGAGGAGAATCTTATTTTAGGTGGGCATTGATACAGTGCAGATTGGAGTGCTCCTGCAGCAGGTTTTAGTCCACAGGGTGGACAGGCACAGACAGGTGGTTCTTCCAAGAACCAACAGACACCCACAAAGGGTGGGTAGCAACAGAAAACACCTCAGAAGAACAATAACCCTCAACCACAACAACAAAACAGTCCTCAGTCAGGAAAGGGTCGTAACTGGTGGCGCAATAAGCGCAATAGGCAGGATCAGCCTGCGCAGAGTGCACAGTCTACCGTCAGTAGGGGTAGCTTTCAGCAGTCCAATGCACCTTCGGGTGGCAGAGGATATGGTAGAGGCACAGGCACAGGTTGTTATTCTTGTGGGCAGCATGGGCACATAGCTAGGCAGTGTCCGATGAGAGGCTCTACTGGTTATGGGCCTCGACCTACAGTTTCAAAGCCTACGGTGGGCGATGCAGGACATGCTCATACTATTTATGCAGCGGTTAATGACCGCCAAGCCGATCACCAGAATACGGTGGTTGAATCTTCAGGTAAGTTAAATGGTGTTAATGTATCAATACTTTTTGATTATGGAGCCACTGACTCCTTTATTACACCGTCCATTGTTGACCGTTGTGGTCTTGTGGCGGTAAAACAAGGTGGTAAATGGCAAGTTGAATTCGCCTCTGGGGTGAAAGTAGCAGTAAATAATTTAGTACATAACTATGAACTTAAAATAGGTACGTTAACTACTTTAGTAGATTTATATGTTACTCCCTTAGGATCATACGATATAGTGCTAGGTATGGATTGGTTAGCATCTTATCATGCTGTAATTGACTGTCGACTTAAGACAGTTAGATGCATTGACGATTTAGGTGCGAAAGTGGAAATCGTAGGTATTCAAAGACCTATCTCTTTGCGGATGATTTCTGCTATGCAATTAAAGAGATGTCTTCGTCAAGGATGTCAACTGTTTGCAACAACAGTTACCGATTTAGATGAGGGTGAGAGTCGAGAGGTATCTCTTGATGATCATCCTATTCTTAGGGAATTCACAGATGTGTTTCCCGATGACATTCCTGGAATGCCACCGAAAAGGGATATCGACTTTAGAGTTGACTTAGTTCCTGGAGCTGAGCCTATTTCTAGAGCTCCTTATAGAATGACAACTCAGGAGTTAGAGGAACTTCGTATTCAGTTAGAGGAACTTTTAGAAAAGGGTTTCATTCGTCCAAGTGTATCCCCTTAGGGAGCACCTGTTATCTTCGTAAAGAAGAAGGACGGATCTCTTAGGCTTTGCATTGACTATCGTCAATTGAACAAGGTTACGATTAAGAATCGTTATCCTTTGCCTAGAATCGATGATCTTTTTGATCAAATTAAGGGAGTTAATGTGTTCTCTAAAATCGATTTGAAATCCGATTATCATCAATTGCGTATAGCTGAAGCAGATATCCATAAAACTGCTTTTCGAACTCGTTATGGGCATTACGAATTCACAGTAGTACCCTTTGGGTTAACGAATGCACCTTCGGTATTCATGAGTTTAATGAATGGTGTATTTCGTACTTATCTTGATCACTCTGTCCTGGTATTTCTCGATGACATTTTAGTCTATTCGAGGAACATGAAGGAACATGAAGAACATTTGAGATAGGTGTTGCAATGTTTAAGAGAAAACCAATTGTATGCAAACCTGAAGAAGTGTGACTTCTTTCAATTTGAAATTAAATACCTTGGAGATGTGATATCTGGAAAAGGTATTGCTGTGGATCCTTCAAAGATCCAAGCCATAGTTGATTGGCCCGCGCCTACTAATGTAGGTGAAGTTCGTAGTTTTATGGGGTTAGCTGGCTATTATAGACGTTTTGTAGAGGGTTTTTCTAGGATCGGTCATCCTATTACTTCTCTTCAGAGGAAAGGGAAGAAGTTTGTTTGGACGAAACAGTGTCAGTTAGCTTTTCAAACTCTTAAAGAAAAGTTAACTAATGCGCTTATACTTATTGTTCCTGATCCTACTAAGGATTTCGTAGTTTGTGCGGATGCATCTTTAGAAGGTTTGGGAGCAGTTTTGATGCAAGATGGGCGTGTGGTTGCTTATGAGTCTCATAAGCTCAAGGACCACGAATTAAACTATCCTAATCATGACCTAGAACTAGCTGCGGTAGTGCATGCATTAGTTCGTTGGAGACATTTTCTATTAGGTCATCGCTTTGAACTTCATATCGATCACCGTAGTTTGCAATACATTTTTACGCAACCTAACTTAAATGCAAGGCAAAGACGGTGGATGGAGTTCTTGTGTGAGTATGATTTTGAAGTAAAGTACGTTCAAGGAAAAGAGAATGTAGTGGCTGACGCTCTTAGCCGACGTCGTCATGAGATCTCTGCTACTACTCTTGAAGTAGATTTGAGAGGTCAAATAGTAGCTACACTTCCTAATGATAGATTGTATCAGGAAGTGAAGTCAGAAATTGAGTCGGGTAGGCCTTTAGAAGGTCGATTTGAAGGTTATGCCCTAGAATCAGATGGTATATTACGACATTTAGGTCGCATTTATGTACCTCATGTAGAGAGTCTTCGTGCATTAATCCTGACTGAAGCTCATAGAGCTTCGTATTCAGCTCATCCAGGTGTCAAGAAAATGCATGCCGATCTTAGGCAATTGTATTTCTGGCCTGGTATGAAACGTGATATTGCTGATTACGTATCGAGATGTCTTGAATCCCAGCGAGTCAAAGCTGAGCATCATCATCCTGCTGGATTATTGCAGCCACATCTCATTCCCGAATGGAAATGGGATATTATATCCATCGATTTTATTGTAGGGTTACCTATGTCATCACGTCGACATGATGCCATTATGGTAACTATTGACCGTTTGACTAAAGTAGCTCATTTTTCACCTGTATGTTCATCTTATAACACTTCATCGGTAGCTAGGATATTCATGGAGGATATCGTTAGATTGCATGGAATTCCTCGAAGGATCATATTAGATAGAGATCCTGTATTCACTTCAGCCTTATGGACGTCGTTGCAACGTGCTTTAGGTACACAGTTGAACTTTAGTTCAGCTTATCATCCTCAAACTGATGGTCAAACTAAAAGAGTTAACCAAATATTAGAGGATATGCTTAGGATGTACGTAATGGACCAACAATCACGTTGGGAGGATTACTTGTACTTAGTAGAATTCGCTTATAACAATGGATATCAGAGTTCCATAGGTATGCCACCATATCAGGCATTATACGGTCGTCCTTGTCGCACTCCACTTAGTTGGGATCGACTTGAGGATAGAGTGTTACTTGGACCTGAGATGCTTCGAGACATGGAGCAACAGGTTGACCGTATTAGAGAGCATTTGATTGCAGCTCATGATAGGCAAAAGAAATATGCCGATGCACATAGGATTGATCGACAGTTCGCTGTTGGTGATAGAGTGTTTCTTCGAGTGCGGCCGCGAAAGAGTCCAATCCGTTACGGAAAAGGCTCTAAACTTGCACCTCGCTTCGTAGGACCATTCGAGATCTTAGAGAGAATTGGTCCCGTGGCATATCGACTCGCCTTACCACCTAGTTTGTCTCGTATTCATGATGTTTTTCATGTGTCAGTACTTAGACCTTATCATCCCGACATATCTCATGTACTTGATTGGAATGCGTTACAGGTAGAGGACGGGCAGCTGGCTTTGGAGCCCGTGGCCATTCTTCAGCACCGGACGCTCGGTCTCAGGGGTCGAGACGTTGATCAGGTGAGGGTCCAATGGGATCCTAGCCATGAGGCTTCGGCTACCTGGGAGGATGTGACACGCATGAGGGAACTTTATCCCTATCTGTTCGCAGGCTTTCAAGAGCAAGCCTGATCCTAAGGGGGGAGGATGTAGTACCCCTCCGTTTATGCTATGCTTTCTGTTGATACTTTTTCATATTGTTAGACCTTGTTATTTTGTTGGATACTTGGATCGCTGTTTTTGAGCAATGATGGATTATTGTGTGACATGATGATACTCTGTGAGATGTTTATTGTTTTCAGACTTGATATGATTTAGTGTAGATGGTTATTTTCAGTTGTTTATGCATATGCTTATGATGGACTAACAACATGTATTGAGTTAGTCTTCTGTGAGTATATTGGTGTGGAGAACAGAATCGCATCACTCGCTTGCGAGTGCCCTGCGATATCTGTGACTTTCTCCGCACTATGTGCCTGTTTACTGCTTTATATATATATATGCATGTACATTGTTTGCTTGGTTGCAGGATTTTTAGGTACATGACACCGACTCCACCTATGTAATCAGGTCTGAGCGTGTCAAGACTCAACGGAATTGTTGAAAGGGAGATAGTAGTTAGGTTAATCCTAGTCCGGTCTTTAACCCTAGTCTTAGTACAATTTCAGTTTTCAGTTTTGAGTCGTAGGTTGTTATGTGTTTCTGTTGGTTAAATCGTTCTTGAAAAAGGTAAATTTGCTTATGTTTAATATTGGTTATTGTGTTTTATTTATTGTTATTAAAATTAATATTTAAATATAATTGAAATTTATTTATTTAATTATTTAATACATTAGTTAGTTTAATTAGTTAAATAGTTAATCTTTAAAAGGATTTAACTATTTAATTAAATAAATTAATTAATCAGATTAAATTATTAAATGCATAAATTATATTGTGTTTAAATAGATTAGAAAATTAGAAAATAAATTGAAATAATTTGCATGTGAATTAAATTGTGTTTGGAAAATTGATTTTTGGTATTTAAATTAGAAAAATACAAATTAAATAAGTTGCATGTGTTTTGAAAGAAAATTGATTTCAAATTTTAAATTTAACAGATTAATTAAATTACATGCAAAATTTGAATGGCAAAAACTGACGAGAGGTGGAGAAAATATTTTCTCAACAACCTCTCGACATGTGTGTGAGTGTCATAATTGCAAAAAGTTTGTTGAAAACTTTCACGGAGGTTATTGTATTGCCTCGGGGAAATTTTTCTGGGCACTGGCAAAAAATATCTTTACTGTTAAATTTTTTATATTCTTAAGATCTGTTATCTCTCTGGGGTTGTTATTTTTTTTTGTGGAAGAATCTTCAGAGGATTCTTGGTGGTTGGTTAAAGCTTCTGGAATTTGGAGCTGTGAAGAAGTTCTGAAGAATCACATTTTACAGACAATCTTTCCATAACAGGTATTTTACTGGTGTATTTTGTTCTTTGTTTTGAGGGAGAAATTTGAAGACAAGTTTAATTTTCTTGGCAATTTATTTAGAAAACTTGCTGTTTAATTTGTTTCTGTTTGCAAGAATTTTTAAGATCTTAGTTAAGAAAGAAGAAAGATTTCAAAGGAAACTACTCTGGAAAATTTGAAAAGAAAAAAAATAAAAAATACCCTGTACAGTAAAGAGTTTTCTCAAAATTTCTATTTAAAAATTTTGCCAGAATATGTATCTGTATTTTAAAGATTTTAAGTTTTAATATATACATATATCTGTTTATATTTTCTTCTGTTTTTACAAAAAAATTTATGGAAAAATATTTTTATAGAATCGCCGTACAAAAATAAATAATTCCAGGAGAAATTCGTATGAAAGTTATTTTATTTTTATTTTTTTTTAAAAAAAAGAAATGTTCTTTTTGGTCGCCGTACGGGCGAATGAATTTCCTTAAAATTTCGGATGAAATCCGAAAGGCGGATGTTTTAATTCCGCAGGTTTTTCTTTTTTTTCGTTGTTTAATTTTTAAAAAATATATATATATGAATTTGGAGGATTGGGGAGGGTCGAACCCTCCCCTCTCCCCTTTAAGGGTCGCCCAGCTCTTAAGGCTGCGCACAGCAGCCACCAGGGCTGCTGGCCGTGGCCCTGGTGAGGGTTGTTGGGCGCAGTCCTAATGGCCGCGCGCGGGGGTTTCATCCTCATTCTGTGTATTATAAACTTGCTGCGAATTTTAAAATACAGTTTGATGTTTAGTGCGGATTTTCAATGATATTTAGTAATTTGATTTTATATATATTATATAATATGCGAATTGTTATTTATATAATTTGTTTTATATATATATATATATATATTAAAATATATTTATCAATTGTTATTTTTAAAATACAATATCATGTTTTAATGATATAATTAAAGAATTAAATTATCGAATATCTAGAATTAGATATTTTGTTTGATTTAGTTAGCTGTTATTGAATAAATTGTTATTTTGGATATAAAATTTAAAGTTATGAAATTGGGTAAATTAGAGATTTGATATATTTGTAGTGCATAGGAAATGAATAAAATATTGGAAGGTTAATTTTTGAGATTTTTAATGAATGATTGGAATTAGTAGATCCAAAAATAGTTATTTGCCTTCTTGATTTGTTTTCATATGTATTCTCTTTTGGAGAAAAATTGGGAAAACCAATGTTGTGAAAGTCTTCCAGAAGTGGTCATGTATTGGGAAATGATATATTATTTTGGTTTCATAAGTTTGAGCAAATAGGGTAGTGCATAAGTTATTTGTGAATGAAACTGTGATATTTACAGAGGCTTATTTGGAATTATATGTTGAAAAATGCACTTGATTACCCTAGATAGTGAACTTAGAAAACCTTTGTTATGTTTAGGGGAGTGGCTAGTCGTAAGGGCCGACACACAAAGTGGTGTCAGGGTAACTTACGATTAGTTAAGTAAGTCAGTGAAAACTAAAGAACACAGTAGTTAAATTTAAAACTTGTAACAAGAGGTACATGCCTCACTTATGACTCTTGAGCTTCCATAGTCTTGAGTATAAGTCGAGAAGGCCTGGAATGGCAAATCGAAGTCTTGTTTCCTTAAGGGACATTCGATTCCGCAATTGTATGCAATAGGGGCCGAGTTTCGTAAGAGGTTACCAGGGTAACCCAAGGATTGGGGGCCGGGACCTAGGAAGAAACACCAGGGTAACCATTGCATCGTTGTGATGACACTCCACCTAGAATAACAGTTAAACCATGTCTGTGTTTCAAATCAAATTGTCAAATCTGGAAGCAATGTAACCAATAGTGTGTATGTACTAGTGTCTAGGGTTAGTAGATTTGGTCTAGGTAGCCTTATTACTATCTCCTAGCACGGGGGGTGGACCTACGGGTACCACATGGTTGGGTGGAACGTGCACCTTACTCCGTTGGGTCCCCAGTTTGTTCGTTGCTTAGAGCGCTTCATGGATGGAAAGCTCGCACATGGATTTTTTCTATATTCTCATCATTGTATCTTGTAAACATGTATTTGAAAACATCCCTCATTTGTATAAGAGGTGATCAATGTAATTGTAAAGTATTTGTTATTTGAACTACCTCATCAGATGGATGAGCAATGTAATATCTTATCAATGCAATGTATAAAAAAAAGATTTGTACTTTATTATGATATCATGAATGAAAATTTTAATATTATGCAATGATTACTTTATGTTATGTTTTTAATTGGGAGCAATGCGAAATACTTAAGTCGCTTAAGGAAAACTCAAAGTAGTGTAACGTCGATTAACCTAAGGATGTATGCAACTAGTTAACATATTATTAATACTTAAAAAAAAATTATTACACTTTTATAACACCTTTGCATCATTCTTATGTTATTTAGACGGGGCATTACAGCCATACCTATTAGTGCCACCTTTTATATGATCAGATTATATCATGTCTTCAAATTGATCATGTCTATTTTTTCCCAATGTGTTTTTCTACAGAAAACATGTTTGAGGTGAATTTGTAGTCCAATTTGTAGGATAGAAGAATCGTGTCCTCTTTATGTCCTATCTTAGCTTTACAAATGCATATACTAAATTAAAGACCTGCGTCCTCTTCATCTTGAGTATATGCTCTCTTTTTTATTTAACATTTTTTTCCCTATCTTTTGGATGCATTCTTCTATTGAAGAAATCAATCCTTACATTCTTCTCTCCATTTAAGAATTCTTTTGAGTTATTTCATGTTATTTTGGGGATGACACATAGTATTGAGACAACCTCTTGCATCAAGGTCTCCTTCACTTTGGTAACTCAAATCCTACTAGTTTTTTAGCTAAGTGACTCTATGTATGTGCTATCCATGTTATTTCTAAATATGTATATTTTCTAACCCTATGATTTGGTAGCTTTTATTTTCTAACATTGTTGTCATGTGTAGATTTTTATTATCTAATATGTTTTTTTTGTAGGCCTTCATCTTGGGGGCATACTTCCTTAGTTTGAAGAGCCATCTACTTCATCTATAGTATCCTTTTGGTATCATGATATTATTTATGTTTAGTAAATTTTTTTTAGCATGAATATTCATGTAAATTCATAAGCCTGCTAAAGTGGGGGTAAAATGTAGTGTCCTAAAACTACACCCCATGGTAATTTCACCTACGCTTTTGCATCCATTTTAGTATCCAATCCATTAGTATTTGTGTGGGTTCATTTCAACCCTTGCATTAGCATTTTTTCCCTCAGGATGCTCAAGACCCTTTTTTAACATCTATCTTTTTTAGTGTGATTTTTTTAGAAACTAGCGTGTTGCACAAACATATGCACATAAAACTAGCATACCATGACATTTCAATGTTCAAATGGCCATTTCTGATCCTTTTTCCACTTTTCACCTACCTTGGTCAATGGAAATAGCTTGGGAACCTTATTTTCCCTCCCATTCTCTCTTTAAAATTCATCTTTTCAATTCATTTGGTATTCTTGGTCTCTCTCTTATTATTTGCATCTTTTTTCTCTTATTCTCTTGCTTTTTATCTCTTTTTATCAAGCCTACACAACTCTCTACAGCTTGCTACAATTCTCTCAATATGTTAAAATTTTCTCTACAACTCTCTCTTGGCTATCACAACTATCTCTTACTCTCTCTCTCTCTCTTTGGATTTCTCAAACCTTATAGGTGATATCTATCTATTTGTCTTATGTGTTTGAGCTTCTTAGGATTTATCACATCCCTTGTCTATGTATTTATCTTCTTGTCTATCTATCTATCTATCTATCTATCTAGTTGTTTGTGGAGTTGGAAACACTAAAACATGGGTTTGACTAAGGGAAGCCCCTAAGTAGCCTTGGAAACATTTCTCTTAGTCTTATGTGTGCATGTGTTGGAGACATTTCTTTGCAGGAGGCTTCATTACTTGGGTTGTTGTGAGCAATTTATTTCTCCTCCTTAGTTTTATCCTCTAAATTACATGTAATCTATAATTTACTTAGTTTACCTTTTTTTTTTGGTTCTATTATACTTTATTCTTTTCGTGCATTTCAATATTTCCTAGTAATCAAAATAGTAGTAGTCATTTTGATGGTTTTTGTGATAGTCTTAGGTTTTTTTTTGTATGAGATGCCAATGTGCCATTGAGATTCCATCACACTGCATTGTAGTCCTTGGGGCATTCTATCACCTGTGGACGAGAGCTTGTCAATCTATCCAAAAAACCTCTATGACCTATTCTTTCTATCTTTGGAACTCTCATCATTTTATCCTATCACTTGAGCTTTGTTCCTTGAGGTAGTTGAGGACCATTTTTTCCCTATAGACTCTTCTTATCCTAGATGCTCAGGAGTAGAAAATCTCATCCTCTATAGTTCCATTCAACACCTTAGGGTTCTCACATCCTTTCTCTTTCATTCTAGTTACATTTTATTTTGCATATTCACAACTTTAACCATTCCTAGACACACTTGGTATAGTATCATTCACACACTAATTTTCTATCTATCTATCCAAGCTACTATGAAGGAAGAAATACCAAATAAAGGATTTAACTAAGGAAAGTCCCCAAATAGCCCCCAAAAATTTTCCTTTTCCTTTCCTTTATAGGTATCTTAAGTGCACTCAATCGTATGAAGGCTTCCAAGTTATTTCTTGTTTGTTTACCTAATTTTCCTATTTGAAATTAGGAACAAGTACCTATTTTAATTTAGAATGTGATCTCATTCTAAAATAAAATAGGTACCCATCTCTATTATATCCATTTTTTCCAAATTTGGAAGAAATAGACTCGCCACCTTTTTTTGTAACATTCCATTTTTGCAGCGCGGATCAATGCCATTTTCTATGTTTTTTATTCAATTTTGTCTTGTATATTCTCTTAACTGGTCATATTCTATTCAATTTTTTGAAGGATACAATCATAATTTTGAATATTTTGAAGTGGAAGATAAAAGTACAAGGAATTTTCTCAAGAGGAATTGAAAAAAGAGGGTTTCTTCAATATATTCATATTTGTTTGAGTTTTAAAGTTCATAGAACAAATGATTTTTATATATAGTTTTATCTCAAAAAATTTAGGAGGTAGCAATTTGAAAATAGGTTAAAAATTATTTCTCTTTTATCAAGAGGTTTTGGTAATAATGGGATCAAAGAAAAGACAAGTAAAAATGTAGGAAGTTAATGACACCTAAAGAAATTGAAGTAAATAGAGAAGAGGAAAAATGAAAACGAGATAGAAGAACAAGGATCCATTAAATGAAAAATATTGAAGCATCTAGTTCCATGAATCTTGAAGAGGAGACCATGAAGGATAGTATGGATGTAGATGTTGAAAGGAAATATGAATCCACCCAATATAATTTCCAAATAACCCAAATAGAGAAATCTATGCAAATATGTATTTAGAATCTATATGAAAAATAATATACAACATACCAATAAATATGACACAAGATATACGCTAGGAAAACCCTTAAGAGGGAAAAACCAGCCTCTAAAATCATCTCACTTATTTATTATTCAACAATAAACATTGCAATACATATTTAAATTCCTCCATGAACACCTTTGAAACATCAAGCCCTCTACAAGCACTCCATATGAACAAGCATGTAACCAAAAATATCATGCCATGCTTCAACCTTCACAAATGCTAACAAGAGCTGCTCTCAACCAACCAAATATCCAAGCTATCCAACCTTAGAAAACTACCCATGTGTTTTCATTTATAGAGACAAGCTCACACAAAACCACCAAGTGGCATTTACATAAAATAATGTGACTAATACCACGAGCTTACACAACCATTAACCCCTCATTTAATAGTGGTAGTGAGTTTTACCAATATTAAATATTTTCTTATTTGTAACCCCACATTAAATATTTTATCCAATGTTGCATACAACACATAAAGTGGCCTCAAGAATGCTAGAACTATGTGATGCACATATCCCTAGATTCCCTAGGTCCACCACATAAATAAATAATTAAATATAAAGTTATGCGAGGTAGACAACACACCTTTTCCTAACATTCTCCCACTTGTATAAATTTCATAAGGGGTAAAAAAGTAAACTCAAACATGAACAAGGGAACAATCCCTCTATCCATATTATATACAATCAAGGAATCAAAGTTCTCCATGTGCTCCATCAAGATACCTGCAACAAGAATCAAGGTGACCACAATCTCAAACATAAATGCTCTCATCCCCCATTATGCAAACATACAAAGATAAGAAACCATCCAAAGAGATGCCACATTGTTTGTCACAAATAAGAAAAAGTACCACCTCCAAATGATATCTCAATACACAAACACTCAATCCAAAGGTAACAATTATGTATCAATAGTTGTCAAGATAAAATCACCATAGCTAAAAATAGCATCCACAAAAAATTCTAACACATCCAACTATCCATACCTCAAAGGTGTTAAAAACATAACAAGTGAACCTCATACCATCAAAATATGTAACCCATAGAATGCAATCACAAGCTCCAAGTACAAAACCTATCATATAATGAACATACACATCTAGGAAATCCAAATGCATAGGCAATGCTAAATTTGAAAATGCTCAAGGAAACCTCTAAATGCTAAGTTGTGATAAGTATGATCTCCTCCACAAAACCAAAAAGAGAATAACACTATCCACATCTACCATAACCAAGATGTATGCATCTCAAACCAAAGGAATAAGCCCAATAACATCTCCTAAACTCAACATTAATGAATGAGAAGAAAAGAATCAAACATAATACATCTAAAAATAACAATGGGAAATACTATAGGTGATAAACTACCAAGTAAACCAAGAGTTGGAAATGAGAATGCTTCTCCAAGATATCCAAGTCATCATGAATCACTAAGAACTATCTCCCCATAGGTTCATGTTATACTCATGTCCAACCAAGGCGTAGGCTCCTCATAATTCTCGCTGAAACCTCATCAACGAGTAACCATCTCAAAACATGTCTCTAATCACAAGATATCTCCTAGCCTCATCTATGTCTCCAAGTATTGATGAGTACCTATAACCAATCAATCCATGATAAACTCCAAATGTATAATAGCACTATCATGCAGCTACCAAAAAAGTGACCAATGTACCCAATACCAAGAGAACCAACCAAGATCAATGTCAAAGCTCCAATCTTGAGAATCAAGAACACATCATGACATCATTATCTCACATCTCCTGATAAGAAGATCATATGCTTCAATGAAGATATCATGTACCTATATCATGAGAACACTCTAAATGCATAATTGAGAGTACATCATGACATAATACATAATCATCCTATCAAACAAGGATCACATGTCAAAAGACAAATCATGACACCTCAACCACATACTAAAGAGTTATCCATGGATAATAAAGATGTCAACATCTCCAAATAAAATGAAGATAACCATCTCTTATCAATGCAACAAAATATATCAAATAATACTCACTACATAGAAACATGATCCAAGAGTCTATCCATGACACTGACAAACACTACAAAAGGTTATCCACCACCAAGTGATGATTTTCCATCATCACTGCAAGCTCCCACTAAATTGTGATACCGATCTCTCCATGGAAACATGATAACCACACTCTAAATGGAGATCCTCCATGTCCCCAACAAAATCAAAGAACTCAACACCAAGCTCCCAAAGGGAAGAGTACAAACCATGATCTCTAAACCAAGAAGATACAACATTGATGAACCATCACTATCACAACTCCCAATGAATTGTCTAACCAAGATATACATGACATCATAATAACAACCTCCTGAATTAAGATCAAATATAAACATGATCCTCAAACCATGAAGATATATTACCACGCCATCACTTTCACAAGAACCTGCTAAACCATGTGAAAAATCTATCCATGACATCGTGATAACAACCTCCTCAATAAAGATCAACCATAACCATGATCCTCAATCCAAGAAGATACACCACCACAAACCAAAACAAGAACCAATCCAACACCACCAAAAAATAATCTACATAAACAATCATTTCATGCCAAAGTCCCTAAAGCACAAGGAACATCCATGACATCATGATCACCACTAAATATACTAGCAACATGATCTAACTGTGTCATAGATCTATCTACATCACATAGTTAACTACATAGGTCTCACATCATGACTGCACCTAGTAATACCAACTCTCCTCCTCAGTATGACAACTAAACCAGCTAAAAAAGTGACTAAACCAAGCCACCAACATGAATATGTAACAATTCTAAATCATCTATGGGCATAAGCAGCCCATATTCCAGTCATATATGCAATTTGTAAGTATAGACCACCAAAAAAACAATACAAATTGTAGATACAACAATGCAACATATAAATCCAATAATACTCTGAAAACCATGTAAAGTGAGTAATCAAAGATGCACATGTGATTATACAATGAATCTAGCATCCAATCACCAAGATCTGAATATCCATAAGCTCAAAAAATCACCACAGTCAAAGTAACCCATAAAAATATTAGATGGAAATAATAGCAAATAAACTATGCCAAAACATCTCCAAATATAATCCATTATGTAGTGCTTTGAACAAGCTTTTCATCAACTATAATAAGTCCAAAATCTAACATTGTATGCACAAGATATGACCTCTCCAAGTTTGAAAGGAACATCCAACTTCCAACAAAAAAATCACTATAAAAATAGAAAAATTTAGAAAACCCACTAATACCACAATGAAGTACACATAACCACCTTTCTAACAAGTATATGAAGTCGAAAAAATGACACCCAAGGCGAAAGTTATGCCCCCTAGAAAAAAAATGTATAATTTGACTTATAGAGAAAAAATTAGTGGTAGCAGGGTGACTCACCAGTGGCAGTAGTGCGACCTACCTGCACTTTGGTCCCAAATAGCATATTCATTTCAGTTTTATTTTAAAATTTTAAAAGAAATTTGGTAGATATTGATTATTTTTATGGCAGTTAAAATTTTTAATGGCCCCATCCCACTTGACTGACATCTAGAAGCCGAGGGGCTTAAAGAAAGTTGAGTGGTGGCTAACAGCCACCAGTAGGAGCTAAAACCATTTTTGGTGATACTATTAATACCATTAGGGGGCGGGGGGGTCTACAGACCCCCAATTTTATTTTATTTTCAATTTTATTTAAAATAAAATCAACAAGCTTTTTTAAAAAAAATATATTTGCAAGAAGATTTATTTGTTTTTGAATTGGAGAGATTAATTTTTTTAATAATTTTTTATTTACTGCAACCTCCAAATTAGACAATTGTACGACCAAATTGGGCAAAGGGATTTTTTTTTTTCTTGTACCCAAAATAGGCCAAATTTTATGTCAATCTTCATCTCTTGGGCCTCCTAGATCCAATGGTGAGGTTTGTTTTGTTTCAAGGGATCATCTACAATATTTCTCCTACAAAATCCTCATAATTAACATCCATAGAAAACTATTTTTCAACAAATATCCATAAGTCTAGATCTACAAATCCCCAAACCCCAAATTTGCAAAAAAATCTTGCACAAAATCCTCATATCTTGTAATGTCTTCATTCTTTCCATGCAAGCCCTAGATTCAAACATGCACCAGATCTACTCCAACAAAGGTTATACAAACCACAACCATGGATCTTGTACCAAATGAAAGGAAATATCCATGCATCCACCCAAAATAATTTCCACATAACCCAAATAGAGAAATCTATACAAACAAGTGTTTAGAATCCATATGAAAAGAATAAACATACCATCAAAGATGACATAAGATATAGCCTAGGAAAAACCTCAAAAGGGAAAAACCGAACCTCCAAAAGCACCCATCACTTATGTGTTATTTAGAAATAAACATTACAATAAATCTTCAGATTCCTCCATGAACACCTTTGAAACTTGAAGCCCTCTACAAGCACTCCATGTGAATGAGCATGTAACCCCAAATCTCATTCCATGCTTCAAACTTCACAAATGCTAATAAGAGATGCTCTCAATCACCCAACTAGCCAAGCTATCCAACCTTAGATAACTACCCATGTGTTTTCTTTTATAGAAAAAAACTCACACAAAAATACCAAGTGATATTTACATAAAACCATGTGACTAATACCATGATATTACAAAGCCATTAAATCTTCATCTAATATTAGTAGTGAGTTTTCCCAACATTAAATATTTTCTTATGTGTAACCCCACATTAAATATTTAATCGAATGTTACATAAACACATAAAGTGGCCCCAAGAATGCTAGACCCATGTGATGCACGTATCCCTAGATTCCCTAGGTACACCAAATAATAAATAAATAATTACATTATGCAAGGTGGAAAACAAACCTTTTCCTAATAGATGATGCAAATGTTGAAATGGTGAATATGGAAGAAAATGTGATTATAGAGACAAACCCTACTACATCTTCAAATTTAACTTTTAATGATATGTATATAGTGACTATGCAAACAACTTCGGGTATGTATTTAAATACACCTTTCAATTATATAGAAAATGCAATCATTCAAACAAATCCAGGTATGCCTTGAAACCTACATTTTGATGATATTGATATTAATTATGTTAGGAATTGTATGCAAAAAATATCAATTAAATGCAAATAAAGATTGAACAGATGAATGAAAAACACAAAAATGATAATAGTGAGAGATAATATTTAATGTGGTTCACCCAAACTCGGGCTACATCCACCAACAGAAAGTCCAATATTATTATCTAGAAAATTGAATCGATTACAACCAATAATCCTTGCAACTCAATACCGCTGGAAATGCTATAATACAATGTCAACGAAAACCCTAACACTTAGCCTTTTATCAAGACTTATGTTGGTTAAAAAATAAGGGTTTTTATGTTGGCCAAAATAAAAATAATGCCCAACGCCTTTATAAAATAATAAAAAATCATGAGAGATTTTTGGTGTGCTGCCTCCAAGCCCCCGCGGGGACACTGCCCCTCGACCCTACCCTATATCGTGACAGGGAGCGCACTAGGGGCACTACCCATGGACCTTGCAAGGGGTGCTTCCCCTTGACCCCATCTTGGGGGTGTTGTCCCCAAACCCCCATTAAATAATTTGGGGGGAAATTGTAATGATAAATGTGAGAAAAATTTAACCTCTGAGTCTAATTAGGCTCCATATACCAACAAATTACTTAAATGAAGCTAGATATATGAATAATCATATCAATTATACAAGTGAAAAAATGGAAAAGAAAAATATGAATGAAATATCTTGTATGAATGAAAATAAGAATGAAATCCCTTGTATTGATGAAAATGAGAATGAAATCTCTTATAATATGGTTGAAAATGAAAATGAAATCCCTTGCATGAATGAAAATGATTTTTTTTTATTTTTTATTTTTAAATTGAAAGATATGTCTTAGATAACCTTCTTGGTAAAATCTCTTGGAGACAAATGAGAACTCGTGGAAATAGATTATATAAAATATTATTTTATAGAAAAAAACTAGAATTTCAATGTAAAATCATAATGCAATTGATGAAAATGTGGAAAATTTGAAAAGTGATGAAAAATTAGGAATTTTTAAAACCAAAAAAGAAAGATGATTTAGTAGAACAAGTCATATCTAGTGTTGCTAATGATATTGATTACATAGGAAAAAAGTTGATCTAAAGATAAGAATTCAACATGATATGCAATAACAACTACTTTAGTTAATAAATCAACTTCAAATAAAAGAATTTTATGTAAGGTTAGTAAATATATAAAAGTAAATCCTTAAAATTTGATAAGAGCAACCAAGAGAAGAGAAAGTATTGAAAATGGTCCAATTAATCAATGTTAGAGTTTTAGTGGTAGACCCCCAAGATTGGACATGCAAATAACTAATGAAATTAAATATTTAATTGAAAAATATTGGCATGATAATACAAGAGTATCACCTAATATTAGATATTTTTTAGAATTAAGGGCATGATAAAAAATATGTGACCCTCATCCAAAATATCTATTAGATATGACTCAAACTAAATTTTATAAAACAAAATTAGATGATTCAATCTTACCAAATATTAACATAAGTCAAAGATCATTTAAAAAATTTAAACCTTGGTATGTCAAAATTAATAAACAACAAATCTCTTGTTGTTGTAAAAATCATGTACAATTTTTTTATTATTATGATATTTTTTGATATATACATTGTACTTCGAATACTAAAAAAATTATGTAGGAATGTGGTATAAATAAGCCACCTGAAATAATTAATGAGTTTAAAGTAGTTTTTTTTCGTGAACCATCAAATGGACACTTATTTTATTTAAATAAATGTATTTATAAACAATGCAATAGATGTGGCAACCTTTCATTGTTAGGAGAATGTATGCATGAAAGTAGTTTACATGAATTTAGACAAAAATTAGTGGATGTTAAAAAATTCAAAAATGTTGAATATTCTTTAAAGGATGGAAAAATATGAAAATATTGTGAGCTAATCATAAAAAAAAATGGTGTGAATGCATTCATTAGAGAATTTAAAGATAATATTGTACTCAAATGTTTCAAACACTCTCAATATGCTTGATGGCTTGATGGTTAATTTCATACATATAAAAACACATTTCCAATTGGAACTATATTATCCATGATTGATTTTGCAAAAAGCTATACTCTTGCTCCACAGGAGGAAATTCAATCTCAATATTATAATTCAGTGAAGGTGGTCATATTTGTTCATATTGTACATAGACAAATGATATTACAAAAGATAATAGATTGTTTTTGAGACAATACCATTTTTATTTGAATGATAATCGATTACACTCATCAGAGTTTTTTCAATATTGTTTTAATAATTTTAGAAAAAAATAATAGAAAGAGAAATTCAAATGAGATAACATCTCATAAGGTTGGATAATTGTATAG